>WOVY01010159.1:377500-437500 GCA_013436015.1 Rhipicephalus annulatus | reverse complement strand
TCATATATCCTCTCTGACATCATTGCGTAGTCTATCGTCGATTGCAGCCTTCCCATCTCCCTGATATCCTTTATGTGCGCATTCATATCTCCTAGTATAATTATCTCGCACTCTCCTCATAATTCCGCAATGTCCTCTGATATACACTCTATCATTGCCCGGTTTTCCTCTCTGGCCTTTGCTCCCGTTTACAAGTACACCAGACCAAGGAGTGTCATTTGCCCTGCACTTTCCCTTTTAGCCATATATGTTCCTTGCACTTCTGCTTGACCCTTTGCCAGTCTGTACATTTATGAATTAATGCCCCAATGCCACCCCCTTTTCTGCTGCCTTCTGTTCTATTACAATATTCGCACACGTAGTCCGGATTGTTGGGAGGTTGTTCCATGTCCCTAAGATGTGTTTCTACACAACCGTATACCATCGGCCGCTCCTCCCTAAGCTCTTCTTCATTCTCTTCCCATGTCAGCCTATTCCTGCCACCCTGCATGTTAATATACATCACGTCTAAATTGGTTTGGCCCTCATGGCTACGTTGATTTCTGCTCAGGACTCTACGTGTCTTAGATATTGATGCTACTTTGAAATCGTATCTGTCCATATCACCTGCCAAAGAGTCTCCCTGGTTGTTTTCCTCGTTACTAACTATCCTGCACCCTGAAGGGCCCGCGTGCCCCCCAAAAAAGCTACGGCACGTCCTGCAAGTCACCAACACACCTCATGACCTAGCCGCCCATAGAAGTGAATTCTGTCTCGTCGAAAACCGCCCCACCTATGCACCTCTCTGTTTATTTCCACCACTTCAAAGCCTTTCTCTTGACTCATACATCATGTCTTTTGGTTTGCGTTGACAACCGCTCTTTGCAGGTTGCCATCACGCACCAGTACCTCCGGTATTGTGCATATCACTACCTGTGCCTGAGCAGAAGTGGCGCACATGTCATTGACCCTTTTCGCCAGTGTGGTTGCTAGTCCTGTCGAATCTTCATTCAGTACATCGTTTAAACCACCCGCGATTATCACGAGGCTTCCTCCATCAGCTTTATATGTGTTTTGCACTCACTCGCCTCATGACTGCTTTCAGCTTACGACTTGAGAACGCCCCTACTGAAACCCCCTGGTCACCTCATACTCTCTCTTTGATTGCTTCTACGCATCAATTTAAATTCGTGTCCCCGGTGATTATCAAGTGCTGTGGCTTTTCAACTAGAGAGTCCCGCACCTGGAGGCTACTTTCAGCTGTGACGCCAGCTGCTTTGTCCCATCCCACCACTAGTTCGCTGAAGCTGGGTCTTGCGATCATTGAACCGGATGAACCTGTTTTTTCCGGACCTGTTTCCTCTTTTTTCTTTGCCGTTCTGGGTGCCGGTGGCCTACCGTGCTCTCTATCAGCTGCCCCTTTGTTCACCTTCGCTAGTGCCTCCTCGGCTGACCTGAGCTTTTCTCTCATCATTCTCGTTTTTTCGTGCACTGTCGCCAACGCAGTCTCCAGCACGGAGATTCTCATCAGCAGTTCACTCTGGGCAACCATCATTTCTCTCATTTTATTCCTTGACTTCACATTGCCTACACTTCGCGTCAGCTTCCTCTGAATTCGTGTCCGCACTTACTTTCATTTTCAATCCCACCTCGCATCCTTAACATTTTACAGTTTTTTTAATTATGTTATTTACATCATTTATTCCTACGAATTGTCCCACTCGATAATTACGAAACATGGCATACGACAAACCGTGCCCTAAGCAAAAACGTGTAAGGTCTACTACAAGAATTTGCGTGTTCGGTGTACGTGCACCCCCACCATAAGTTGGCAGAAGAAAACAAACACACACACACACAAACAATTAAATGCCAGTGACGAACAACTACGGCTCAAAAAATACCCTCGTTGTAGTCTCACAACAGCTTTCGCCGTGAAACGGACGTACTTTCGGCGTACCGCCAGCGGCGGCTGCTCGTGCTGATGGGAACTCACATCATGTCGTGATTCCGGAAAAGAAATACTCTTAGTTCTATTTTCTCATTGCATCTGTGCGTAAGTTTGAGCTCAGTGATCGTGCCTCAGTACTTCGTAGTGTGACGCTCCAAGTGAAACCAGATTACATGTTAATTATTACAAACTTACGTGGAACCTACAGAATCACGGCAAAAAAAACTCGTGAGTTGTTTTAAGCAACAATGCACGCATTCAACGTGCAGCTTGGCAATGACGTACGTATTCATTCATCTCCACTTACGTTTTACCACTACTTAAATAATCTTCCGAGAAGTTAACGCTACGGTACACTGCCAGAACACAACAAGGTTAGATGTAATGAAAATTACTAACCGATTCCCCGTTAGCAAGTCCTCCTTAACAACTTCTTTGAAACTCTACTCACATCATGTATCTATTGTCGGCACCGCTGCGGGAATACCTCGTGGGTCGCTGCCACTTTGTACTTCCGCCGCTTTGAAGCTTACAGCTTAGCGATTAATTACTAGCTCATTGATACACTTGCGAAGCGCTGGTCTGTCTAACCACCGCAAAACCCCACAAACCGGCATGGCTGTGAAGCATCGCTGACGCTACACGGCACTGCGGCGCAAAAAATGACAGCCGCCTTGTGAAATATGTGTATAGAGAAGGAGTAGTGCGTCCCCTGATGTAAAACTCGTGACGTCATCAACATCCCCTTGGGCGCAAACGTTTATCGCAGGTGCTACATTTAACTCTACGTTTGTGACACCTCTATCGCCGCAGTACAAGCACCCTTACTTCTTTCGTGCCGCCTCTTCTCCTATCACTGCTACGCACCAGGACTCACCACCGGTGAGGTCAATTTACCGGCTTTGACCATGGGTAGCATCAGCGGCTTTCCCACCCACATTCAGCTATAGCAGTTTACCTGTGCTTAGCAATTTTACGCATGTTTACCAGGAACCAGTGAGACTGCCACTCGCAGACCGTTATGTTTTGCATATAAGTCTTCTTTTGCTTCTCTTTTTAACAGGGAAGTGTTTTATGCCTGGGCCTACC
Source organism: Rhipicephalus annulatus (assembly GCA_013436015.1). NCBI lineage: Eukaryota > Metazoa > Arthropoda > Arachnida > Ixodida > Ixodidae > Rhipicephalus > Rhipicephalus annulatus. Next base: position 434,481 of record WOVY01010159.1, on the reverse strand, counting down.
ACGACTACGCTAACGTATATCTTTCACAGATAGCAGGTTCCAAAGTGTGTAGTAACAAACTGCAACGATGAAACGAGAACGCAAGAATCTGTAACTGGGCGTCGAACCAGCGACCCCTCGTTAGGCAGCACGTAGCGTTGACCACTAAGCTATGAAGCGTACGTGGTCATGATTGTGAACAGCAAGCTATTTATTTACACCATATACTCTATGGCAGTCTTCATAGCTCTGGAGCTTTAACTCTGGAGTTTTAACTGTGTCAGCATTTAGGCACTTGCCATCAGCCGACGCAGCGATGCGATCACCACTAATACCCATTTTCGTAGTACAATGCACGCCGAGAAAACTAAAATTTCTCAGTTGGGCTTCTTCAATGGAGTTCTAAAGACTTACAAACTATGACATATGAGCAAATTACAGTCTAGATTTCCAAACCAGCCTAACTTTGATGCTACAATGGTCACGTACGCGCTCAGTGCTATGGCGTTAGAAACAAACTTTTACTCGCCTACCTTATGTCACAAACTGCTACCACTAATTAATCTTATTTCAGCTTCCCAGTTCTCTCCCCCTAGAAGAGCTGACATGAGCCACAATAAGTGGTAGTGTAAAAATCACTCTCTCTACTCAATCTTTGCAGAGTTTTATGCAGCCGGGAGCTGCAGCACAGAAGTATCACGACGCTATTCTGAGGTGGGCGGAAGAGGTGAAGGAAGCCTACAGTAAGGCCCTTCCCTAGCCTCCTTTTCGCAGACACTTTCTCTTGAATTTGAGATAAATGAAGCGGCCCCCTCTTTCTCTTTCACACACAGGCTTAAATTTTTTTAGAAGTCAAAAATTTCAGAACACCGAAAGTAATAGTAGGAGGAATAGGTAGAACGTCGCTCTCCCATAGACTTTGACATAACACTTGTAGTTTGCGATGCCCGTCACCTTTAAAGGTTGTTTGAATAATTAAAGATCTAGGCAAAGGCAGGTGAGAATAAAGCAAGAAATTACTTTTTTTCAGGTCCACCAAGTTCAGTTGCAACAACCAGACCACCTACCCCATTTTTTTCCGTAGACACAACTCCACCTCGGCCGGGTAAGCACCAGTCTCGTTGTTATGATTTTAGAGATTGTTCCGCGATAAAACGTTAGCTATGCGCAGTGCTGACGTTTCATGCTGTCTATGGCATGACGAAAACTACGCGAGGGTAGGGGGGACCACCCGCCGGCTACGCCCTGTTGTATTTTTATTTGCATGTCTGTCACTCTGTGAGTGTCGAGCCATGTGCGTAAATAAACGCGCTTTCAGAATTCGACACCTATACTATTATTCAACAATTTCCGCATAGGTGTATAGTAGTGGTACAGATATTCAGACAGAGAATAATAATGAAATTCTGAGAGGCTCACCGGGAAGGACCCACTGGGGCCTTCGACTCGTCGCTGGCGACTCCGTGTCAGGATCTCTCTGGGCGACCGTTGACTGAGTATATAGAGCAGTACTTGTGGTGGCGTCTTCTCAGTCATGTTCGCTGGTGTGTCCCGTAACGCAGGAGATGGTCAGAGCATGTGCTAAGATGAGTAATAAACGCCTCTCCGCAATCCTAGCCCTGTCAATTGGTTTCTCGGTTAATCTGGCTTAGAAAACCCCTCGAGGGTTGGACCTCGTCTAGAGCACCCTAAGCGTGCATAAGGTGCTCTAGTTTTGTGCGCGGAGGCGGAGAACACCTGCGTTCCTTTCTAAAGTGGAAGATGATCTCGTGAAAGTTTAATTAGACATCCTCCGAACCCAATGAAGCCTCATTACCATCACAGTGCGTGAGCTTTTGCACACGGTGGTGAGCAACCTAACTGAGATTTGCATGGCCCGGAAGCACGTCGTTGCCCAGGTAACGGTTTGATGTAACGTACAATGGCATAGTTAGTGGTTGACCCACTTTTGAGAAGCGCTGCCATTTCTCTAGCAAGCATTCGCAAGATGAAGGCCCTGACGAGTGCTATAGGGAGTAAGTGTAGATATACGGCCGTGTATAATCCTGTACCACCACCCAACCACCACCTGCTCTGCCACGTCGGCCGTTGCAGGCCGCACATAGGAGCTCACCCTTTTCACTCACTTCCATGACCACGAATATACCGAAGTGCCCGTACTGAGCTGCCTCAAAAAAGGTGACCGTACCTACCATTTTCTTTAAAACCGCCCTGGTACGACCTAATCCCATTTCCACATCGTGTTGTGGGTGCACGTTTCTGGGGAAGTGAGCGACGACGTAGGTCAATCTTGATTTCTTGTCTAGCTTCATCGCCTCCCTGATTGCAACGAGGCCGAAAACCTGCCGCCTCCAGGAGGCGGGGCCGTGCTGAAGCACGAGAGGCTCGTGATCTGTGCCGAACGCGGCACTCCTATTAATTCGAGGGCGGTATTATGAACAGCGAGCCTCGTTAGCCTACTCGTGTTCACCGTTACGGGAATAACCAGTACTTTTTACACTTTTCTACATCAGCCTAACAACCTTGTTCTTTTTGTTAATGGTGCACTACAAAGACTATACGGCATAGTGGATGTGGCGCATTGGAAATGCGTGGTGCGCCCTGAGTAGGTTGTCTTCGCCTAGCCCACCCTTTCTATTGGAGGCTAATTTCATTTCACTTATTTCATTTATTTTACCCTCAATCGCACATAGATTTACAGAGGGGAGTGGGGTACAAGAAAATAATAAACTATGAACAAGAGAAACATGGTGACATCAAAATGATAAAGACTACAAGACATCTAAATTTGATGTGAGGCAATACACTAGATCTATGTGTAAGTACCATCAGAAACATAGGGGAAACAGAATACAATAACATAAATGTACAATATACACTTCACGCGTCATCACGTAAGTACTCCTGTATTGTGGAAGAAAACAAGTCATGATTTGACATGAAAACCATGTCCGAGGGAAGGTGGTTCCAGTCGTTGGATGTGCGTGGGACGAAGGAATGATGAAAAGTGTTAGTGTGGCAGCTAATGACGTGTACCTTATGTTGATGATCTAAACGACCTGAGTAATAGGCAGGAGTGGTAATGAACTGAGCTTTCAAAAGTGGATGATTGAATATCTTGTGAAAAAGTATGAGACGAGATGCTTTGCGACGTGATTCAAGTGACTGTAGTGAAAGGCTGTGTTTCATTGACGTTACACTGCTAGTGCGATGGTAGTTAAATAGAATGAAGCGTGCTGCGTTATTCTGTATCATTTCAAGCGAATAAGTCAAGTTCAGTTGAAAAGGATCCCAAATGGAGCATGCATATTCAAGTGTTGGACGAACTAGTGTTTTATACATGGTTAGTTTCACGGCTTGAGAGGCACGGCTAAAGTTGCGTCGTAGGTACCCTAGCATACGGTTGCTATTGTTAATAACATAGGTAGTATGATGTTTCCGGTTCAAGTCAGATGTTATATGAATGCCCAAGTATTTACACGAAGTTACAGACTCTAGATCAACTTCATTTAAGATGTAGTTAGCAGGGGGTCCGGTAGTTGGTGAGATACGTAAAACTTTACATTTGTTAGTGTTCACGTCCATGTGCCAAGTTCTACACCAGCTGGCAATATTATTAATGTCACTTTGCAATGAACTAGCGTCAGAGTTATATAAAGTTTCTCGGTAAACAACGCAGTCATCGGCGAAAAGGTGAATCGAAGAAGTTACAACATCGAGTAAATCGTTATATAAATAAGGAATAGTAAAGAGCCCAACACTGAACCCTGTGGCACACCAGAAGTAACGGGAGAAGCGGGTGAGCTGTAGTTGTTAGCAACAACGAATTGTGAGCGATTAATTAAGAAAAACTCGATCCAAGCAAGAATGCCGCCATCAATATTAAGGGTTTTAAGCTTATATAGTAGTAGGTGATGATTATTCTTGTCAAAAGCCTTCAAAAATTCTAAAAAAATGCAGTCGACCAGTGAACTCGGATCTAGAATGATATGTAACGAATGGGTAAAACAAAGCAACTGTGTTTCACATGAGAATGACTTCCTAAATCCATGCTGTGACATGCTAAAGAACAATTTTGATTCTAGAAAGTTGACCAAGTAAGAGAAGATTATGTGCTCCAAAAGTTTGCATGGTACAGAAGTAAGTGAAATAAGTCGGTAATTATTAACAGAATGCTTGTTTCCTGATTTGTGTAGCGGAACCACCTTTGCCTCTTTTCAAACGCATGTCACCACACCTTCATTCAAAGACTGTTGGAATATTTTACACAGGAACATAGATGAGGCATGCCTAGTGTCTTTAAGGATTCTCGTGTTTACGTTGTCAACCTCACAAGCAGAGGATATTCTGAGTGATTCAATCAGTTTTACAATTCCATGGGCCTCAGTCGCTATAACAGACGTTGATGGATAGTTGCGCGCTGGTAAAGAGACGGTAGCAGAAGTGGACGACACTGAAAAGTTCCGGACAAAACTTTCGCTCACACGTGCTGCACACATATCGGAAGATACGGGAAGGCCGTCCGAGTCAACAAGTACAATTTCACTGTCGTTGGTATTTGTAATAGTTTTCCAAAACTTTCTAGGGTTGCTGACAAGCATTGATGGCCGAGTGTTAGATAGAAAGATAGCCTTAGCATCCGAAACTGCTGACGAGTAAACTCGCGCAGCACTCTCGTAGGAGCGCCAGCGTTTCTCCGTACTCTGAAGTTTCGCAGCATGAAATAAGCGTTTCTTTTTGTTAGAAAGTCGCTTTAGGTATGTATTGTACCAGGGTGAGCAAGAGCTCACAGGGCTCCTCTGGATAATCTGAGAATTTTCTCAGTTTTAGAGGTCAGAAGAGCAACACTTTCGGCAATAAAGCCTCTAGCATTGAGCAGCAATCCGAGAATTCTGATCGAGTTTACCCTGCGAACATTTTCGCCGGCCCGCGTCCGAAGGTCTATGGGGATCTGTTCAAGCGGCACGAGACCCCAAACTTGCTGGTGTGCATAACATGATCTGTGGAAAGTCAGAGATCTGCGCCATCCCGAAAGGGTTAGGGCACGTCCAAGGCCTCCTGGAAAGCCTGTTCCATCGCCGCTTCGGAGCATCGTGGGCACCAGATCGCAATCTTGTCGGCATACAGCGCGTGTCCCACATTGGAAAAAGTGGTTAGTCACTTCCAGAGTCCGTGCATTGCAGTGTTAAATCGGGGAAGGGGGCAAGACGACAGGTCACATTTTTTTTGGGGGGGGGGGGGCGTTCAATAATCTGTCATATACAATCAGCGTCAGATGAAGCGTAAAACGAATGGAACGTTGGCAAGCTTTCGCGTTGGTATTGCGCGCGCCATCCACTTATCACCATGGACAAGCGCACTGTTATGACCGTCGTCAGAAGGCGCCATGCTGTCGCAGAGAAACGTAGCCGGGCAGCGCTCCCACGCCTGGAACTGCAGTTCTCTCGGAACCAGCGTCCAGCGGCAGGGAGCGAGAAAGAGATTAGAAGACGGTCCGTGAGCCAATATACCTAAAAGCGATTCTTCGGCTTGTTTAGCGAGACGGCGAAGCAGACCAACTGCACAGGTCGTGTCTCCGCGATTCACGTGTTTACTTTTTGGCTAATACGGGATAATAAGTGACAACGAAGTTTTTTTTTGCGTAGTTCTCAGGGCAATACATCATTATCGCGTATTTCGAGGCACGCATTGTCTTTTTTTACATCTTATGAGGAAACGTTATAAGTCACCATTTTTTTTCGTCTAAGACAGAATCGCCTCCTATACATCTGACAGCATTTAGGAACATGTACACGTGCGCGTAAGATAAAATTACTAGCATGTAACAGATAAAAAATCGCCACCATTGGCGTAGACTGGTGGTTAATGAGCAAAAACTGTGATAACGTGTGTAGTCCAACATGCGTAGTTAACCACCAACATACTTATTTATTGATTTATTTATTTATTTACAATGTTGTCGCAACGTGCAAAAAACAAGCCACAACACTTCGCAGTGACGGGAATAGGCAAGTATAAATTCAAACGCAAGATCAGAATCCCCGACATCGTCTTTCTCGAAGATGCTGCTCGATCTACTCGCTTCACTCTCGTTCTACATGTCACCTTGCTGAATATTGATTGTGACAATATTCTGTACAAATCAGATCAAAACAACGCCGAAACTTGAGCTCATTCACAATCAACAAATACACTGCAGTCGAGCTTGTTCAGGCGAATAATTGTAACAGGCAAAAAAGAAAACTAGAAGACATCCGAATATGGATGATTGATGCGCGGCTCGGGCTGGGGGGGGGGGGGGTGGTACAAGTAAAAAGTTGGATCTACAATTATTGCTGTGTTATACCGCAAGCGTGCTGTTTGTCTGTGCGTAGAAAGCTTCTGAAGGTTAGCCTTGTGAAGTGACACGGTTACTCATGGCGTCCTCTGGTAAGCCGAATAAATATACCTGGCCATATCTTTTCCAGCTCATCAACAAGCTTCTGACCTATGGGTCTTGGACAATACTAGCACATTCTAGGGCTTGTGGAACTACTGTTTTATAAGCCATCATTTTTGTATCAGGTAGAGCATCTATTAACTTTCGCCACAGAATACCCAGCATACATTCAGTCCTACCACAATTACTTTCAATACACTACTTTCAGGTTAGACTCGAAGTGATTATAATGCTGAGATCACTGACTAGATCACTTAGGTTTCTTAATCTATGTTTTATATGTGAACGTCAATGACGCATTTTTATTTAAAACTGTGATGCATGGATTCTTTTCAAAATTAACTTTCATATCCCATTTTTCACAACCCTGGTCAATAGCACACAAATCATCATTGAACAAGCTTTGCTGAGCAATGCTTTTTACACGCATATATAACACGGCCATCTGCGAACAGTCTCATGTCAACGGAAGAGTGAACAGCTTTTGAAACATCATTGGCATACAACAAGACTAAAATGAGATTTTTGACCAATCCTTGCGGTGCTCCGGACATAACAGGCAATGTTTGAGACCAGGCTCCGAAGCTTCGACAATTCTGCTACGCAAATAGGCAGCGCCGAATTTCGTATTTCCCACAGCCAAACCAAGCTCATGCAGTTCTTCTATCGGTTTTGCCCGACAATTATCGTGAAATGCCTTCGACGAATGTATCATGATCCACCTACCGCGATGCCTATCGAGAAATGTAGCGTGATATCCATTTCCTATCTAGAGTTAAGAGCACTCACAAATGTGTGTATTGTTTAGAAAAGCCGAGTGACAGTTGACTGGCATTTGCGATACCCATGTTGATTTTTGCAGCAAAGCTTATTATTTTCAATATACTTCACTAGTTGTTTAGAAATTACAGTTTCTAACATTTTACACGTGGTACATGTTATACTAATCGGGCGATTATTAGCTACATTGAGTTCGTCTCCCGATTTTATTACAGGCACTACTCTGGCCATCGGCCACATTCTTAGCACCTTTCCTTCTCGCAGCAATACACTAAATGTTCTGAACTAAGCTTGTTCTGCAACATATTGGTGCCTGCTGACTGCTTAGTGTCTAACTTTAGCAGCAAAGACAAATTACCCTCCTGAAAAATAAGTATATGCTGTTCAGTACTTTGAAGCCTAGTATTTCGCAAAAACTCCTCTGGCGATTAAATTTATGGCTTATCCAACGCGCACTCGCTGAATAAAAAGAACACAAAGCGACACAATAGACATTTAGGCGTTCTATAAGGGTGCCGTGTTCACAAATGAACGAATGTATGGTGCTCTTTATTATAAACGTGTCGAAAGACGCTACACGCTCGCGTATACCTCAGAAATTGGACGCCATGTTACATTTATCGTGTTAGGCGTACATTCTATACAGAATGATTTCATGAGCAGGCGAGATTATAATATTTTCTTTTTTATTGAATCTGATTGCCAGTCAAGACAGCGTCTAGTATTTTCATGATGCCCTGCTGGGTGTTCGAAAACATGTCTGCTGTGGTCCTCTCGTGCTGCTGTAGTCTTCTTTGAAAGTTTCCTGTCACGCGTACATAGCAAGCCTGGCCATCCTGCCCCGGAAGTCCGCTGAGTATGGCAGCGTATCTTTTTCTTTCAAGATGGTCTTTGATTTGAACGACTTGTTGTTTCAACTTGCTTGAAGAGATATGACAGACTTGCACTTCGCCGTCAGGAAATATTCTTGAAAGGGACTCTCTCACAAATTTTACATGGGGTAGTGAAGCCCGCTTCTTCGTTGTTGCCTTGTTGCCCGGACAGTGGCGTCATCTACGCGCCTTTCTTTCCTTTTAATAACCTAATCGGGCTAGTCATTGCTGATCAAATCTTACGTCACTTTCTTCAGCTTAGCTCCACATGTGTCGTAAGTAGAACACAATCAGTACGTGCGAATAAACAGTGTAGATGCAACAGAGTGTTTTTGTGTAATGGGATGCGCCGAATCAAAGTGGAGGTGTTTCGCTGTATGCGCAGGCTTTCGAGGAACGCTTGTTAAAAGGCTGGATGTGGTTTGTGTAACTTCCACATCCCAATCACCATTCACTTCTTCAACGGTCAAATCAATCGTGCTCTGGAATGAGTTCAGATGCTCTGGTATAGCAACAACGTCTTCATGGCGGACAATGCAAGAACTACGTGCTCCAGAACTAATTTCGGCACAGGCTAGAACATCGCGATGGCTTTATTTTTTTCAAGGGATTTCCATGCGATATTGGCACGACGCTGACACTCCTATTGCAGTTCCGAACACTTGCTTGTGGAAAGATCCCTTAAAAATATTTGTCGCACAGATGGTAATGAAAAGGCGGCACTGATCATCGACCTTGCACAGGGTGCGTGTAGGCAGAGAGTCGCCGTTTTTCAATCATTGCAGCGTAGCTTACTGGTATGCGCGCGAACATAAGACTTCACGTCAATCGTGACCGTGATGCCCTCGTTTTTTAGGCTCATATTTCTGGTCTTGTCAACAAAGTCAGTGGAGACGTTTACGTACGTGGGCGTTCGTCCTGCGAGAAGGCGCAGCACACTATGAAGATAGCCAGAAAAACCGTGCGATGGAGAGTGCCCGTAGTCTACTATCGGCCGCAGCGGGACGTTAGGTTTGTGAACCTTGGGCACATATAGGCGTGCGCATGGTTCGCCTTCAGGGCGGGAAAGCCGAAGGTCTATCGCACAATCCCCTCCCTATTACGTCTATGTATGGGGCATATATTGCGCTCCCCTCTCCCATCATATATGACCCGGGAGAGGGCTGCCGCCCCCACAGCCCCTTCGATTGATATGTGGGGTTTAACGTCCCAAAACCACCATATGATTATGAGAGACGCCGTAGTGGATGGCTCCGGAAATTTCGACCACCCGGGGTTCTTTAACGTGCGCCCAAATCTGAGCACACGGGCCTACAACATTTCCGCCTCCATCGGAAATGCAGCCGCCGCAGCCGGGAATCGAACCCGCGACCTGCGGGTCAGCAGCCGAGTACCTCAGCCACTAGACCACCGCGGCGGGGCCCACAGCTCCTTCGTGTGCACGCCTAAGTTTAGGCAGGCCGTATATTGCAGTAGCCGACAAGCATGATGGAGCAACCTGTTATACATATGTCTCTTTTCAGGTGGCACAACATTGAACACGTCAGTCAGTAGCTTTTGAAACTCTCACTCGATCTTTATTGTAGGGTCCTGGTCGACCTTCAAATACGTAGATCTGTCCTGGAGATGTTCCGTCATTTTTGAAACACGTAGTCGCCGCAATGCATAACAAATGTGTCATTCCCCTTATCTGTAAGCAAGATAACAACCACTTGATGATTCCACAGTATGTTCGTGGCTTCTGTCAAGAACGCTCATACTTGAGGCCCTACCATTGCGATGTTTCGAAAGAGCCCCAAGAGGATGGGTATGTGCTTCACACTGCAGAGCCGGCTGTACTTGACGTGTGATTTCTTCAACCGAACACATTATCTTCCGTTTACTCGACCTGTTACCCGTGTTTAAGTTTATGCCGCAAGCACCGTTATTGAAAGCTTCTTACAGTTACGAAACTACTGGCGTATTCGGTCGGCCGCTCTGGTCCTCTGGCTCAGAGTCGCCAGATGCAGAGGCCGCTCGCAATCCCAGCGCGAAAGGCAGCGTACCAACCGAATACATCGGCGATGTCGGAGCAGCACGCCTGTGGCGTCACCGTGCAGCGAGCGCGGGAAGCCGCCGGGTAAACATTTCTGCGCTGCATCGACAAATGGTGCTGGTCAGTTCAGTGGGGATCTCCGACATGTCTGGACGCAGTGACAGCCGTCTGAGCCCAGCACAGTCCCTCCTGCTTACAATGTATGACGGTAAGTTAAGTAAAAAGAACTTGCGATTGAACCTATCTTTTGCGAGTGAATCTAGCTGTAATGCAGCCGCTTCGCGCGTTGTTCATGAAGTTGCGGAGTTCTGTACCGGCGCCGACGCATTTAACCAGGTGCATGTTTTCTTAGCGTCAAATTGAGACAAAAACGCGTGCGGTGGTTTTTTAACACTCCTTTAACTTGCTGTTTCAAGCTACGGCGGTTCATTCCACATTTTTAATCCTGACAATTTAGACTCAGCCGCGTAGATGAGAGCCAACATTGCCTTTAGAGAATAGATTCGTCGGGACATGAAATGAATATCTCGAAAAATAAGTGCATACCAGTCATGAGTGCTGTAGAACGATATTACTGCTGCTGCATTGTTTAAATCGCTCAAGTTGGAATTCAACTTCGTCATTTACGCGGTTCATCAACCTGCCATTTCAATTGCCTGCATACGCACAGCTGAATGCCTCCTGTGCAGCAATATACGCTTTTGCATATAACCGCTTGTAACAGCTATAAAATTTGTATTAATGAATTTTATTGTTTTTCGTAGGTAACGAGCCAAGCCCAGTCTCACCTGTGGACGCAGGCGATGCATATAGCTTGGGTACTCTTTGCACGAGTAAGCATAACCCTCGCTGCTACGTTTTTGTTTTTGTTTTTCAGTTGTCATTGTGGTAGACTCTTCAATCAGGCGGGACTTGACTTCAGTGTTTACTGCCGCCTTGCTCATGTACTTATTTTAATGCAGCAGTGCCATCAAAAATATCCTTTTGTGGCTATTCAAACCACTGATTTTTCCTATTACACAAAATCTGAAAATTTGCCGAAATGTCCGCGGTAGTCCAACCCTCTATTTCTTTGGCCTTTACTGCAGTCTTGCATGTACACCTTTCTTTTGCTTACAATAATGCTGCAGTGACCTCAAAAAAAAACTTGCAGGGCCATTCAAACATTAGTTTTTCTTGCTAGTATACAAAACCTGAATGTAACTTGTGCTATAACCAGGAATTTATTTTTTTCCAATGTAAACAGGACCATGGGGACAAGGAGAAACTAGGCTTTTATTAACACTCTACGCCCAATATTCAAGCAAAGTTGGCCCGATGAAAAAATTTCGGAGCAAGCGGGTCATGTATGAACAAATTTCGAAAGAAATACTTCAAATGCTTGGAATCTGCAGAACCGCCACACAGTGTGAGTCGCGTTTTAAGACCATAGCGAAAAGAAAAAAAACTGAAGACACAAACAAGACATCCGGCCATACTCGCTGCCAAGTGTCTTATGAAGAAGAGATTGTCCAAATAAGGGCTGCAGACGATAGTATTGAGCCTGAAGTTCTCCGCGGTGTGCATTCTGTGAACTACAAGAGTGTACCCAAGCCAGTTGATGAAGCCAGCATATTTACCAGTGCAACTGCAGCATCTGAAAGTACCGACCACGATAGCTCCGAACTTTTTCACTCCGCTTGTGAGACAGCAGAGAAAGCAGGCCATGAAGGAAGAAAAAGAATGAAAAACAATGAAACTGGTCGTCCCAGTGGTGGTAGCCGAATGATGCATTTGCAGTATTTTTTTGAAAGAATGGAAAAGATCGACAAAGAACTAGAAGCGAAAAGAGACTAAAGAGAAAAAAAGAAGAGAGGAACGGCATCTTGAACTAATTAAACTACACAAGGAGCACATTGACGCACTAAAAGACCTAGCAACAAAGGCAGGCACATAAAGCACAGCATACCCTGTACACAAATCTGCGTATGCACATCAAATTCTTCCATAAAACTTAGTTTTGGCATTATATCAACTTGTCTTTGGTTCCTGCTCCCATCACTCCCTATAGCTGCTGCATCAAAGCGTTTCTTTTCAGTTCGCCTAGAAGGCACAGCACACTTTGGCGGTCAGTCTGTGGCTGCCTGTTTTGGTCGAGCTCGGCGCGCTCCTCTCTGATCTGTAGTAGTGCATCTTGTCTTATTTCTTTTCTATCTTCTTCAGTTAATAGGTCCTCCACCTAAGTGTCACCACTGTCCAGGCATATGTCGTTTAGCACACAGCATGCTATTATAAACTGTGTGATCTTCTCCACTTTGGTAAACTCAATGTATCGATGTTGGCAAAACCTCTGCTTCAATAAAGCAAGAGCGATTTCTATCACCACCCTTGTAGATGAAAGCCAATAATTGAACCTGCTTTTATCTTGTGTCATGTGTCCGTAAATTTTAAATGGCGTAAGCAGGTGCTCCCTAATAGCATATGCACATCTCCAAGGATGTGATACTTGTTCATCTGGCAAAGTGCGGGCAAGTCTTGTTGTATACTTGATAAGCTCAGCACACGGGAGTCGTGTACCTTGCTTGGTGGTCCAGTGAAAACATCTTGAAATCTACCTTTGCTATCGCAGATTCCCTGCATTGTTATCGACACCTCGTCGTGTCTGTTTATATATGTAGACCTAACTTTATTCGCCGGGCAGCGCATCGGAATGTAGGTCCCGTCGATGCATCCTATAACACCTGGGAATCCTGCTAGCTGAAAAGAGACTAAGCAATTCCTAAGTCAGAATTAACTGTATACGCAAAGGCTAGAAAAAGGCGCAAATACACTCCAGTTTGCAGGATTCCGTCGAATAAGTGGAAATCGTCGAATAAGTGGAATTCCGTCAAATAAGCGTGATCAGCTAAGCCATGATTCCATTTTCCAAGAATAAGCATGCAGTACCTTCTATTATATTGATCTCAGTGACATAAACAAAATGTCGAAGTTCAAAAGGACTGCTTCTTCATGCTTGTTTTATTATTCCTCGACAATAGGCATGACTGTGCCTAAAAATAATGTAAGGCAATGTACAAACTCACTTTCTCGAAATCCCTGGCCAATGCATCTTTCTCTAGTCCAAAGTGTATGACATCTGGAGCAATCTTGCACAGAAAGCCAAGAACTCTATCAGTCACAGCGAACTGACTGGACTCGGCATGTCAAAGAGTACCGCAACCTCTCTCATTGAGGCCTTGTTGACAGCATGCCTATAAATATTGTACAGGTTATCAATTTATTTGCGTCGTGACAAGAAGATGCAACAAAATACATGCAACTGCATAATGTTGCGTGTAAACCAAGACTGAACCCAATAATGTGACAGCTGAAATGACACTAATTAAAGCTTCATGCGGAAGTCACTACATCATTGCACACGTAATGTTTGTGAGTGCTCTGCATGGGCCTCAAATTGGCCATTTATTACTATATCTGTAGTATTTGTCGCTTGGTAATATGACGATTATTCATTTGTGCCATATTGTGCGCCAACATGAAATGAAACAGCACGTGTTGGCGCGTAACCCCCTTAAAGTGAACCAACATTACAGAAACCACAACGTTAATAAGATCGTGCACACGTCGAAAGTGTAGTTGGCCTCAAGCTGGAAATGTCTGTTATTCTCCTTGCTAATCAACATCCACAGGAAAGGCTATATTGCTATATAGAATTCCATGTTTTCTGCAAAATACAAGGTGGAGGGGGGGACGACGTGCTTGCGGTCATTTTTGTGAGGCTGAACACGAGGTACGGCCTCAAGGTTGCGAACACCTTTTGTTAGCATTTCTCGAAGCACAACAAAAAACGCTGTTCCTGTAATGCACTTTTTCAAAAAGATGGTGGAAGCACTAAGCAGCATGACTCCTTGAAAAAAAACCCTCCGTTAAATAACTCAAGGGATGACTAGGAACTTTTTTCACGGCGAATTTTGACCCATCTGATTGTAATAGAGAAGGAAAATTTTACAGAAGCCTGGCATCTATGTTGACAGTTAAGCTACACTGCATGTCGTACACTGAACATTGAAGCAACGCGTGTGGCATGTAGCTAACAGAAAATGTAACTTGCTCACCAGAGGAACGAGAAAATGTGCTCCTCGGGTGTTTTCGCGGGCACACCGCCATGGTTTCTGTCTGACGGGTGAAATTCCGATGCCTCAAACTGTTTGATGAGCTCGTAACACGCTGAACGAGCCAGGCGGAAGTTGGTGCGAAACTGTAAATGGAGATAACATTACGTGCTGTCACGTTTGCCATGCGACCCGACCTTACCTGTTTATTGGAATAATTGCTGACAACGTTCCGTACGTATCCTCGGACTTTGGAACAACAATAGGCTTGGCGAACAACTCGGCGAACTTGCTAGCATAAACCTGGTGATCGTCGTCGTCGTCGTCCGAACTGCTAGCGTCAAGGCATTCGTCTGTGAGCTGCTGTAACAACAGCATTGACGTTTCCTCTGCCTTCATTAGCCGCCTCCTTTTTGACATGGTGTCCTTACGGCTTCGTAGATGCGAACTCGCCACGCAAATACACTCCACGACCAACACCGGGTGATGGCCCCTTCCAGAATGTGCACTCGCGCTGTCACCTGCCGGCAACCAAGAGATTGTGTCTCGTGATTCGACCTCTCGGCCAGATCGCACCACGCTCTCACTTCGAAGTCAGAGCGGCCGGGAGTGCTCTGAGTCAGAGTTTGACGCTCCAAAAAAACCAACCGAAGGCATTCCGAGCGCTTGAATTTCACCAACCGAAGGCGCGGCTGCTTTTCAGAGCACTCTAAAGCGCTCGAAATATCCCATTCGAATACGCCTTACGTCGTCACGCTATAATGTCGAGCTTTATACGCTGCTCGCAAATGCCGCAACGCGGCACCGCGATGCCACAAAGGCGATCGTCCACGCCGTCCTTGTAATTATTAGGCTCCCGGAGTGCGAGAAAAGGTGCTCAATATGATACACTCTAAGGCACAATACCCGAAAAAAGAGTAACGGAGCCCAATAGACGCACACGATGAACGGATAGACCGTTGAGAAGCAACCACAGAGGGAAGCGTGCGGCGCGAAACCACTTACTCTCCTCTAGAGATGAAACGCCCGGGCATCGGAGGCAGCGCGAAAAGCGTTGCCTTGGTGACCAGCCCTTCTTCTCCACAGAACACATGTCCTTCTCCTCCTCTGCTGGCTCAATCTTTCCCCGTAGTTTGCCGGCGGCGGTAGCGTAGCGTCGCACTCGAGGTGCTCGACCACGGCCGCCTGGATTCGATGATCTAAGAATTACGACGTGGTGCTTGTGTGTACGCCTGGATGAGCGTGGGCTGCTGCTTTAGTGTTTCGCTGCACCCATGAAGTCTGGAGAAAGCCTAGACAGGTCACCACGCTGCGTTGTATATCTCTGGCTTCAAGATAGTCACGACCAACACACGACTGGAACAGTTTCGGAAGGCGACAAGGTTCCTTTTGGCGTTGCATAAGTGGTTGTCAGACGGGGAGGGTCAGTGTTGCCGGACTGCCACTAAATTGACTGCAAATTTTTTTTGTAGTTGTGGTTTTTTTGTGAGAATTTGGTGACATCTGCGGTGCATTTCGCGAACGAGCGACGCTGGCCGTTTTAATTAACGGAATGAACCGTGCCTAGGAGTAGTCGAGCGTGGCGCTGCCGTGCAGTTAAGAGGCCATTTTAATTAACGGAATGAACAGCGCCTAGCATGAGTCGAGCGCGGTTCGATAAAGCAGCCTTCCTGGCGTACATAGCTGTAGCATATCCGAAGTACTGTAATGCGCGGTTCATTCCGTTAATTAAAACAGAGTTAAAACGGGCTCCTAATTGCACGGCGGCACCACGCTCGACTTCTGCAAGGCTCGGTTCATTTCGGTAATTAAAACAGCCAGCCCCGCTCATGCACTCGCGAAATGCACCACGGATGGCACCAAACTCTTTAGAAAAAGCCACAAATACAGGAGAAAATTTTTCAGCCAAATTTAGCAGAAGTCTGGCAACAACCACCCCAAAGTCTGGCAACTGATTTATGCAACGCCAAAAGGAACCTTGCTCGGAAGGCCAGTATGGCGGCCGAGAAGAACAGGCCTATCGGATATATACTTCAGCCGACTCAGCGCAGAAACGGCGCTGGATTCTGAGGCAAGTAGGTTATCATTGTTTATTCTACTCTACTTGTCGTGTGAGCGATACGGATCACGCTTGCCGGCAACGGGCTCGGTCGTGTTGTATATCGCGCGCACGAAACGCATCGCGAAGGTAAGCTTCGGCGTCTGCAATTCGTCTGTGTTTTGCGACTTCCTGCAAATTGGCCGCCATTGCCGTTGGCCTCCCGTACGCTCGCTCATCGAGTGCTCGCCTGTCTTCGGCGCCGCGATGAGCTCCGTGTTGACGATATTGGGCTGAGACCTCGTAGCTGTGTTGGGAGTCGTCTAAAACACGTTGCGGGTTCTCGTAAAGAGCTTGGTTGTAGTTTGTTACGCGCTGTAAGTGCACCAGCATGGGCCGGATGGGCTATCGCTAGCGTCGGAACTCACTGAAAATTGGTCGCCATTACAGTTGGCTTCCCCGTCAGTCGGTCGCAAGCAGCTCGACGCAGTCCGTTGGCCGTGGTGGTGGACTCGCGTTTGCGCGCTGCACTCGCTCAAATTTGTGGAAAAGGGCGGCATTACCGTCGATTTCTTCGGCGCTAGCTCCAAACCAGCTCGGTGCTGTTTCATGGCGGCGGCCAAGCATACGCTCGCTCTCCTGTTCAAAGTTCGCTGGTGGCAGACACTCCGCGTGCAGCACCGGGTTGGTGTCGCGTTCGCTTGCTCGAGCTGAACGACGTCGCTCTCTTAGGACTCGCCGACTTGTTAGCGGCACGGTGGTTCGCTGAGTTGTGACTGCGGCCGCCACTCCTAAACTGTTGCGCTACGGAGATCGAAAGGAGTCTTTGACGATATGTGACATCACGGTGTAATTATTACCATGTCATATCTCACATATGTTTTCATTTCACCTTGCACGTATTTCTCATATGCATTTGTATTCATCCTTTGTCACGTGTGACTCACTATTTTACATACTTAATGTGCAGCCATGGGCACACACCGTGCTGAAGACTGCGCTGTCGTCTGCGATGCCCGTCATCCATCTCATCTGTCAGAGCAGCTTCAGAAGGACTGTGCGAGATGTGAGGTAAAGTTATTTGTGTGTCATATTTTAACACTTGTTTTTATATTAACGTGCACGTACTTGTCATATGCGTGCGTCCTCATCTTCTGTGACGTGTGCCTAACTATTTTTACTATAATATTGTACGTGCAGCCGTGGGAAAACAGCAGGCAGAAGGCTGCGTGCGCTGGCGTCTGCAATGTCTGTCATCTATCGCTTTGTCGGAGGAGCTCCCCATGGAGTGAACAAGATTTGGCAACGAGACTGCACTTGTACACTTCACCATGAATTCACTTAAAAGAATGGGGAACTTCATGTGTATGTAGAATAATAAAAGGCTTCTATGTCTCACTTTTGTCTGTTGTTGTTGCCGTTACTGTGAAAGCAGTTATACAAAGGTGGCTAACTACTTTTTTGCGTGTTCTTTTCTGCAGAATTCGTTGCTCACTGCGCAGAAAAACAGGCAAAAAAGTATTAGGCCTGGCGGAAAATAAACAAAAAACAATGTTTGAACTTGAAAGAAAAAGTTCGTTCGATTGGAGTATTGAGTGGATCAACCGTTCGTCCGACAAGGTGCAACTGTGAGGACTAACGGTTGCCCGGTAAGGTGTAAATGTGGGAATTAACAGTTGCTCTATAAGGTGCAAATGTGACTACTAAATGTTAGTACTTTTGGGTGAACTATGGGACTAACGGTTACTCACCACAGTGTAAATGTGAGGATAAAAATGTTAGTCCCTTGAGGAGACTAACTGTTAGACCTGGTGCCGTTAATCCTTAAGTATAATGGTTGTGGCGGCCCCATTAGTTCCCAAAAGGACGAACAATACACCCTTTTAACACCCTTTTTCCTTAGAGTGTATCTCTAAGTCAGCGGAAATGTTGTGAGGGTAGGGATGCCTAACACGCGTATCATGCCGTGGGGCCGTTCCGGCTACGAGGGAAGCCAAAAGTATGTTGCTGTTCTCTTTCCATTAGACGAGGAGCAGTGCTAGAAGTGGAAGTGCAAAATGGGAAAAAAACTGTCAATATTAACTTTTTGTGGAATCATGCACATGTGTGTACGAACCATTTAGGCGCCTCGCAACACTGTCACTGTGTGTGATTTTTACCATCAACGTAATCCGTGCTTCTATGTTGTTTTTGCGCAAGTAACTTATATTTCTTTGTATTACTATTGAAATAAAAACCTTTTTCCTCTTTCTTGGAATTTCCGGCCATGCACAATATCACCATCGGTGAGATTAGAATACATTCGCTTTTTGTAAACAACTGCATAAAAAGAGGCGAAAAAACCTAGTCTTGATTGTGCTGACCTGTTAGGATGCAGCCAGAATTACTGATACATGGCTCACAGTTCAACAAATTGATAGTTATACGGCGGGTGAGTGCGCGCGTAAAACTGCGTATTTTATCCTCTGTTTGCAAGTGGCACCCACTTTCACTTGCTGCGAATGAACAGTGTTGAACTTCATGGAAATAATAAAAGGCTGAACCTATTGTAGTGTGGTAGCGTTCAGACGAAAGCAGTTTGCCTGTTAGACGGCGACGAAACGCACCATCAGGGCACTCATGATTATAGGTGCGTGTAAAGTGACCATAGGTGACAAAAACCATTTAGAAGTTTCTGGCTACAGCGTTCGTAATAATAATATCTTGCATTTGTTTGTAAGCATCCGAATTGTCATGTTATTTCGGCTGATATAACCCTGAGCTCCATGGTTTGAGTTTTGTTTATTTATTTCCTGGTGTCCGTTTGAAAACATAAAAGAATTCAGGCCCGTATTTATGCATACTAAGCGCTACAGATATATAAATGAAAGCAAAGTCAAGGAAGCTTAGAAAGCTGAAACACCGAGGCTGTCTCAAACACAACATCAGCGATAACAGCGTTCCCATCGCCTCCCGAGTCGCGGCCGCTGGCCGCATTTGCAACTGAGGCAGCAGTTTCCTGCTGCGACTTGAAGATGAAGCTCGGCTGCATCAAGGGGGCGTGACGACAGGTTGCAAACAATCGCTTCGGTTTCAGGTGGCTGACATTTCTTCAGCAAAGACAATATTTGTTCTATTACTGTGTTTCAAGCACGTAATAAAAAAGGCAAATTAACTGCGTTGCAAGAGAACACTGAGCTAAAATACATGTTAAGTTTGGGCAACCAATACTTATTAACAATATTTCGCTCAATTTACAGTAACACCGCTTATAGTTGATTTAGATCCGGAATAATATCTCCGAAACTTTTGCGGGTAACTTTTCATATACTTTGTGAAAGTTCGAAATACGAAATGCTTTTTATATCCCTTCAATTTGCACTAGAACAATTCTACTAAGATTGTTAATCACGTAAGTATTTCTTGGGTTTTTCCGCCTGACATGGCGTTCAGTCCCCGTTTAAAGTGATGTTGCGATTCAACCAGAGATTATATTTCTGCCAGCGTTTCAGCTGCGTTGACACAAAAATTGATAAATATTTATTTACAACTGCCTTGAAATACTTACAAATGGTAAAAAATCCTTTATTTAGCCAAAACATGTATCTTACCTTTTCTTTTTTGCTTACGGTAGTAGGCTATACGCAGCTCTTGTTGTTGAACATTGATTGACTACACTAGTGTGATTTAATACCTCGTTATCGTTGAATGTATATGTCAAAGACAATGTCTTTCACTCGACAAGACTCATCGCTGGCACTTCTTTGTCACCACCTCTAATTTTCTATAAGCTCCTTCTCCACCTTTAATTTTTAATTGCAGTTCCCGAAACGTCATTCGATGCCATCAACACTCCTCGCCCGTTCGTGCCAGTTCCTACGACCCCAAGAAGGCGTATTTTCGGTAAGTGTCTCTTGAACAAAAATAAAATTTATTCTAGGTAATGAAAGATGTTACGCTATACCGACTTCCCACTGTCTTGCTGCGTGCGACTACGTTGTAACAGTGATACATTGTCACGCGAAATTTTGACGGTACTTCGGATAGCATTGAAAGTTAGAGTTCACCCGAATAACAATAACAGCTGTCCCTTTCATGTCACTTCTTCCCTTCTTTTGTGATGCCTGTGCAGGTACAGTTTAGCGTTTTCTGTTCGTAGTATGAAGCCGGAGACCACTCGGTCGCAAGTCTGTTGCATCAGATACTGCAGCGGTAGGCCGAACAATCACTCCGCGGAACCGCGCAGATTCCCTATTGTATGCGTACTTGAGAGTATTGCGAAAGTTTGGACACGTTACGGCGTACAAACGAGAATGCATAGCACCCGCTAAGTGGCCCAATGCAGTGCGAACTATCAGTAAGGATATTCGCAATGCCCACGGGCTAGAGGTGCTGCGCAGTGCTATCGAAGATGGAGGCGGGAGGAGGTTAAACCGACGACTCGCATAGAAAAAGGTAGGACGCACAGACGTACGCCCCTTGCCACTTTCTCCGGCCGAACTCTTAATCGTCAAATAGATGTAAATCAAACTAAAATACTTTGCCACGCGGCAGGAATTTCTAAATGTTTGCTACCTCATTTTTGTCGCTGTGCGACAGTTGGTGATGTCAGCTGATCGACCGTGTAATAACGATGCCTTGCGTAACCCTTCACGTGCTGCAAAACATTCCGTGGCCTAGAATTGACCTATGAACTGAAGACACTCCGAGGACATCGGAACCGAGCCTGCTTGGCTGGTTTGCCGCAGTAGTGGACCACTAGCGAGAAGCGCGCCATTGCTGCTGCGCGGGACCAATTGTTTAACGTGGTGATGGTTTCCAAATATATTACGCCATCGTCATTCTTCGCGCTGCCAAGAGCATGGAGTTGCTTCTTGAATGGAACATAAGAATTTAGAATCACATTAGGCAGCGCTTGTGTCAAAGTCACGCTCAGACACTAACCGTGATCTGTTGCAGATTTTTTCAGAGCGATCGAAACAAGAATATCGGAAATACACAAGTATGCTTTTCGGAACGTCAAAATTGCGACAATTCGTCAAGCAAGAACGTCGTTCGAAAGGTACCGGTGAAGTGCAGGAGAAGCAGAGAGGCGTGGATTGCAGAGTAACTGCACGTTCCAGCTCTCTAACCATTTCGCCTCACTGGTCGAGCGTGTTGGTGGCATGCGGCGTTCCATAATATCCACTGTAACTGAGCTACATGCAATGCACAGGAAAACTTACCTCACTCAAAGATGTTATACATTTAATAGACAGTGACTTACAAGCGTGAAAAAACTTTGACATATGAGGGGACGTCAAGTGCAACTCGCTCCTTGTGGTTAGCAGCTGGTCGTTCATTCTCCCTGTTACTCTCGGTGCCTCGACAACTTTCTACGTCCAGTGAAAAATCCCCGTCGTCACAATGGTTTCTTTCAACATCACTGTTGAAAGCAATCTGAGGAATTTCCTCCACCAAATGATTTTGACAGCACCAACAAACACCACGTCACTCACCCCGTTTATCTGGGCGCGAAGAAGTAGTAGTAGTAGTAAACAACTTTATTAAGGCAGCTGACTGTTTCCTAAGTTGCGAGGGCGGTCAGGCCATGCCAGGTCGCCACCTCGTCAGCGCGTCTGATGGCCCGGAGCTGGCTGTTCAGGCTTGTAATCGTGAGAATTCTCTCCCAGGCCTCACTGGAAGGTGACTGTCCTAGGAGGTTTGGTGGGGGAGGGCCCTTGCTGCATCCCCAGATGATGTGGTTCAAGGTTGCGGCCTGCGTCTTGCAAAGGGTGCACGCAGATGTGAATAAGGCTGGGTATACGTGTCTGTACGGAAAGAGAATGAGTTCACTTGAAGCCACCGCCAAGTGATTTGAAGAGCTTTGTTTAGTTGCGGGTGAGGGAATGGTCTGGTTTGCTATAACTTGTAGTACTGCGCGATGTTGTGAAAGGTGATTAGTTATTCGGTTTCTTCGGTATCATGTCCCGACGTCTGGCCCACCGCTCGGCGTAAGAGTACATTTCGCTCAGGATTCCACTCACAAGCAAATTTCTTGCAGTGTGCTGCCATATATCAGCATACGCACAAAAAAAGAAGCGCAGCGTTGTCCATGTTTTTTAGAAAAAATTACGAGCTCGCACGACACTCCGATTACAATGAATGCTGCAGCGTTCATACTCTACAAAAGCTCTGACGAATGATTTGCATGCGTAAAACACGGTGAGTTTGAACTGCAGAGGTTCGACGATAACATTTACCCCATACATGGCTACAAAAAGTCTCGCAAGGCTGAGATGTGTAATCTACGGGCTAGAATAGAAAGCGTGAGTTGCCACATTTCTCTCTTCACGAAAGCTTCACGTCGTGCCAGAATTAATGAGATTTATCATGTATAGGACGGTGTGGTTTAAATTCACTGTTGTACGAAACATGCAAAGTGGTTAGCGTTCGTTTTTTTTTTTTTGCCAGCTTGTTATCATTGAGGCTAGCACAGCCCAACAAGTGAGCCTCTGCCTACTGACCATACTCGAGAGTACGCCCCTGAATTGCGCTTGGCGGTGCGACAGTTTATGGCAGTGCGAATACATTGTCACGAAAGCCCTTCGTTTAGAAAACACGTGTACATGAAAGTCTGGGCAAACGAGAGGAATATATGTGGCAATGTACAGGAAAAGGCTGCAACCGCAATAGGAAAGAGGAATGGTGCACTAGTCACGTGCATTGCGTTGTGGATACTATAAGTGCGAGGTGACCTGACATCTGTTGAAGGCTGCGGTACTTCCAGCGTTCATATTCAGAAACTAAGCGGTGTACTCAAAATCAGGTGTTAAATCTAGACAGTGCGGGAATCAAAGGAAAGAGGGGGAGGGGAGATGTCTCGAATCGAGCGCTCAAGAGGAGACTTTAAATGAGTCTATAGTTGGCTATGTGGATTGAACATTCTGTGATGCGAGAGAAGCTCACATTAAAATTATTGCAATTTGGTACAAAGAGAGATGAAAAAATATGAGAGACAGTGAATTTGGATAAAATAGTCCGCTGTTTGCGTAGGTAGAACGCTGGTTCACAGACAACAAAAAAGAAATAGGAAGCTTGCCAATCAGCATTCGGCCCGCACTGTAAGTGATCGGGCAGCAAAGCATAAAAGTGGTACTGACCCGCAATCGGTACTGGCCCGAAATTTCTCAATTCTCATTTTCTGCACCTAATGCAGGACTACGCCCTCAATGACATAATTATGTGCTAGCAAGCTTGAGTGTGCTCTGAAAAACTGATTACAACTTTTTTATTACATCCAGTCATCGCTTCCTACTTTACCACGGCGACACCACACAGCGTAAACGTCTGGTCACGTTCTCGTGCGAGATATCGTCACTTTGCTGAGAGAGAGAAAGACGTTACGGCGGCAGACTTGGCCGTGTTCTCCTCACCAATTGATTAGAAGGCAGCAGCCATAGCGGAGTGGCGCGGCTGCCGCGTTTTGCCAAGCCAAGATCGTCAGCCCGTTTTCCACTTGCCCGCACATTGACTTCTCGGTGTGAGCTACCTGAGAGGTCCATTGCGGAGGAGAGAAATGATGATCTTGATGATCAGAGATTGGGACGCTTGAGTCACAATTACATGGTTGCTCCATTGTGCGCAATCAACGCTAGAGGAAATTTTGCCTCAGCACTCTTACTGCAACAACTGTTTGGGCAGAGTATGATATGTGATCATTTTCGATCCTGTGCACCATTTCGCATTTTGACAAGCGCCTTAGTGAAAGCAAACCTGACTGCGATAACGCCATGCAGAAATGCTTGAGCGTCGGAAACAGTGGTGAGCATTCACATGCACGCACGACGATATCACGCATTATTTCGTTCGCTCGCTTCACGAGGCCACTGAACTACGGCGACCACATGACAAGAGCAGACGATCGAGAAAGTCAAGTGAGAGTGGCCATTTTGTATATTTTTATTACCTCACCACTAGCCATATTACGGCGTGAAGTCACTCAGTGTCCCTTTCTGTAGATATGCCACGCGACAAAAAATGACTTTGTTTCAGAATAAAATACAACTTCCTGACCTCCAGAATCGGTTATTCTTCTTTCTGCATAAACTTATGTATATCAGTATAAATGCAACTTTGGAAAGCAGTGTCAGTACTCCTCTAAGTTCCATGCCAGATTTACAGAGCAGATTCATTGCATAGCAGGGAACAAAAAATTATACCTCGTATAAAATACAGTAGCAAGAGGTGGAAAACAAATTAGAACTTGAACAGGGAAGCATTCTTCGACGATTCAGAAGGAAGCGTTCTGAGGTTTTAAATAATGTTTGGGTTGCCTTGTCACGCATATAGGAATAAAGTGAGATTTTGAAAAGGGGGCTAATGAACTTGCGGTGAGAAAGTGAGGAAAACGCAAGCGTGTTTTAACTGGATATGAAGATCTGCGCCTTTAAGTATGTTTGAACAATAAGTTGCATGAAGGCTTCTGCTTTAGAGACGTTGCTTGGAAGATGAACACGTCCATGTTCCTCATAAAGTTCAATAAAAATTCACACCGCATTTCTAAAATGACATGCGAAGCAGCAGCTGGCGCATGGGTGGCGTCACGGGTTGAACAGTGCCAACGTAAGCGCTGCGATGAGCGCTGGAAGATTCGCAAGTGGCGGTGGCGGTAGTGGAGCGAGCCGTGGTAGCGGGAGGTGTTGCGAGCGAACGGACAAGGTGCCTGCTGCGGGTGCTGCGGTGAGTGCGTGGCACACGAGGAAGAAAGTGACGCCAGCGTGGACTGCGAGGAGAGCGTGACGTCAACTCACAGCTTTGGCATGACCAACGTGGCACCGCTTAAACACCTGCGTTGAGGGGAGCACGTTGCGGCGTGTTCATATGGAGGGACAGCGTTACAGAGGCTTCTCAAAGAGCTGCTTCACATCTAGTAAATTATACAGAAAAAAACAGTTTATGGATCCGTGACGGGAAAGCAAAAAGGACAAGCTCAAAATAACACAGAAACCAGAGTTACCTTACACCGCGAACCTATGAAGTTACCCTTCAAAGTTATTTTTTTTCAGGAAGATAAGTGTTTAATTCAGACAGGAAAGACTCAAATCATTATAGAGCTTAACGACTGTCAGATTTCCGCCGGTTGAAAGGAATGCTCATTGCACCCATACACACCTACGTAATGTTGCTCGAAGTGCACAAGGACTCATTGTTGTTGCCGTTCGCCTGGCCTAGACGTCAGAGCTAGCACATAAAAGTGTGATCCGTCGCCGCCTCCATCGCGCGGCGTTCCCGTGGCACAAAGTGACGATATTGGTGTCCAGCTAAACGCCAGTTGCCGTAAGTTGGTTCTTTCGCAACGCCATTCCCCGAGGCAGATTAGTGAAGAGCCCTTACATGCGGTATTCATCCCACGGAAAGGCTAAGACACGTTTCTTCGGTCTTGTGTGAATATCTGCTCAAGCGAACGATGCTACGAGCGGAAACAAGGATATTGGCGTATGCGAGGTGCAATCTGACTCGACGATTTCACGACGTTTACTTACGTTGGTTTTGTCTGGAGACACTGTATTCTGTGTGATAGAGTAGGTGGCACGTGTAAATGTTGGTCCAAAAAGTGCTTGATATTTCTTTTTATACTGCCGATCTTAGCGGAAAATATTTTCCTCTGAGGCATTCGCAGCAGCTTTGCTTTGTGCGAGGCCACGCAGAAAAAGTGTAAAAGAAGGAACTTTGGCTGAGGTGTGCTACTTTCGTTTTACTCGAAAGCTATGGAAGTAAGGATATATTTACCCGAAGGTAATTATGTTACAAACAGGTAAAAACATAGACATAACAAAATTTGAGGTAAGCAATACGATAACCGGTATTTAAAAATGACCCACAGGAAGATTTTCGGCAAGCAATATAATGAAAAAATGCAGCAAACTAGCTGAACAAAGCTGAACACATTTTCACGCACATGTTTCTTTACTTAATATGCGGCATAAAGCTAACCGATACGAGCAAGAACTAACCTTGCTTTCTGCCACTTGAGCCTATAGTTGTATGATACTGTTTTTGTGAACATAGTATCCGACACAACCATAGAAATTCTATAGCAAAAATAATTCGGGTCAATGACCATTAAAGTAACAAGAAGACTATTTACGCATTTTCTGCTTATTGTACTTTATTAACTTTCGGTAACCAGAACTCTGCAACGAGCGCTACTTATAACAGGCCTCAATGAATGTTTTCATGCGGCTGCTTTGATAACGCGTGGCATCACTTCGCATGCTTAAACACAGAGCTCTGCATACTTTCTACAATTATCTTGTGTAATAGATCTTTCGACTCCTTAGACAGAGGTACATTGTTTGAGTGTTAGCAGATCATACAATTTTCGTCTTTCAGTTTCAGTTCACACCAGTGTAAAGAAGAAATAATGACACATGGTCCCTTATTACTGGATCGCATGTGGAAAAATGCTGGCAAGAGCCGGTTGTATGCAGATTATACTTGTTTTCCTATTTGCCTATTTATTCTTGGCACCGCGTTCTCACCTAGTTTTGTGAAATGAACTGCAGTTCATCGAGAGATTTACATGTCGGTATGCACAGCGCCAAGAGCGTGTGTATAAAGAAAGGAGGGGGACGACATCATCGCTAAACTCTTTGTAAGTCAGTGGCCTGTAAATATTGCCCTGCTCTAGGCATTCATGGTATACCTACAATGCAATGCTTCCAGTACGTTAAACCACCATTCACATAGCACCTGTTTATTCTCAGTCTCATTTGGACAAGTGAAATACAGTAAAACCTCTTTATTAGAGGCATGCTCAAGGCAGCAATTCTTGTCTTTTATATGAGATGTCTCATATAAGCAGGGCATCTCGTATGTATTTTACTATCTCCCGTATTTTACTGGCGCCATTCTAAAGGCTCTCATACACATTTGCTCTTATATCAGTGTCTCTTATAAAGGGGTATGACTGTATAAAATATCCCACCAACACGTCTGCGGGGGCACGAACTCGACTAATGTGCTATATATTGTTTGCTTTGAAAATATTTTGCGTCAAATCTTTGCGCCGCTACCCAACACTTCAATTATCTACTTCAGATTACCATCTCCCTTCGCCATTTATGTAGTGCTCATGCTTCCTCATATCTTTTACTTTACGGCACATTCAAAATTGTCGCATGTGATTTTTGCAACCAACGTATATCAATCAGCCTGCTTGTTTTTTCAGCTGGATGATTATCCTAATACATGATGACAGCAATACGCGTCAGCGCTTTTCTTTCTAGATGAACCATTTAAAAGTCTGTTCTACTATATGCGTGATTATTCACTGCGTCTCTTTTGTTTCAGTACCAGCCAGTGCACTGAGTTCTGGAACGCTACCTACCACAAGTAAGTCGTGTTCATCTTTATCGCTACATAGCAGCAGTGGTGATTATTTCTGTCGTTGACTGGCACTTAGTCACTTTCCACTCCTGGTGACGCTTTCAGCATATTAATAGCTAATGAAATGTTCTTTAAGCTCATTCATTCATTGCTTGATTGGCCTCCATCAGACCATCAAACCATGCATGCGCTGTCATGATTTGTTTTGAAAGAACTTTGGGGATTGATCATTCTTTGGACGAACACACTTGTTTTTGGAGTTCATCTCTAGAATATACGCCAGCACCACGTCTCAAAACTAGCAAGTTCTTTCTTTCATACTTCCTGAAAGGTCCCGCCAAAATCATGTCTTTTCGTAGTAATGGTTTGTTCTTGCTGAAATTTGGAGACGCGATGTTTTTTTCTTGCGTGTTAGAAATGCTGAAAGATATTAAGTATATATCTTTTTTTTTCAATTTCCGTTGTTGTCTGGCAGCAAACATAATTACATTCTGGCTTTCGTTGTCTCCTTCGTTAATGAAGTAGGTAACAATAACTACCCCTATACTTTCGTTGACACCAGTGTCAGTTCGTTCTCTTGCCCCGCCGCGGAGGTCTAATGGCTAAGATACTCGGATGCTGACCCGCAGGTCGCGGGATCGAATCCCAGCTGCGGCGGCTGCATTTTCAATTGAAAGGGAAACGCTCTAGGCCCGTGCGCTCAGATTTGGGTGCATGTTAAGGAACCCCAGGTGGTTGAAATTTCGGGAGCCCTGTACTACGGCGTCTTTCATAATCGAAGCGTAGTTTAGGGATGTTAAACCTCCAAATAAATCAATCAAATCTTTTCGTTCTCAATAATAATGTGTTCACAACAAACACGCGACCTTGAATTTTAAGTTTGCACTTTCCCTTGTGTAAGTAAGTAGTATTTTCTAATCAAAGGCGAACAAAACCAACAACAATGCCACTTTATTCATAGAATTATGTGTATATATCTGTGGAATGTTTCAAAAATATCACTGTATTGCAACTTCATTAAAGGTTCAGCATAGCTTAAAGGTGTTAGGTAAAATAAATCAGTGCTCTCCGGCATTTTGTATTAATAATGTTTATATTAATGAGGCATTGTGATGCGTGATTTTATAACAGATAAGAAATTATGTCATTGCTCTCGCATACGAAATGGGATTAAAGGTTGTTTCTGCCACTAATATCTAAACACCTCTGCTACCATAAACACGCTATAAGCACAACGAAAAACGAAAAAGACGCTGAAGCACCAGTAGACTAAATCTTCCTTTAACGCTTGAAACACGAGAAATTACAAATTACCTGCAGCCCATCACTTGCGCCACCCGTTGCTTCTTAAAGTCTGCCAAATTTAAGGGCGTCTGCTCGCTAAGAAAAAGACAATGCAGGTGACTCTCAATGAATTTATACCCCATCTCACCGCCCTCAGCCAGCACAGCGAGGCTACAGGGTTCAAGCAAGCCACACGCTTGCGAAGCAAAACACAGTTCCACGTGTAATTACCTCCGAAGCGGAAGAGTTTAGACATATGCGCTCATTTGGCACTTGTTACGACATATCGGTGCGTGATACGTTTATTCTTCGCATTGATGCTGTACGTCGTCAATTGCTGAATCAGTAACCGCTCATCACTATTGTTAAAATTCGACGTGATGGCTCGGCGCGCTTTATTCGCCTATTGCGCTGGCAGCAGCAAATAAATATTGAAATGAGAGATCGTTTTCAGCCATTTTACGGCAAAAACGAAGTATCAGGTACGTTTTGTTGTTATTCCTGGGTTGAAATGTTTGTTTAGCCATGTCTGCTGAGCCTAACGCGCAGAGCCTTGGACAATTGTTCTTGCAATTAGCACAATATCGTCACAAATACATTTCTGTGAAAGCATCAGCACAATAATTTAAACCAAATACAAGTGTCAACTATTAACTAATGAGTCACACCATGCGCGATGACGAATGAATAAATTCGATGGGTGCAGCCATTTTTTTTTCTCTGAGATGCCATCTGTTTTCACTCAGCTCGCACTACACGTGCAAGCAGATGACAGGGAGGTGCCGAGCAGAAGACGCGACGTGGATGAATACATGAGGAGGGGCTACATTCCTATTGGCTGAAGAGCCCTATAGCCCATAGAGTTTCCTGAAGGCACCCTAGAGAAAACTCTAGAGCGAGTGTCTATGTAGGCTGCAATGCATACCACTTGAGTCAGCATGAGACTGCTGGGTAGTACGTGGATTTGTCTAAACTTCGCTCTTTCGGCTCCATCTAGACTCATGCGCAGTGTTGCAAGACGAAGTGCAGCAAATGTTCATCAGTTCCACTTCTTAATCTTAGCCCTTTTATGCTCACCAATTCAAATAATCGCAGCAGCTTCACAACGATTCATTCTTCTATTTGTACGAAACGCAAAAACAAATATAAACGAAGCCACAAGTGCGTTCCAAGCGGCAAGCTCGAAAATTAAGGAAATCCATATTTTAGAGTGACAGAACAGTCACTGCGCCAGAGTTTTGCTTGTTAAATATTGTAAGAAACTGAATGTTGCAGCCTTAACAGTGCTGAAAGCCACTTCTGAGATGAGCTATAGGTATAGTGGCACTTTCACCTCGGCGTTCGTTTTCTCTGATGCATCTCTTGAGTTTACCTCGTGTTTGGTCGTAGTCCCAAAGCGGAATCTAAAAGCCACGTAGAAACTAGCGAGTGCTTGCGATGTGCTTCGCCAGGTGCCGCAATGGAATCAGCTGCTTACAAGCTTTCAAGGAACACAATCAATACAATATACAATAAGCTAGCCGTTCTTTGTTTCTTTTTATTTCAAAAGTTTGGCCAATGGTATACCTAGATGAACAAATAAATGAAGGCTGGTTTCCTAAAGTGACACATGAACAGTGCTCTGTGGTTGGGCTCAATAGAGCCACAAATCATAGCTTGGGGGTCTCGTCTGAGAGACAGAGAGAAAAACAAATTTATTTATATGAAAAAAATGAACGCAATTTCCCGAATGGGAACACTGGTTAGCATGCGGAGCATATATGTTGAACGGCGGTAAATGTGGATTATAATTCGCAACATGCGTGTGTGTTATAAGTGAACACTCTTCTCAGCGCGGCCTTGTCTACGGACGAAGTGTCTTCGCAATTGCATGTGGTTCCGCCAACACTTTGGCTGACGCTATTGAAAGGGACGTCAGTAAGTGTGTTTGCGGATTCATTAGCATACATTTTCACCAGCGACATCGAGACGTGGAGCGACCGCACAAACAAACCGAGGAAGGGTGGCGTGCCCGACACTCGGTTATTTATAGCGAGCGCCGGCCCCAGCTTGCGCATGCGCGCGTTAGCATACAGCTGGCGCACCTAAAAATAAAGGTCGCGCGGCGCGCGGAGGGGAGAAGCGAGCACAGCGCGCGCTGTGTTGAGAGGAGGAAGGGATGCACAGATGGCTGGCGGAGGAGAAGGGGACGCCGCGGACGGCAACGGCTCATGACTAGACTAGCCCCTAGTGTAACATGCTCCGCATGGAAGAAAATTCGCAGAGGAATGGCGATCAGGCCGTGCCTGGCCGCCACCACCTCAGCTCGCTGTATGGCCCGGAGCTGTACTTCTAGGCTCGAATCTCGGGGTACTCTTTCCCATGCCTTCGACGAGGGAGTGGTCATGAGATCAGGCGGGGGTGGATCCTCGCTGCAGTCCCGTTGTATATGACAGAGAGAAGCGACGGAGCCACATTTTGAGCAATGCGGACTGGACAGATCGATAAATGTGTGCATATACCCGTGGGCACGGGAAAAAATTCGTGTGGAGGGTGGAGGTGGTGCCACGTGATTTCTAGTGGTTTCGTGAGTTTGGAATGCAGCGGTGGTTTCGTTCGACGTGTGAGGCGATAGTGCTGAGAAATTTCGTGATAGGATATGAGGGGCTTGCCATAGTTCTCTTGGTTCGTGGCGGGGCCCACCGCTTGGTTGACGAATTCTCAAGCTTGTCAGTGGGCAGCCTCGTTCCCCGGGTTTCCTGCATGAGCTGGGACCTAGATAAGAGATATGGGGGCGGATCTTCGTCTTCAAGATAGGCGAGGGACTCAAGGAGCCGTAAGATACAGGGAGCAACGGTACCGCTAGCAAAATGAGAGATAGCGGTTTTCGAGTCGTGCTGAGGATCGTAGTCGACCCGGAGGACCCCACGAGAGCTATGGCCACTTTCTCGGCTTCGGCGGGATGGAAGGCACGGACAGAGCCTGCTGCTCGCAAGATTGAGTCGGTGTTGAGGGAGGTGCGAGTAGTTATTACGCTAAGTGCGTACGCGCTTGGTTGAGATGGGTAGCAGGCCACGTCCACGTAGGCCACATCGGCTGCGAGGCGTAGTCGTCGTGTAAGTCTTGGGCTCGTGCTCGCCGTCTACCCTCGTGGTGTCTTGCGAGCATGCTTTTCAGCAGTGGTTTGATGAAAAAACGACGACGTAAAGTCGGAGGTATAGGGACCGGGTCTGCGCCCGATGGCGAGGTGGTGAGTTCTATGCGAGCGAGTATCCAGCGGCCGGTCTTGCTACCGCGAAGCCTCTGAATCTGTGCTATGCGATGCGCTTCGATCGCTTTGTCGACAGTGTGGTCGATGCCGAGGCGGAGGAGATATGACGTAGAGGTCTTGCGAATGAGTCCAAGAGCCGTCTTGTACACTTTGAGTATAAGTTGGTCCAGTCTGTTCCTCTCGCATTCCAGTAGGTGCAGATATGGTAGTGCGTACGTGAGAAACACATAATGAAGGCATGGATAAGCTGTAGTAGCTCTCTTTCTATCATGCCTTTCTTTCGAGCGAACATGCGAGCAATGAGGCGGGTCGTTTGAGTGACGGCAACGGTGAGGCGTTCCAGGGCGATGGTGTTCCATTTATTTGATTGAATGAATAGTCCTAAAATGCGCATGTGGTGAACTTGTGGTACAGGTACACCGTTGACATAGATTTGGATGGCCGGTCGGGGAGGGTACTTGTTCCGTCGGCGAGCGAAAGCACGAAACAGCAAGAGCTCCGACTTGCTTTCCAAGCACGTGAGCCCTGCCTGCGTCACGTGGCTAACGACGGCGTCGGCCTCACGTTAGAGGGTCTCCTCTACCTCGCCGTCTGAACCCGTAGTCGTCCACAGCGTGGCGTCATCTGCATAGATCATATGACGAAGGCCCTGGATGCCATCGAGTGAAAAAGGCGCTGTGCGCATAGCAAGGTTTAATAAAAATGGAGACAAAACCGCTCCTTCTGGGGTGCCTCTGTCTCCGAGTGTAAGGTGTTTAGAGGCGGAGCCACCGGCTAACGATATTTCAACGGCATGGTTCGAAAGGAAGTCACATAAGTAGTTATACGCACTTTTACCTGGGTCAATAGCGGCAAGGTTTGAGGTGATGGCTTCGTGTCGCACAGAGTCGAACGTCTGATGAAGATCTAGTGTGAGCACGGCGTGAGTGCCGGCCTTCGGCGGGGTACGAAGGAGGTCGTAGTGTATTTGCACTAGCGCGTCTTGCGTCAATAGGTTTGCGCGAAAGCTGAGTATCGTGGGAGGGAGAAGGTCATTTTCTTCAGCGTAGGTCTTTCTTAAGGACAACGTGTTCTATTAGCTTGCCAATGCAAGATGTGAGTCATATGGGGCGTAGGTTGCCGATGTCCATCTTCTTGCCTGGTTTGGGGATAAATACGATCCTCGCATGTCTCCAATCTCTTGGTGTGTGCCTCGAGCGCGAGCACTCGTTAGCGTACCGCGTGAGCACAGCTGCCGATTTTTTGTCGAGATTTCGGAGGGACGTGTTGCTTACGCCATCAGGACCAGGCACCGACGTTGTGCGAAGTTTGAGCATTGCAGCGTAGATTTTGGCCTCCGTAATATCTTCGTCCAGTCGGAATTTGGTTTGCCACTGTATGAAGGAAAGTGCTCTGGCGGCGCTTTCGGCTGGGCGAGGTTCACGTAACGACGAGCCAACTTTTCGAGCAGCTCGGCGTCCGTGCAGGGTAACGATGTAGCAGCCGGTGAAGCGGTATTTGAACAAACGACTTGGACGCACAGGGATCGAGCAATTGTCGTAGAAGGTGCCACGTTCTCTTGGAGCTTATCTGCCCGTTGAGACCGTCACACAGCTGACCCCACTGCTGTCTCGCGGGGGCGAGGCTGTGGTTCTCAATTTCGCGTGCTAGCGGTTCGATGCGGTGGCGTAATTTCTTGTTGTGATGCTGCCAGTGCCACCTGTGCATGAGACCAGCGTGTGCGTCTCACATGTGGAGAAGGCGAAAGTCGGTTGTGGGTAAGTCGGTGGTAGTCTCCACTTCACGGGTTGTGACTTGCACGTGCTCTCGCAAGAAAGTGATCCATTCATTGATGGCCATAATGGTGTCGAAGGCTTGCTCTTCACGCAACGTCAGAGTTTCGGCCAATCGGTAATGCGAATTGTGGGTTTTGGGTTCTTGCTTATGCGCGTTTAAATTGTTATCGCGAGGACGTTGTGGTCACTGCCGACTAAAAGGCGCTTGTTGTCCCAAGTAGCAGGCGTAACGTTCTTGCACAGTGTTAGGTCCGGCGATGTGTCATGGCACACACTGTTGCCTATGCGTGTGGGCAGCTGCTGCGGATCGTTGAGTAGGGTAAGGTGAAGGTCTTGTATTAATGACCTAAGCTTTCTTCCTTTCGGATCCGTGTGCGTGTAGCCCCAATCGGGATGCCGTGCGTAAAGTAACTGAGCAAGAGCAGCTGCGCGTATCCGACGAGAACGATCGTCTCAGTGAAGACGCGAGAAAAGTCTGCCGCTTTCTCACGAGGTGAACTGTACACAATCAGGACGAAGAGCGACTTGCCTGTGCGTTTGCGTGGTAGAATCTCCACGATCATATGCTGAATGCCCGTTGCTTCCAATTCGTGCTGTACAGCTGTGAGGCTGTTGTGAACGAGCGTGAATG
This sequence comes from Rhipicephalus annulatus, assembly GCA_013436015.1. Classification (NCBI taxonomy): domain Eukaryota; kingdom Metazoa; phylum Arthropoda; class Arachnida; order Ixodida; family Ixodidae; genus Rhipicephalus; species Rhipicephalus annulatus. Next base: position 399,958 of record WOVY01010159.1, on the reverse strand, counting down.
TGCAGGGGGACGCAAGCGCATCAAGCTGTTAAGCCGCGTAACCGGGGAAGCTGGAGAGAGTAGACGTCTCTTCCAGGCGATAAAATCCGGGGCTGGTTCCATCACCCGCGGATTCACTTGCATTTTCTGTACGAGCTCCTGCAGGTGGCTCCGTTTCCTACGGTACCCCTGCAGTTCCACTGCCATATGGTCCGTGTGGGACATGCTACGATTAAGCCATTGCATGCTTGGGGCCCGCCTGCAGCGTGGCAGGTTGTCCGAGCGTGGGCGGAGGCTCGCAGCGCTGGAGCCGTGCATGAATTTCGGCGGTGGTGGGCTCCGTGTATTTTGTAGAGCATTCAGTGAATTATTGGTGGCCTCCGTATAACTCTTCAGGGAGTTCAGTGAGGTGTTCGTGTCCGCAATAGCTTGTTGCAGAGTGTTGAAACGGACTTTGAAATTCACGTCTAGGGTCGCGAGAGCCGCAGATACTGCTTTAGAGACCACTGTAGCGATATCGATTTCAGCATGAAGCGACGCGGTGGAGGTGTTTGCTTTGCGCTTACCTGCGGGCTGAGATTGCGGCTGGGATGGGAAAGAGATGGCCTCCATCGGTTCCTACGTGGTCGCGGCTTGTTTCTCAAGGGTTTTGTCTAGCTTTGCTTCTAATGACTGCATGTATCGTGTCAGGTTTCTTATCTGGGAATTAGTTTAGAGAGCTGAGACTGCTGCGAGGAAAGTTGTGCCTTAAGTTAGGAGTTCTCCCTGACCGGTCGGGAGGACCTAGATAAGAGATATGGGGGCGGATCCTCGTCTTCGAGATAGGCGAGGGACTCGAGGAGCCGTAAGAGACAGGGAGCAACGGTACCGCTAGCAAAGTGAGAGATAGCGGTTCTCGAGTCGCGCTGAGGATCGTAGTCAACTTACCCGTGGATCATGCGACGACATCGGTGATGCTTTGGGCGACGCTCGGGGTCCTTGAGCCCAGGCAAGCTTCTTGGAACAAGGCATAGATGATGACTGTGACAATCCCTGGGACGAAGCAGGGAAGGAGAGAGGCGATGAGGACCAGTTGAGGTAGCTTGCAGAATGGGACCGCGATCGGGACTTGAACTGTGACTTAGACCGTGACTTGAACCGTGACTTCGACCGTGACTTCGGCCGTGACTTGGACTGTGACTTGGATCATGACTTGAACCTGGACTTGAACCGGAGACTGGACCGGGACCTCGACCGGGACCGGCCACGGTTGCGGGATCCGGAACAGTCGGTTTGTTGCTGCTGCTGCGGCTGGCTGAGAGGCGGGTACGACTGCTCTTGGGACGGTGAGTGATTGGTGCGAAGGATTGATGGCTGCTGCGGTTGTGTCTCTTCATCGGGCGCTTGCGCCGGTGTGTGGCCGGACGGGGTAGGCTTCTTAACGAAACGGTATTTGCAGTTTGAACTGTTCATTGAGTGACCGCCCTTACAAACAATGCAGTGGGCAGGGCATGTCGGTTGGGTGCCCTGAAAAATCGGCGGGTGTTCCTTGCCCCAACGTGCACAGAGGTTGCGTTTTGGAAGAGGGCAAACGTCAGTTCGATGACAAACCTTGCGGCAGTTAAATCATGCTTCTACACTTAGGTAAAAAGTGTGGAGGCAAATGTAGGCGCCGTGATAGAAGATCTATCGTGTCAAACAATCTCCAAGCATGGTGACGAGCACGTGGTTGGTCCGTCCTATGCGACGGCCACCCACGACAGGCATAGTGGGGTTGATCTCTTGCAAGTCCTTCAAGATTTTTGCATCACTAAAGCAATCATAGGCGTTGAACATAATGCCGAGAAATGCATCGTCGGGGGGTGGGGCGTAAACGTGAATATCGATGGTCTGGACTCCGATCTGCATTGACGTCATGCGACGGTAGGCTTGTGCTCGGATAGATTCTTGCACACTAAGGATGAAGGTGTTGTTTGTGGTGTAAACCCGCACTTAATCGTGGGACGCTAGTGGCTGGTCTGGTAGTGATGCGGCCTTCCGCAGGGCTTCGTACAGCTGTCATTGCAGCAGCTTCGTAAGGTCTGCGGGAGGTTTTGGCCATCCCACGATGTGGATGGCGTCAGGTGGCATTTTAGGTAGTGAACCGTGTCTTCGCAGGGGCGGCGGGCGTGGTTTCAGGTCGTTACGTGGGGGCATCGCTTGCTGGGCGCCGTTCAGGTGCGGCGTTGCCTGGCGGAGCTCCAGGCGTCTCTTCTCCTGGGCGCAAAAACCAGGCGATGGCTGCCAAGAGCCATCCGACCATTCTTCTGCCGAAATCGTGGTTCCTTCAACCATATACTCCATATCGGGGGACACCGGGCGCGGCAGGAACGTGGGGAGAAACGCTAAAGCACTGGCAAAAAGACTACGCGAAAGAAAGCGGGAGTGTTGCAAGAGACGTGAGAGTGTCTCTCACAAACGCTAGAGCAAGAAACGCACGTCCGCTCTCTCTGAAAGCTCGAGACGGACCTCTCGTCCGAAAAATTCCACTGTCTTCAGGTAGCACCATTTTTACTTGATTCAGCACAAGGCAAGTGCTTGATGGCATCCGTGGACGCTTCAGTTGTACAGTACGCACAAATTGTCCATGCAGATGTGGTGGCTCATCATATGGGACCAAAGGAGTACGTGCCACACCCACCCCCACGAATTACTCGCTACAACACCTCTTTCAGGTGCGTAGGGCCGCATTAGGTGTAAAAACCACACGACGAAAAATTGAATCTCGCATGGTGCGGCACAGAATCTCTTAGCGTTGCAGGAAATCGCCCAGAGTATCACTTCGGAGAGAACCTTGCAATGAGGGTGGGTGCTCTCTCTGGTAAGCGGTGTTATCCTGACAGTTATTTTACTCATCTCAAGTTACTTTATAACCCGCCGTCATATATATCAAATGTGACTTATAACGTAAACCAGAATCATTTATATATGTCTTCGAGAAGATATTTATAAATATTCTTGAAATTCGAAGTAAACGTTCGACTGTGGGTGGTTGGAAAACAGACAAGAGTACACTCTGTGCTCGTGTGATAATAAATATTCCCTTGCAGAGGTGATCGCCATGAATCACAGCAAGCCAAGCTGTTAATGATAACGTGGTGAATTAGTACAACTTTCAGGGCTTACAGGTCTTCCTGTGGAGTACTCGCTGTTGTTTTGGCCTCCATCGTTCAAGCTTGTAAATCGATGCAACAGCATGTTTTTGTGTGGACCATCACAGAGTGCAGGTTCAAGTTAACATTTCGTCTACGTGCTCACGTATTTTGGCTTCAAGTGTGTTTGCAAGGGGAACAACTAATCATGGTCATTGTGATGCTTCTCCTGAGACAATGTACTTCAGGCCCACTGACAAACTTCAGTGACGCGATATGACCGGTACAATAACCTCCGTAGAAGTAGCCTTGAAGTAGAAACTCCTTGGTTGTAAGGAATGAAATATCACTTTTGTCATTAACAAATAAATTTTATAATGAAACCAAAAATGCAAGAACCACCCATGATGTTGGCTGTAACGAAAAAAATAAAAATTGGATTCGCGTGAGGCTCCTCAGTTCAAATGAAGCATAAAGAGCAGAACAAATATTCACAGACAATTCCCAGCCACATTTGTTTTTGTTTTGTTTTTAGCGTTTAAGAAAGTTGCGACAATTGTGGTCAACTATCGCAAAGACGCATTTTCTTGTTTCAAAACTGTGTAATCATGGCAGAAAAAATTCGGTAGATTGTGTGCAGGGTCAAACGTTTAGTGTAACGTTCCAGAAGAGTAAAAGCATCAACACGCCAATTTTGGTGTCTGTTGTTTGGAAGTCTCCGGAATGTCGGTACTGCTAAAGGTCGGGAGCTGAATATTCCATTATTCTTCAAACAAACATGCCCCGCCGCGGCGGTCTAGTGGCTGAGGTACTCGGCTGCTGACCCGCAGGGCGCGGGTACGAGTCCCGGCTGCGGCGGCTGCATTTCCGGTGGAGTCGGAAATGTTGTAGGCCCGTGTACTCAGATTTGGGTGCATGTTAAAGAACCCCAGGTGGTCTAAATATCCGTAGCCCTCCACTACTGCGTCTCTCATAATCATATAGTGGTTTTGGGAAGTTAAACCCAACATATCAATCAAATCAAACAAATATGAGTTCTAAATAAGTTTAATAAACCAATATTTATATGTCACAATTTCACCTTCTCATGCTCCACTGTATTCGTACTGTAGCGGGCGATGACACGGGAGATCGCGATAATTTTATTTGTGTGCGCATACCAATTCGTATGCCGAGGCGCACGGCGCAGACGCGGCCAACATGCCTCACGTTATCTCCGGAGCGCCGCGGATGTACGCAGCCTCACCCCTTTTGGTTGTCGCTTTCGAAGCCTCTTTTTTTTGGAAAATGAACTAGTCTCGTCCCAAATTTCAAGGAATGTGGTTTCGCGCCTCCGTGGGGCAAGTACGCTACAGTATCAACCTGTTCTGTTTTTCTGTGGAGAAGTTGGGGTCTATACTACATCAGCTGCTCCATATATTGATAAGGTCTGCAGCGAAACAATAATATCAATGAATAATACCCGGAATGAACAATCAGCAAAAAACTAAACATATTAGCGCAGCAAAACCATTTCAATGTACAGTTTGCTTGCAGCAGTTCACAAAGGCATAAAACGTTGACGCGCACACCTTTCTATTTCTACTCACAGTATATATACTAATGCATCATTTCGTAAAGGCAGACCCTAGCTATATCGGAAGCGCTTATCCAGTGCGGTCTCCGCTAAGGTGTCGGTCAGGAAGATGTTCTTCTTTTCTGAATATGCATCCCAGGCCATGGTCCAAGTAATTTCTTTAATATCAGGGGCCGTCTGTCACACTTGTTAGTTTCTTTTTTAGTTTTTCTTTTTCATTTGCCCACTTTACGCATTCTAGAAGAGTATGGCGAAGATTTTCATCTTCATGATCACAGTAGCATTGCGGTGGGCTGGATCAGTGTATTCTGGGCAGGAAGCTGTTTGTGTATGTTAATTCTAGTCAAAACCTGTGGATCAACGTGTTTAAGTGTCGGGGGGATCTGCCGTTGAATATTTTCTGTGTGAATCAATTCCATAAAGTACGGCTTGCTTTTAAATGTTAAGAAACCACTGCTGCACAGAACAGTGTTTGGCTCCTTGCGTTATAAAATTTCAAATATCCGCCCCAGACATAAGGATTGCGCAATCCAGTCCTTCATTCAAGGCTTTCTTGACGAGGCTGTCGGCCTCTTCATTACCCTTTCTTTCAATCTGGCTCGGCATCCATCGGAATACAATGTTGTGTCCCTGCGCTAAGGCATATTCGCCTCGTGTAATGTATCGCTTCGTTTTGCGATACGTTCTACGATTTCACCAGTTTGCAAGGTGATCTCGCATGTTTAATTATCTGAAGGGCGGATTTGCTATCCCTGCATAACACCCACTTTCGTGTCCCAGAATTCTCGCAGATAAAGTTAACTGCTTCACTAATTCTGATTTCTTTGATGAACACTTGTGCGATAAATTATACATTCTCTTTTCTTGAACTTCGAGTACAAAACCGCACAGCCTAACGCTTCTTCAGTGCAGGGCCCATCTGTAAATAACTTCGTTTTTTAAGTGTGCATTTAATGAAAACGATGACGCACTATCTGTACTGCCACTAGAGGCGCCATGTCTGCTTTCTTGCGCATGCCATCTATTTCACAGATAGCGTTATGGACCGGCTGCGTTTCAGGTAGTTATTAGTTAACATCGTTTATATTTTGGTAGCACTGCTTGAAATGATGACACACTATCCTGTAGGCTCATTGCCATCTTGTGTGTTCTCATTAATTTTTATTAATATGTGAGGTTTATTGTCCCAAAATTACCATATGATTATGAGAGACGCTGTAGTAGAGGGCGCCGAAAACTTTGATTACCTGGGGTTATTTAACGGGCGACGAAATCTTAGCACACAGGCCTACAGCATTTCCGCCTCCATCGGAAATGCAGCCGCCGCAGCCGGGATTCGATCGCGCGAACTGCGGGTCCACAGCCGAGAACCTTATCCATTGGACCACCGCGGCGGGATGCGTGGTAATTCTACATAAATGTCTAAATGTTTCTATTCCTCGGAATACTGCCACAGGTGGTTGTCCAGCTTCTGCGTACACCAAATCACTGGAAGTCAGCCATGGCAACCCCAGACATACCCTTAAGCTCCTTGCCCATAATAAGTTAAGTCTCCTTTTGGTGGAGGCTGGAGTTTCGTGCAGAGAGTAACTCGCCACGGGTCGTATGTACGTAACAAGTAGAGCTAACAGGAAATCTGTGGCACCACCCCATTTAGCCCCGGAAAGATAACGGAGGATATGGGAACAGATGATGTATGGATGTCTGGTCCATCGTTCTTGGATGTCTAACGAACATTACAAGAAGGATTAGATTATGTAGACCGTTTCTTTGAAGAAGAGTTTTGGTTCTGAGTCTGACAAAAACAGCCATACTACTACTCACATTAAAGATACCTCAAGAATTCCAAACTATTCTGCAATCTCGACCTATTCAAATGGTAAAGACTCAGAGATTCTTAGATGGGATTTTAGACGGAGAATAACATGGTCACCTCATGTTCAGACCCTGTAACAAAATATGAATGAAGGGGTGGACTTCCTACTTTAAATTGTGCTAGAACCCTGGGATTGTGCGTTTTTGTATGTAGAATGTTTGTATGAGTTCTAGCTCCGATTCTTTCGAGTCTATTTATATCTCAAAGAACGAACGAATATAACGCCAAATTATTGCTCCCGACGCTACTCCATTATCACCAAGTCTGACTGTAAGAAGCCATTAACAACAACCGTTGCAGCTTAATTACTTCATTAGCAAGAAGAGCAACAAAGAAAAAAATATGATGCATGGCTATACAAAAAGTAAACAAGATGACAGCTTGTATGCGTAACTGAACTGCTGAAGAAACGTAATAAGAGCGTGCGATCGAGTATTTACCGCACCTAATCATTCTCGAATACATTCACAGTTTTATAATCCGTATTCACGAAACTTTTTCGTGAAGTACAAGTAAAATATGCGCACCTTCACCTTGCAGCATTTACACCTAAGTATTTGTTAGCTTATTTAATTGTTTATTATTTATTTGCTTATATAGCCCATTCTAATACCAGGAGGGCATATTGAATGCATGAACAACTCAAATTACGATAACATGGCAACAACAAAATAATTATAAGGAAAGTACTAAACAAGAGCTAGCAGCAGTATCTGGAATCTGACGATAATGGACTCGCATGGTTCAAGAAAATTGTAGTGAGAGGAAAAGTTTTGTGAGACCAAGGTGTGAGTACTTTTACTCAGTAGTGCTGCAACGCAAGGAGACAAGTACGTAATGTGGAACTTCAAGTACGGGTATTGAAAAAAAGAATCTATGAAACAAAATATGCAACAATATTACCAAAACGAAAAAAAATGTTCATGTGAGAGGCTCGCAGTATTGCTGAAATACAAATAATAAGATGTTACGGCTTAGTAAACAGATGCACGCAAAGCTCCCATACGCTTTCCACTAGAGATACTGAGCGACTTTCGCGTTTTCTTGTCGCTTGAGAGGGACTGCTTTCCGTATCTGATACACGCAAAACACGTGGCATTTAATAATTGAGTTTTAAGCTTACCCTTCTTAGTGTGTAGTTACAGATCCCTATATCACTTTTTCTCTTTCTCTTTCCAGCGACATTACGACCACCGACTCGACTTGGTAAGCAGAGTTCTTTTCAAGCCCCTGTGGTTCATGTTCAAACTTATCAAAAAAAGATTACTGCAGATCCAAGAAGGGAATGACGATAAGTAGGGCGAAGCGTTCATCTGTCCGTCCTTGCGTCTGTCCGTTCATTTGTCTGTCTGTCTGTCTGTCTGTCTGTCTGTCTGTCTGTCTCTCTCTCTTTCTGTCTGTCTGTCTCTCTCTCTCTTTCTGTCTGTCTGTCTGTCTGTCTGTTTGTGTCTCTCTTTCCGTCTGTCTGTCTATCTGTCTGTCTGTCTCTCTCTCTCTCTATCTGTCTGTCTCTCCCTCATTCTGACTGTCTGTCTATCTGTCTGTCTGTCTCTCTCTTTGTCTGTCTCTCTCTCTGTCTATCTGTCTCTCTTTCTCTTTCTGTCTGTCTGTCTGTCTGTCTGTCTGTCTGTCCGTCTGTCTGCCTGTCTGTCTGTCTGTCTGTCCGTCCGTCTGTCTGTCTCTCTGTCTCTTTCTGTCTGTCTCTGTCTGTCTGTCTGTCTGTCTGTTTGTCTGTCTGTTTGTCTGTCTGTCTGTCTGTCTGTCTGCCTGTCTGTCTGTCTCTCTTTCTCTGTCTGTCTGTCTGTCTGTCTTTCCGCCCGTCCGTTCGTTCATCTAGTAAACACTCTAAGGGCCACCATATCGCATCTTTTCATCATATATTCATCATATACAAGTACCGCAATCCAGCGGACATTCCAAGGACTAAACGGAAGGTGGCATCTACTAATACCACGATGACGACATGGGACATACGACCCACAGTGCAAGGAGCTTCGACCCTAAATAAAACGTCTTGCAAAGGCTCAGCGCCTAATAATTATCAAAAAACTTCAAAGAACAAAGTGTATACATTGCATGAATAGTTATTTACAAAATAATAACTGCTATGTACATGGTAACTTCTCCCTCACAAAAAATACTTTAGGCCAGCCTCGGGTTGAGTGCTACATGGTGCTGTGGAATAGTGATTTGATCAGCTCGGTGCTCCAGCGTTTAGTTTCCGGAGATAGCGTACTTTTTAACTATTTACGAGATCTTAGAATAAAGTGGAGGGAAAACACGATTGCAGAGAAAAATGTTTTAGTAGCTGTCTAGATGTTTTCTTACCATGTAGCTACCTGCCTGAAGTGCATTCCCTTTCAGAACCCTTACTAAATATAACCGATGCCTAATAAAGGAGGTCCTATGCCTTGCTCCTACTAGCAGGTGGCAGTTAGTTTCGACATTTAGAATATGCGAGGTTTTTTTAGGAAGTCTCCGGCTTTATTAATTTTTGCGAACATGTGATGGATAATAAACAAGTGCGTTTGCACAAAGTGACCTTGAGCCTTCATGCGCACGCACATTTTTTTCCCGCCTACCAGCAGAGTCAGCCACCAGGATGCAGTGTTGGACTTAGGTAGTGCGGAGTGCTCTCGCTGTTTTTTTATTGCTAGATTAACAGCAGAGTTGACCGAAGCAGCGCTGCCGCATCAAATTTTCTTTGAAACTGGGCGACAGCCAAGTGGAAATCATTAAGAAGAAGCAAAGATGCAATGTCATCGCAGCAGACAGATTAAGGAGTGGTACAATCATTTTAATGATGGCCACACATCGGTGGAGAGCGAGCCACGCCATCAACATGCCATCAACATACCCAAAGCAGCCATCAACATGCCCGGTCATCAACATGCTATCGGTCGGTCATCAACATGCCGAAATGACCAGGTCGTTGCTGAAGTGGACGCTGTGGGGATGCGGGACCGTCGTGTGTACTGTCCGAAGATTTGTGAAAGAGGTGGGCGTCAGCAATTTTCCGACGCAATGTATATGACTGAAGATTTGGCCGGGAAGAGAGTTGCGGGGAAATTCGGGCCAAAGATGCTCATGGTGGAGCAAAACAAATTGTTCTTGAAATTTCACGTATGTTGAATTCTATAAATAGTGAGCTCAGCTACGCACGAACAATATAATCACAGGTGACGAGTCTTGGATATGACCAGGAAACCAGATCTCAGTAGTCAAAGTGGAGACAATCCACGTCACCGAAATCAAAGAAGGCACGCCAGGCGCGCAGCAACGTCAAAGTAATGCTGACTGCATTCTTCGACTCCGGTGGTGTGGTACACCACGAGTATGCGCCAAAGGGTCAGAAAATCACCAAATAGTACTACAGGGTTGTTTTCTGTCACCTATGTGATGCTGTGTGGCGCAAAATACCAGATTTGTGGTGAGCAGGAAATTGACGCAATCATCTTGACAGTGCTCCTGCACGTTTTTCACATTTTATTCAGACTTTTTAGGCCCAAAAACAGGCTCATGAAGCTCCACAGGCTTCTTTCTCTCCTGATATGTCATCCTGCGGCTTCTGGCTCTCTTGCTGAATAAAAAGCTGTTTGAAAGAGCGTGATTTCATACACGAGAGAGCATTATAGCTGGAGCGACAGCTGAGCTAAATTTTATTCGAAATTCCTAAAGAGGCCTCTTTGGAATGCTTCCAACAATGGCAGAACCTTTGTGTGTAGAATCCCAAAGAGACTACTTTGAGGATGGCTGGGATTTAAAGCCTGCAGTTGTTATGCCAGTTTTTTCGCCAAAGGGCTCATACATTTACTAATAGACCTCGTATAACAGTGCTAATAATGGGCCGTAAAAATGACATAAACCATAGCACTAATTAAAACCTAATGTATTTTCTACTTCCAGTCACCTTACATACACTTTATCACAACCTAACTTCATGACGACAAAAGCGAAAAAAATATGTTTGGTGAACAGCAAAAGATCTATACTCTGACTGGAAGAATGAAGTATATTTCGTTGTTAGTCAGCGCCGCGGTACATGTCCTTCCTTCGTCCCGTCATTTATGCGCTGTTTTTTACTGGAAACCATGAACCAACCAGCCTAAACGCATGCCTCACTATATATTTACCATCATCTCTAACGCCTCTAACAGCACTTCTTGCTCTTTTTTTTGCAGCAACGGTCAACTTTGGAACGTCCTTCTGTGAGTATACGCGTCCCACGAATATATTTATGCAATTGTTACCCAAACAGAATGGGCGCGTATGTGTTCGGAAGAGGGAAGCCACTGGGATATATAATTTAGGCTAAATATTACCAGTTTATGTAGCCTTTAAAAATTGCACCAGTGTAAATATAAATGTAAATATAATAATTATAAGTACCAAATCTGACACGTTGGTTAAAGTACGGTATTTTAAATGCGGAACACTTCTTAGTTGCACGATGTTACACGTCGTGCGTCGGCGTTGTACAAAAATTAACCCACCCACTGCGCATGCCCTTGCCTAGCGTATCGTGCTTTATCCTTGCTTTTCGTGCCAATTGTTTGCTCCCCCCTCTCTCTCACCTCTGAAAGCTGACGCCGACAGCGTTTAATAGTAAAAAACGACTCCTCGAGCTGTACAGTCATTCACTGGCCACCCCATATATGTAGGTACTTAATTGCACACGATAACGATTAAGGAACATTCCCGCAGTACCCCCACCACTCTGCGACGCTTTTATACAATTACAGCTGAAAAAATGTGGGCGGCATTTTTTTAGCTGAGGAACGTCCTTCTGTGAGTATCACACACAAAATTTCAATAGGGCATTAATTTCAGTGTTAACTACTTTCGTGTTAATAATTGGTGGGGTTTAGCATATCCAAACCACCGTATGTTTATGAGAGGCACGTATTGGAGGGCTTCAGCAACTTCGTTCGACCACCTGGGGTTCTTTTACGTTTACCCAAGTCTGAGCACACGGACGTCAAGCATTTTCGCCTTTATTTAAAATGCGGCCGTCACGGCAGGGATTTGATCCCATGACCTTCAGGACAGCAGCCGAGTGCTTTAGCCACTAGATTACCGTGGTGAGTGTTGTCAGCTATTTTGAAATTCATCATGCTGACTGTATTCCGGTTTTAATTGAAATTCTCTTAACTATCTTTACGGGGGTCACTTGCTGTATGAACAACACACTTGGTCGTTAGATCCACAAGGTAGCTGTGCAAAAAGGGACGGGAACACGAAATGCACTTTCAAGTTTCAGCTTTGTACTGAAGAAATCCCGCACTCATTTTGTTGAAACGAGTTTCTCTGGGCAGGTGCGAATACTGAAACAAGCAGGCTACCCGCAGGATGTATTAGTAAAGGTCTGCAAGAAGTTGATTAAGAAGAACAAAAAAGGTTCTGGTGTAGTTGCAACTTAGAAGAGAAGGCGCAGCAGAAGAAAATGGTGGTTGCTTCATGTGTTCACGATTTTACCCACCGCCTAACAAAAACATGCATCATGACATTTCGTCCAAGTGGGAATTTCTGCCAAAAACAAGTTATTCACTTTATGTCCCAAAGTAGACAGACGTATGGCTAATCAGCAAAATGTCCACCAAGGTAAATTCAACGTTAGTCATGCTCACAATTATATATCCTGTATCACTGCTGTTGGCTGATCCCTACCCCTGTCTTGCAATCATGTATACGTGGGTCAACAGGTCAAGGCCTAAATATTAGTCTTCGAGTACATTATAGTTCTCTGAAAGGCCACTCCGGCCTTATTATAGTAGCCCACTGTAATAAATGTGGCTGTGAACCGTTCGTTAGTGACACTTCTGTGTTGTTCTGACATGAGAACCAAAGAGCACGTGGAAGTATTGAGGCTGCTCACATTAACAAGAAATCTGTCTTGCGTCAGTGTTTCCTCGGTTGCCTTGCATGAAAAAGAGTCAAGTTATCTTGGTCCTGTGTGATTGGCGTACTATCGTTGATGTGGCCTGTGTTTTTATCGAATTGGTGCTTATTTTATTTTGCCTTCTTCCCCTTTACCCTCTCTTGCGTTTCATCCTGTTATATTGTATTGCCTCGTTTTTGCAATAAAGCTTCGGTTGATGGTCTCAGCCTGTTTTTGTTTTTTTCTCTTGTCGTGTTTGCGTCTGTCTCTTTCGCAGTTTTATTTGGGGTCATTACCAACTCGCCCAACTTACCATTCTTCTGCTAGTTAGAACACAGCCTCACTGCGAACATTGGCGCGTATTCACCAACAGTGGTCTGCGCTAAACATTTCACGCTGAAAATTTTCTCAAGATATTATTGTTGCCATTTGCAATGCAGCACATATCATTAATTATTTTGGCTAGCAGATGAGAAAACGGTCTTACAAAAGAGAAGTTTTGTGCATACGGCTCCTTTACTTTACCAATTAATTATTCATTTTCAGCAACGTTCCGACCGGGGACACGACCGCCGAGTGAGTTATTATCCTTTCGTTTTTCGTACGAGCATAGTGCCCACTCCTGCTCATTATAGCGGGAAGTGGTGCAGACTCATCTCTTGTCTTCCTTGGGTACATGATTTCTTACATATTTTATACTGAGTACAGCGCTGAAATTTCACGCCACTTCTCTCAGAGTATCGCTACGTAAGTAAGCGTAATTGAGTGCTTCGACATTCAGACAAGTGAGACATATATGTATCAACGTGCCTGGGGTGTGATTATTTTTAAGTCGCCCGGATACCGAGCATTCACGCTTCGAAAAAACACTGTGTCCGTACAAACGCAGTTTCATTTGGTGGTCAAAATGAAGTATTTACTGGCGCCGTGCCGAAGGGTTTGCATAAGTACTTGCGCACTGAATGCTTCCGCAATGACCTTCAGCTATCAGCTAAATATTCACTGTACTACCTCGAGGGTTTGTGCCCATCTGCTCCTAAGAGCACCTTCGGATACTGCTGAGCAACTACAGTAACAGTTTAAACAAACTTAAAGGTTTGACAAAATGATGATGATTCTTTTATCCCTTGAACTTGGTTCCAGTGAGACGTACGCCGCGGGCACAACCGTCTCTAGGGCACCGACCCAGGGCCCTTCTTATATGTTCTTTTTGACACAGGTAACCTGCGCACTGGCTTCGGATCATGCCTCGTGCCATGGTCAAAGGGAGTGAGGGGATTAATAGGTGGTGATTCTCATATATTTCCGCCTCCTCCAAATAAGACGCTTTACCGCCTTTCATGATGGCGCGTGTGATCCTCGTGGCTGCCGGCATGGCATCTCCACTTATTTCCTCTAATTCAGGCAGGCTGTCACAAGGCTCGTGTCGTGCGTGATCGACAGAGAGGTTTGTCACCTGAACGATGTTGTCCAGCCCGTTCGTCCGCACAAACTTCTCACGCTTGTTCTTTATTGCCATCACCTTCCTGACATTGTCTGTCTTGCAGCAATAATTTCTCAACAAATTTATGGCCTTCCCGCTTTTTTCTTTCGCGAAGGCTTCCTTCTTTCCCTTCGCTTTCGTTGCTGCTCCTGCAGCCATTTCCGTGGCTTTCGTCTTGGCACCCTTTGCAGCCCTTGTCAGTCTCTTGCAACATTTGTCTACTACTGCAGCTATAGTTGGGGCCTCCTGCTGGCTCCCTTAGTGGAGCAATTCGATCAGCATCATTGTAATCACCGGTGTTCCCACACTCCCTTTCTGACTCATCTTCCTCACTCCGTACCCTGCATGTTCCCCTTCTGCTATGTTGATAGTCTCGACTCCAGGTCTGCCTGCGCCGGTGTGCCCCGCTATCGAAATGATGGTACCAGCCCTTGTTCCCCTGCGACGGTCGCGACCACTACGGCCCTCGGTGCAGGCACTTTGCTGACTCAGCGTGCCCCCTCCACGCGGAATGCAGTTGTGGCGAAGTCGAGGTGCTCCAAGGTCTCCAGCAGTTTCTTTAGTGTGGTCATCATGCTTGCTGGTTACACATTGCAATACTCGCTGCTGCCATTGTGACTTCCATTGAAATTTCAATAAACTGATTTACACATTAGTTTTTATTGTACCTGTTAGCAGCATAGTTTTCTTATAGTAGCATATAACAGATTCAAGGAAGCAGCTTGGTTGTCTAATGAAGTAGCATGGAGAATGTACTGTCCAGAGGAAATTTCCTGTCGTTTCCAGGTTTGTTTTTAGATATTATAGGTGTGAATGTCTGTTATATTTCAAATGTTGCGCCTCGACATTCCTGCAAGTCTGCAACTGACATTTTATATTTCAGCGTCACCAGCTCCAACAGGCACCAGCTTTTGTAAGTAGAAGGCTACTTTGAAGATTTTTTTGCTTGAGAAACTTTATGGGAATGTATGGTCGCACAGTGTAATGGGACGGAAAAAGCACATACATCATTAATTTAAGACGCTGTTCAGTGCAGTTTCTATTCTTAAATGTACAGATTTTCTAGCACATGCCACAGACCTAAATGATATATTCCGGCCTTGAACTCACTATCGAGGCCACGACAAACATTTGCCGTCGCAAGACTGCAGGAACGTTACCTAAAGCTTCAGTAATAAATATTCATGATCTGTTCCTATTTCCTTGTAGACAGCTTGGCCTTCACCATCACTTTTCCCGGTCCCCTACAGTAAACATTAGCATTGTATTTGAAGTTGCAGATAAACTCTGGCACTTTAATTTTAGTGTAGGCTCACGAATATTCACATGCTGTGTCCATTCTTCTTATTTGTTTAATGTGTGAGAAACCTCCACAATGCAACAATAACTGTGGCCCAAAGATCTATAAACCTCGAAAGAAAGCCGAGAGCTTCACAAAGGTGACATCAACGCCAGTTCAATTCTATTAAACATGGCAATATGTAACTGCCCTGATATTTATGCAGACGTACAGTGGTAACCTACGAAGTACAGATTAACATCAAGAAAACATCGGCAAAGGCTTGTACAATAAGGTATTCAATGTATATGAATACTATAATATAAGATTCTTTCTGATATAAGAATGGGCCTTACAGCGGTGCCAGGCCACCTAAATGTTGATGATTGCGGAAAATGTGCTGTGTTCACGGCCATAATAGGGTTTTCCTTCAGCCAACGCTCGAGTTGAGCAAAATTAGCTTACGCACTAGTGCACATGGTTATCAAAGGAGAACGGCTATTTGGGCTAGTTGGTTTGAATTCATGGTAATAAGGGCTGCAGCGTGAGCAAGAAGGTGCTAGAAGAAATAGACGAAAGGCGAGGCAAAGAAAGCAAAGAGGACGACACCAGTTGTCCTCTTTTCTTTCTTTGCCTCGCCTTTCGTCTATTTCTTCTAGCACCTTCGTGCTCGCGCTGCAGCCCTTATTACCATGTTATCAAAGGAGTTTATTTCATATAATCTCAGAAAATAAGCAAATAATTTTCAAATGTTTCTTTTGAGTAACATGTGCGCGCTAGATATTCTAGTTGGATATCCTTTATTTTATGCATTTAAGATTGTTCTGCGCATGTAACAGTAAAAGGCAAGTATATCTTACTTATATAAAACGGACGTTGCCACTATTTGAGCATAAGAGCAAATGTGTACTACAAACATGATGCCACATAATTTTGACGTCATCAAAGCACTACGCACAGAAAATACTTACATCACTTTTTTCAGTATTCACCAGATAGCTGCCTCTTATGCGTGAAAGATGACACTGTGATATGTGGTCTCACCTTGTCTCGTCACAGCGTTCTGCGACCAAAGGCATTGCTTGAAGATGTGTCGTGAACGCTTCGGTGACAGGCTGAACTCTTCCAGTTGTCTGGCAAACGCATGCAAGTGCGAGGTTACACAGAGTAAGTATCCATCAAAAATGATTTTTTTGTTAGAAGTGAGTTTCGTAGTACTGGTCTCATGCAAAACTATTATCACAGCATCGTAAAATATAAAACCGGTTCTGTATATGTGGTGCTAATTGCTTGGCGCTAATAACGACATGCTGATAGTTTCGCTGCTTGAATTATTATCGGGGCGCAATCGAAAACTACCCTTGAATTCGGAGCATATGAAACGATACCAAGTGGCCATAATAATAAACAAGGAGGTCACTTGCTCAGCGTTCAACGCTGATTACGTGGTCAGCTGTGCCATGCCTTATATCAGCTGTAATAAAAGTATTTATATCTGTACGGCTGGGAATCTAAGGTCAAGCAGATGCTTTGGCCATGTTAGGATTGAGGTTGCCTGTACAGCAGACTTTCAAACACAGAAATTCAGCAGTATCCCGCAGAAACTTCAGGAGCAGCTCTATTCGCCATATTGATTGATTGATATGTGGGGTTTAACGTCCCAAAACCACTATATGATTACGAGAGACGCCGTAGTGGAGGGCTCCGGAAATTTAGACCACCTGGGGTTCTTTAACGTGCACCCAAATCTGAGCACACGGGCCTACAACATTTCCGCCTCCATCGGAAATGCAGCCCCCGCAGCCGGGATTCGAACCCGCGCCCTGCGGGTCAGCAGCCGAGTGCCTTAGCCACTAGACCACCGCGGCGGGGCTATTTGCCATATGCGTGCACTTTATTATCATATGAGTCTGTTTCGACGATAGGCAAAACATAAAGCTTGTCCACGAATTTGAAGAACGGGTGCGATAGAATAATTTTCATGGTACTCGGCAATTCTTAATGAATATTAACACGGCAGAAAGCAGTAAACACTGTGTTTACATATTCCTGAAGTACTTATGGTAAGTCAGACTGAAATTAATTCACTAGATACACTCACTCCGATGGAAACTGGTCCGAGAATAATTGCTGAATAAAAATAACAAGAACGCCGAGCACAAGAGGATAAACAATTGAAGTATTGTTATGGCAAGCAATGATGCTAACAATATACTGATATAGTCAAGAAGACTCATGTTTTGGGAGACGAGACATGAATATATCTCTTGCCCTCTTGTGGCAGGCGTCCTCGTCTGGTTATTCAGCATAAGCTGTCCGAAAGCTCTTATATTGGCATAGTTTTGTATTATCAGTATGCGTTTCTCAAACTGCAAATTGAAAATCAGTGACATGAGGTTCATTTTAAGAACACGCTCGTCTGTGAAATCGGACAATGAGAGACGGGAATGTTTGGCACCCCACGACAACTTGATTTTTCATATTTCGCCGCATTTATTCAATGTGACGGCACCTGTTTATTTACATGAATGTTGTCCTCCCTGATGTGATAAATGTGTGACAAAGCAGCAATTCAGTTAATTAGGTAAAAATGAACGTTGCTGTTTCATAAATGGCATTAACGTAAACTTTTTACCGTATGTGAGCATTTACTTCCATTTCTTATCCCGTTTTGACGCTATGTGCTATGTATGTATGTTTTAGCGTCAGTAAGAAAACAGTTGTAGCCTAATTCTAGATACCATTAGCGTACTGACGCAAGTGCATACTAAAATTTCAAAGCAATGCCGTCGTCTCCGAGCGGTACATGTGCATCGAGGAACGAATCAACTTATTTCGTGCGCTCACCCGATTCGACATCACTAAATGTGAAGTTCACACTCATGGGCATTTTTTTAATCTCTCAATTCCCTGAGCGTTTTGGAGAGCCTAAGTCCCCGTGCTTGTGTGCATGTTTATTTGCGAGTGCGTAAACAAAAAAAGCTTACTGCATTGGTCACAAAAAAATTATTACTTGGGGCTGAAGTTTACTCGTGGAAGAGCGGCTGAAAAGAACCATGTGCAATGTTACAACGTAATTGTACCGTACTCCCACTACATGCTAGACGCATGTAAATTAAATATTGCTGAGTTTTTCACATACCAGGGCTACACTGTTGATAAGGTACCACTCATTTTCCTGAATGCAGCCAGGAAAGCCTTTTTTTTACGTTTACCTATATATATCCACCGTTCAACTAGGACCTGATTGATTGATTGATTGATTGATTGATTGATTGATCAATTGATTTATTGATTGATTGATTGATATGTGGGTTTTAACGTCCGAAAACCACCGTATAATTATGAGAGATGCCGTAGTGAAGTGCTCCGGAAATTTCGACCACCTGGGGTTCTTTAACGTGCGCGAAAATCTGAGCACATGGGTTAACAACACTTCCACCTCCATCGGAAATGCAGCCACCGCAGCCGGGATTCGATCCCGTGACCTGCGGGTCAGCGTCCGAGTACCTTAGCCACTAGACTACTACGGCAGGGTAACTAGGACCTGACCAAAGTGTACGGCTTGCTTAGGATCGCCCTGCTCCATACCCGCAATAACACAGTTATTTACCTAGCACTCATGCTTGAGTGTTTTAGGATTCATGGTCAGCTGGAAGAATGCAGCTGCTACGCTCACGAGATCAACCCTGCGTAACATCAGAAGGAGTCATTCATTTGTAATTGCCTTTTAGAAGGTTCATAAAAGTGACGCGAGTAATCACGCATACATTCCTAGTAAATTTTCTTTATGTAGTTTTCTTTTTGTAGGACTTCCAGAGAACTAGTATGATTGTGAAATAGTCCACATATTCTTTGTGATTTATCGTGAAGAGCTCTTCCTCATTTTAATGATAGGTTTGACGTTGTCCGTACCGAGGTTGTCCGCACGGGTAATTTAGTCGTAGACTTAGCGACACATTTACTACAAGGAGACCGCGCTAAGGACAACATGTCGCGTGTAATAAGAACTCCTATGGGATTCCACTTTTCGCAGCATGCAGCCCGTCAGTGTGCCTGGAGATGTGCCTTAAGAACAATCCCGGGCAGGAGGTACTCTCCGCTGGATGCCAAGGAGACAACTGTAGATGCAGTCTTAACCAGCGTAAGTTGATGAGAAGCTCTGTGACGTTTTTCATTGGGCACTGCCATTGGATGTTTTTCGCAATCTACCTGATTGTACCGCGATTGCTATAGCGCATTTTCTCCCCAAGTAGAAAGAATAGCAAGCCATAATAACCTTGCGAATGCTTTTCATGGCAAAACATACATTCTTGAAGAATGTATGGTTAGAGAAGTGTGACATCATACTTGATTTGTATATAAATCGTATTCATTATTTTACTGTCATGATCCCAACTCATCTAATGCAGCAGATCTGACATGAGGGTTTCTGTTTTTAATTGTTTTGATTAGATCAGTGTAAATATTTTACTAGCATGGTACATAGAGGTGATTGGTTTGATTGCGTAGGAAACACATATACACATATATGGGGCTGCTGGACTGCCTTCACGTACTTCAGACCTTCACTCAGATGACGATCGAATTTCAGCTTTCTGCTTCCGAAATGAAAGAAATAATAGCAGGGCCTACTCCATATTCTTAAGCAAACGTAAGCGCCTGTTACACCAATAATATACTTTAAAAAATTACGCTTTGGACACCATACTAGAGCCCTGTTCAAGGACTCAACATAAAATAAAATCAACCGAAAACGACAATATCTATGCACCTTGGCCTCGCCTCTTTTTATCTTCGACAGAAGTCGTTGAAGTCACTTATGAGTCGACTCACTCGGACACACGAAGACTCAGATCGAACCGTGAGTTGAATTCTTAGTGAGTCTGGTTGAGTAATATTTTGGTGAACTGGAGTTCGAGAGCACTGGTTTAAGAAAATTTTTTTAGTTTGAGTCCGAGTGAGTCCGACTCAAGAAAGTTTTGGTAAGTCTGAATCCCCGCCACTCTCCCGCCATTCCGCTCGCCAATTAGCTTCTTCTCAGCAATAAAGTTTTCTTTTTTGTTCTTTTTAAGGTATTCTAGGTGTTCGCGTCCGACTACCTACAACGTGTTTTAGTTCTTACGCTATTCCAGTTTATTCTGCCTTTTTGTTTATTTGCTGTATATTTACTTTGATTTTTTTACTTTCTATACAAACAATGCATTTGTGTCATTAAATGTCCCTAATATTGTCCCCCCATGCGTAATGCCTTGTTTAATGCCTTGTATAGGCCTTTAAGGGATATTAAATTATGAAGACTCGAAAGAGCCCAATGCGCAATATATATTTCTTGAGTCAGTCTGCATATGCACCAAAATTTTTTTTTTGAACTATAATATTCGCCGATGAATTTTCCCGACAAAGTCAGATTTAGTGGGATGTTTGACTTCATACATTCAGGAAATCGAAACTTTTTGAATGCGTGAAGTCGAACGCACTGTTTTGCGAAGACAAAAACAACGTCTCTGTCGAGCAGTTTTAGAGTTTTCTGAACCGATCCGCAATAGCATCCAGGCTAAAGGCGACAGTGTAACAATGTTTTTCAATTTTAAAGCCGTCACCCTCATGTTTCCAGAAATCGTTAGCATCGAACGGATGGAATTGCCTGCTAAAGCACCTCAGTAACAAGCGATCTGAATCAGCAAAACAAAGGTAGTCAATCAAGCCATGCTTTTGTAATGGTCACTGAGGTCTTCACCAATTTCAAGCATAACCGGCATTTCAGTTGCGATGGCTGAGTCGCCAAACCACAGCTACCATTCCGTTACATGCCCTGCTAAACAGAAGGGATAATACGTGATCAAAAGGGTTCGGTACAAATTTATAGTAAATCTGCAGTCCACTTGTGAGCCGACATTAAAGGTCGTGGGTGCTCGCATATAATCAGTCTATTCTCACAGTACTAAAGTGTACAAAAAACGGCTGAGCCGCAGGTCGCGGGATCGAATCTCGGATGCGATCGCTGCTTTCTTAATGGAGGCGAAAATGCTGTAGGCCTGTGTGCTCACATTTGGGTGCACGTTTAGGAACCCCGGGTGGTCATAATTTTTGCCCCTACGGCATTTCTTAAAATCACACGGTGTTTTTGGGACGTTTAACGCCACATATCCATTAATCAATGAAGCGTACGAGAGACATTTCAAAGACATAGAAGGGCTGCGCAGCTTGCTATTGGGCAATATGGGATAAGCATGAAATAATCAAAATGAAAACAGCCAACTAAATCTAAAAGGAAACAGGAGAAGCCGACAATATTCTTTTATATAATCAGCACATAGCCTATAATAAAGGGACCCTAAAGTAAAATAGCAATTTACGTGAGAGTGAAAGCTAAATGTATGAAAACGTTTGAAATGACATTATTATCAATAGCAGTGCCCTACTTACACATAAAATAAGATAAGTGCATGAGAACACATGCACAACAATACGACATTCATAAAATGATCTTGATTACGTCAAATGTATCCCCTACAATTATTCAATAGTAATCAAACAAGCTGAACTAAACAAAGAACCTTTAGTGCATCAAGAGACGTAATAAAATTTTGCTTGTTTGTTTCTGTTTGATTTATAAAAAAAGAACCGCCGAACGTTACTATGAGGAATGGCGCGAGTTGTTCAAAAGTTCAATTATCGCCTTGTTAAACGGGACAGGTCCTGTCATCTAACAGGGCCCAGTTGAACCAAGCACGCCTGCCAATTCGGAGGCCATGGCGGGAAATCGTTCAATGGCCGTTGCTGCTTTCGCTCCTGTTGCTTTTCTTCTGCTGCTACTAGTGTCGAAGGCCGCGCAGTAAAGCCGGGCAACGTTGTGC
This sequence comes from Rhipicephalus annulatus, assembly GCA_013436015.1. Classification (NCBI taxonomy): domain Eukaryota; kingdom Metazoa; phylum Arthropoda; class Arachnida; order Ixodida; family Ixodidae; genus Rhipicephalus; species Rhipicephalus annulatus. The sequence goes on along the minus strand of WOVY01010159.1, from coordinate 377,917 downwards.
ACGGCAAAAGTGACGTGGCACGTTGCACTTGAGTCGAGTAACTTGAAGTGCGCTGACCCGATGCGGACCACTAAAACGTTATTTTATTTCAAATGAAGAAGTGAAATTGCACAAACGTAACACTACGAGGTTTCTGGACCACTATTCAACAATAAAGGTAGATTTAATAGTTGCCTTCAGCATCTTTTTTGGGAAAAAATGGAGCGGGGGCAGTGATCTATCGCACGGCCATGATAAGCCGTCATCGTATGCATCCGCAGAATGAGTGCCACATAGTGTGTGGGAAGGGTAATGAATTGGGTAGTTTGATGGTAGGTAGGTAGGTAGGTAGGTAGGTAGGTAGGTAGGTAGGTAGGTAGGTAGGTAGGTATTGATTGATTGATATGTGGGGTTTAACGTCCCAAAACCACTCTATGA
>WOVY01010159.1:0-375000 GCA_013436015.1 Rhipicephalus annulatus | reverse complement strand
TGTACAGCCCGGTAGTTTGATGAAGCTGCAGAATAAGCATACAAAAAAATGGTATCGTTTCGTGTAAAAGGCTAGTATCAGAAAAATTTCAGATGTGCTTTCCCTTGTCAGTGAACGTCAAGCAGAATAATAATGTTGATAGTATGAGATTGTAATAGCTTTCGAAATAAAATATGAGGACCTGACATCCCATTTTCTTTATTTTTCCCATTTCTTGTGCAGCCTGTGAACCGAGTGAATGCCGACGTCGATGTCTCCTTGCGCATGGTGACAAGCTTATCTCGGCTGACTGCGCTGTCAGGAACGCCTGCCAATGTGTCCACAGTTAGACGTGCGGAACAGCGGCGGTGAAATCTCGGTGCTTGAATCATCCCTACCGAATGACTTTGTGAATCGCACAAGAACCGGACGGCTCGCTGCAGACAAGACATCCGCGTCGCTACATGAGTGCGCTGTGAACGTAGTCGTGTGCAGGGAGGGGGGTGGGAGGTAAGCGAGGCAGTGGGATAATTTGAAGGGGGGTGCCAGTTCTCTCCCGTATTCTACTCAGTTGGGCATCTTACACCATTTTTAAGGCGTGGGGTGTGGCTCATTATGGCATGACTGGTCATGACTGATTATGCAGGGTCTCAATCTGCAGGGTTATAATAATAATGTCAACCGAGGGGATTGGATGGTGAATTCAAAGAACAGCCTACCACCTACCATTACTACCAGATATGGGTACTACAGGAAATAAAAAGCGGGGCCTTCGGAAGGTCGTAATTAAAAACATGCCGTCACTTTCTTGTTTCCTTTTTCGTTTATGGTAGAACTTGTTCTTTTGTTTACTATTTTTCCCGAAAAAAAAACGAGAATGGTAGGAGGGGAGCTGCTGTGAAACTTGGCGCTGCGCATGCATATGGCTATCAAGATTGCCTTACCTCGCCCTGAAGATGTTATAGGCCGATGGGATTATGTTCCAGCTATGAATACTCTAAAAGCTGGCGTATATGAAAACGTTCTTCGCGCAGCGAACTCTGCAAAAACAAAACAATACTTCAGTCAGGGAAAAAAATTACCTTTAAAGCGTTTGCGTACCACAAGAAGTTGCGAATCCAAAAACAAAGCCTTGTGCTTCTAGGGTGAAAATGCTCCAAATCGTCAATGTTGTGTATCTTATATATCCCACAAGCAACTACCATACAGCCGTGCCCTTTTAACAGCAACAAGAACCACCAACTTCGGTAATAAAAATGTCTGACAAATACTCAATGCATCGACCTTTTCCTCATTAGGGTATACAATCAAATAGCTTGGCACCGATAACACAAGAAGGGGCATGACACAAAAGTACGATGTAGCCAGGTCACCAGGCCTCTGTGTCGAGCATCTGTGTTCTATGCTCTCTCCATGGGCCCTATAGGTGTCAACATGCAATACCAACATGCCCATGCTCACGTTACTTCGAATGCATTGACGCCTTGGAGGATTCAGGATATTGCGCCTGCTGATTTGTAAGCTTTGTGCTCATACGGTTGGCAGTATTCATTGACAATTCAATACTGAGTCAATAAAAACGTACGCTTACATAATAACCCTTCTGGTCCTGCTGTCATCAATTGACTACGCCACACAATTTTTTTTCTAAAACCTTGAAAACACAATGAAACCCGTTCATTCTTGAAGAAGTATTTCTTCAACTATCTGAACTACGATCGAAACAACTGTTGTGTCATTATTGGAGTTTCAAAGATGAATAATGAGAACTGAGGTCGTCGGTGACGATGACGTGGGCAAGAATAGGCAGGAAAGCGGCCTTTTCCGGTTGAAGTTATGAAGTTTTTTCAAGAGGTCTAACATTTTAAAATACTACGTTTGTTCAGATTTCGTGCACTCTATAATCTGTTTCACACATCACGGGCAACGTTGCAGAAGCAAGCGACACTTGTTGCAGTCATTGCGTTCGCAACAAAAAGTGCTTGTATGTTCTTACCACCAATTATTTTTTTTTTGTTTTTACGGCATGAAGTAACTGAAAAGATTATATGCCTTATAAACAAAAATGCCGTTGAACGTCTGATATTATGTGGATGTATAGCTAAGTTTTCTCGTGACGTCACGCGCAGGCTTTCTTCTGTGGGTGCATCACAATGGCGGCCACCTGGACTTTTAGTGTCAGTGCAGAATAGAACGCTGCAGGGTCGTTCGGTGCATGCGTTTTTTTTTCGTGCTCACCCCGCTATCCTGTGTTCGCCAGTCGTGCCAAAGGGGAGCACAAAGAAACGTGAGGGTGCACCCGTACTAATCAGATGTCACGCGTGCAACACCGAAACACGCGGAGTTATACGTTTTGCTGGCCAAAATTCTTGCATATATCTTCCACTGCGTTGCACCTGATGTATGAAATGAAGTATAGGGCAAAGCAACCATAAATTTGCCATTTTTTTCGTTTTATGACTACAGGCCCATGATTATCCAGATTGATGCCATGGCTGTAAACCTATTATATACTTACAATAATCACTGAATTTTCCGTTGGTGGTCTCCTGAGAGCCTAACCATTATTGAAATACGTACTAAGAATGTGTCTGACAAAAATAAAATTCTAGGGCTGAAAGGGTTAAAATGCCTCTTTTTGGTGCACACTGAATAAAAGTTGCACAGCGCAAGAAACACCTATATACCGCGCACCGAAAACTCTCCATAAGAGATCGTGAGGCCGATAAACGGCCGGATTTTGAACCTAATCAATAATTACTGAAAGCGTGGTGCGAATGACGGTGGTGAATTAAAATAAAACATTAAAGTAATCGTGAAAGAATGTGCGCTGAAAAGCGTCACGCGAAGCAACACAGCACGAATGACATGGTACTACGTTCTCTTGTTTTGTGACAAAATACAATTTCTTGCTATGGTTTATCGCTAACCACCTCACCAAATTCGCGTAGTTTTTTTTTGAAATAGCGAAGAGAAGGTATTTGAAAAAAAGTCACCTTCATATCTACAAAGGGAATGAAGAGCTTCCTCGGATGTGCACGGGAAATTTCTTGGCGAGACCATTTCTGTGGGAAGGCTTCTTAACTAACCGGCGAATGATGTGTACGTCGAAAACAATGGTGTGTGTTTGGTGCACATACCGCGGCAGCCACTGCACAGTGTTGGCCACTTTGATCGGCCCATTGAACCACCTGCCCCTTTATGCAATACTGGCCGCTGCCGTGAGTGAAATTCTGTGCGTTCATAAATGGCAAACGTGGAGCTATCAGGCGTTCATCAACCGCGTCCAGAGCTGGCAGGTGAGGGTGCTTGGGAGAATATCGTTACCCGTGCGTAACACTCGCCATAGCTAACTTGTCTCGTGCTGCCATCCCTTTGAAGTGACGAGAACCAAGTGGGCGTAGTCGTGAGGAAACGAGCGAGGCAAATCACGCTGCAGACAACCCTAACTGCCCTGTAAGATCAAAGGAACTTCAAATGATTGAAATCATTGAAAGGAGACGATGCTCTCGTAGAGAAGCAATTGCAGAAATTCAAAGCAGGAAGCACGGTTATGCCGGCATAGCAGCTCGTCCACCTCTCTCTGTGAATGCATCACTTTCTCAGTCCATTTCTGCTATGGTAGAAAAGGCCGTATAAAAAGTATTAGAAAAATTTTTACTCAATCTGTCCGACTCACTCAATAATATCAAGGATTCACAGATGTCGGGCGCATCTGATAGACTAACTAAGTGTATCCAACCTCCCAGTGCCTCAATTAATAAACCTGCCGAACATCAGTCAGATGTCTCTATCGATAATGAGGCAATGCCTTTCAGATCTAACACCACTGAGCAGGAAGTCAACGCTGTCTTCCTTGCCCAATATGGAAGCAAATATGAAAGCTATGAGCTTTTGTTCCACCCTAAAGTGTACAATCAAAAAATCACAGTACACTATATCTTCAACAAAGAGAAAATTCATATCTGCCTGGTGGAATGTGGATTGCACCAGAGAATATAGACGCCGCAACGCTGCATGTAAAAAACTCCTTACCAACCAATGTCCGACTAATTGGAGAGATTATTTATTTGCTAAAGACATCTTTAAGAGAACAGTTTTATTAGCGAAAGACGATTATGAAGAAAAACGGTGCAGCTATCTATCCAAGAGCGGCAACAAGAAAGCTCTTTTCAGATTTCTCCGTAATCGTAAAGCTATTACAGCGCACGTAAATATTGGCTCAGTTATTTTTTCTCCAACTGAGCTGGAAGATACAATAACTGAAATCGCATTAAGATTGGAGAAAAGATTTACATCACAAATCAAAATAAAGTGTGCAGAACCGTCATTCAGAAATGATTTTATTGAAGTAAGTAGGGATGAATTTGCGCACGTCGTTCGTATTCTGCCAAACACAGGTCCTGGACCAGATGGAGTCACTTCAGAAATGTTAAAAATATTATTCGACACCTCTCCTGAAGACCTCCTTGACGTTGTCAACTATTCACTTGAAAATATTTGGATACCTTCTGACTGGAGACTTGCAAAAATAATACCGCTTCTTAAAAACAGGGTCTAGGAATGCAGATAAATAACATTAGGCCAATCGCTTTAACATCACACGTAGTTAAGTAAATAGAAAGAATACTTTACATTATAGTTACGAAGTTCTTAACAGATAATGCGATACTCAGTGCGTGCCAAATTGGATTTAGTTCAGGTTGCTCTATATGGTGGGCGCATGTTGATTTGGAGGCTCGTATAAAGCTTGCTCGGTACAGACAACATTATGCGGCCCTAGTAACCCTTGATTTAGCCAAGGCATATGACAGTGTTGAACATCCTATTCTTATCAATGTCCTAAAATAGCTTACGTTCCCGCAGTACATAACAAATTGGATATACAAATTTTTAAAAGATAGAAAAATTTTATGCTTCCAACGAGGTGTTTCCACGCCGAAGTACAGCCAAACGAGAGGTGTTCCTCAAGGCTCTGTTCTATCGCCTGTGCTTTTTAACATTTTGTTAAGTTCAATACCACTGAGTGATAAGGTACAAGTATATGTATAAGCAGATGATATCGCGTTCTTTGCATCAGACAGTGATATTTATTTACTACATTCGACTTTACAGTGTTATTTGGCAACATTGGAAACCTGGTTTCAGAAAATTCATATGAACCTGAACGTAACTAAAAATGCTATAATAGTTTTTCCATTGGACGCACCAGTTACTATTTCTCTTCAGTACCACCAAGAAATAATTCCCCAGGTTAACTGTAATAAATATTTGGGTGTACTGTACGGTCAAAAACTGAGCTGGCGTGACCACATTGAATATATTAAAATTAGGGCTACACGCGCTGTTGGAATGATAGGTAGGCTTGACCGCCTCCATTCCGGTCTTCGCAGAGATACGCTGATCATGATTTATCGCATGTACGTTCGTTCGATTCTTGAATTCGGATGTGTACTATTATCTGGTGGACCAGCATACAAAATAAACCCCCTGATTCTCTTAGAGGGGGAAGCTCTGCATAGTTGTTTAGGTGTGCCAAAATTCACAGCTAACAATGTTTTGTATCAAGAAGCTCAGATACCCACCCTTGCTTGCTGATTTCGTATTTTAACAGTAAAAACCTATTTAAAATTTTCTGCATCCACTTTAAGAAGGCGACAGTTTGTATTCTTTGCCGAGCCTGGTGTCTTTTTCAATGAGCATTGGTCCCGTGTATATAAACCCCAAGTGCTATTTGTTCAAACACTTCTAGATGCTTTAAATGTAAATATATTCGAGATCACACCATCTGTCAAACTAATCGGCCAAGTGCAAATACAATTTGACGATATCTTCCCCATGAACGCTAAACACTTGCCCTCTAAATATTTGATTGGTTTATTAGAACAACACCTGTCTCAATTAGGTACTAATATAGTAATTGCAATGGATGCATCTATGAGTGGCGAGAAGGCAGGTGAGGGTATTTTTTCTCTCTCATTATTCTGGTCATTTTCATTACGCCTCCCAGATTATACACCGATATTTGAAGCGGAATTAATGGCCGTTATACTAGCTATTCGTAAACTTCCTGCGACTCATTCGACAGCTGTGATAGTGTCTGACTCGTATTCCGTGTGTTTATTTTTATCATCGTGGTCACCATCAGCAGTACTAGAAACTTTTAAATCATTATTCCAGCAAACATTCGTCTAGTGCGAATGATATGGGTGCCAGGCCATCGTAGTATATTTATAAACGAGATGGCTGACACACTTGCGCGAACATCTCTTGATCTTCCGATTGTGCCAATCATGCCTCCTACAGCTTATGTAACAACAGCGAGGTTTAGAAAACTTTTACTTCTTGAAGACTCATCAAAAATCATGATACCGAATCCAGATTTCTCGCACCTGCACTTCACATGGAATAATAAATGGTGTCCCACGCGTAAATTGGAAGTCTTTATAACAAAATTACGTGGCCGTGTACCACCTCTTAATTTCTACTTAAACAAGTCTGGTCTGGTGCCATCCCCTCTGTGCTCAAGCTGTAACGAACCTGAACATATCGACCAGTTTCTTATCACATGTCACCGTTTCAAAAATCAAAGAAAAAACTGCTTCGAAATTTTATTCAAAAAACTAGGAATATCACCTAATACTCCCAATAGTTTGTCTTTTGGGGCCACTTCATTGGTACACAGCGACAGGAACATCTGCGGGGCTCTCTGCGAATTCATATGTAACACAAGAAGATTACCTTGCTGAGTCAGCGATCAGCTCTCGAATTTTACTAGCCACACTACCACTTATTATTTAGCTGATACACTGCAATGATTCAACTTTCAGGAGAATTTCATATAACGATTCCACCTCAGATATTAAACAAATTCTATTATTTCTCTCCCCCGTTTTTTTCTTTTTTTACATTGCACCAAATCAATTTTACAGTCAAAACACACTAATCATATTCCCTTAGTCTACAAAATCTAAAGGTATTGACTTGCATTAACTACCAGCTTCTTGGCCAATCCCCCTTAGTGGCTGAGAGCCACAAAAGAAAGGAACGAGCAAGCAAGCAAGCAAACGAGCGAGCAGGCCATCGAAAACCAACGCCTTGTAGTTCGCCTTGATGTGATCCTCTAGAATAGGGGGAGGGGGGACAGGGACGTAGCCAGAGAGTGGCACACCGGGCACGTGTGCCCCTTCAAAAAAAAGCAGAGTGGGATAGCTTTCAGTAACATTCGCGGTAATTTGGGTGCAGCTCATTCCTGTAGGTGGTAGGGCTTGCACTTATAACGTTGGCAACAAATAGACTAGACACTATTATTATGCACGCAGCATTTCATGGTGGAATGAAAGCACTTAGAGCCTATCTATCGAAGCTTTATCACACTGGGAACGTAGGCCCTTGTGCTCTCATGGCCGATTAAGTTGACAGGTATCAAAATTGACACCGCATGACGAGAAAACGTGAAAAACATAAATGACTGCTCATTACATGAGAATCATGACATGTCCTTAATGCACGCCTTGATATAGGTGGCATGATCAAGGAGCTGTTTGGTGAACTTCATATATACCAACATTGACATGACATGATACGAGCATGAGGAAACTATACATGACTGGTCACAACACGAAAACCTTGTCATGCATGTCATACAGGCCATGACGTACATCACCCAGTCATGGAGTTCATACGAACACTCTAATAAATTGATCTGTACGAAAACTGCCGGGTAAAATAGGAGCGTATGGCTAACATAAATGACTTCTTATAACACAAAAATCATGGCGCGCATAACATGCACGCCATGACACCTGACACAGTCATAATGTTCTAACGGCCGTTTTAATACCTTTATGTATACCAAAATTCACCTGGCCTAACAACAGCGTAAGAAGGACAAGAATGACTGGTCGTAACACAAAAACCAAAATGTCGCGCATGTCATGTACGCCATCACATATATGACCCGGTTAGATACCCAACAGGGTGACTATCTGAAGTTCACTTTCTAGTGACCAACACAATGCCGAAAAGACTTATCCGGCTTAATTCATATTTTCTTATTGTGGTCATACTCAGTCATACAACTTGCTTGGCAATCTTAACTTACTCAAAATAAATTTCTTAAGGATAGAGATTATCGCGGATTAGCTTAATCAGTTCTATCTCCTAGCTGTCTTAACGTGGCCTTGCTCAAGCATCCAACAGGCAAGACAATCTCACTCCCAATTCGCTTGCCTCTGATTAGCTTAATGCGGATTAGCCTAAACGAGCTTCCAAGGCCCGTCAACAGGCTCTGACTTTTTTTCACACTACCCGAACAAGCTCGCATGTTTTTTATATGCCTGACGACGGTCACTGGATAAAAAACACCAGACCTGCGCTGAAATTGCTGCACAAGAACTTAGCGGTTCTTTCATGCGTTCACGATTTTACCTCCCGCCTAAAAAAGCGCCAGGCCTGCGTGGGAGGCGCAACACAGTCACAGCGAAAGCCAAAAGAATGGCCTTTCAGAGTCTTTTCTAAACACCCATTAGATAACTGCTGCAAGCACACTTGCTTGATACCCACAATAAAATTTTTATGTAGTAGGCGGGCAATCGCCATGCTATTTTTCCTTATTCTCCTCAGAAGCGTGAAATCCGCTAAACACTTGCAAAAAATTTTGTGCCAATTGTTCATGCAGTGGCTGAAGACAATGAGGAATTGTCCCTGAAGTGGGTATGCGCCACAGTTATTATGTTATTAGGAACAAGCTTTTGTAATGGGTTGGAGCATAGGATGACCCACTAGTTCCAATATTATTATTTTGCGATGACTGGTTGTTCTATATCGCTGTTTAAAACGCTTTATCAGTCGTATTAACGTGATTGGTTTCCATTATGAAGCCTTCCTAAGGCAAGTTTGCTAACAAGTCCCGAGCACCGGCGTGGCTCAGTGGTAGAATACTGGGTTGGCACTCAGTGGACCTGGGTTTGAGCCCTACTGTGTCGTTGGTAATGAATATTTTTCAGATTTCGTGCGTTGTGGTTACGGACACCGGCGGTGGCGGTGGCGGACAACTACGGCAGTGCGTGGCTCGAGTTTTGCTCTCATAACAGCTTTTTCTGTAAAAACAAGGTGCGGCCTGTTCCGTCGCGTCACCGTCAATGGGCGAGCGTGTCTGGGCAGAGTTGACACTTTCGGCCGCTTTTTGGGCAGAACGCTGAGGCTCCACTCCTTTGAAGTGGGTGGCACTTTATTTTTAAATGTAGTTCCGTGCTGATTAGTGTGTGTCCGTTTGCTTTTTCGTATGCTTTCTCGGGCTTTTTTTGAGGGGGGGGGTGCGATCATGTGTGCAGGAGCAGTTTCCTCATGTTTTCTTTGATCGAGTACGATTCTTTGGTGCGCGTATGTGTGGCAGACAATTCTTCAGTGGTGTGACGCCGCGAAGCTCGTGTGTGCCACCGAGCAGCCCAAACTTTTTGTCTTCTAACCCTCTTGCCTTCTCTGGGAACCCTCCCACATGAACACCGTATATGTATACGTATCTATATATGAATAAAATGCAAAACCAGAAAAAGACTACGGCACGCGGAATCGTCCTTGAGTCCTCTGAATTGTGAATGCGAGGTGTTAACCACTGCGCCACCGAGGAGCATTCTTTCAACGCTCAAACGGAAAGCTATTATTATATACCACTTAGAGTTGCTGACGGGCTTCTGAAAGGGAATTGTGTTTTTAGCCTTACCAGCAACATGGCGCAGTGAGCGCGCACCGCCACATCGCGCCGTGCTGCCTGCTCCTATCTTCCACGCACACTTTACCCCGCTTAGAAAAGGGAAGCGACGCTCCCTCGCGCGCCCTTATCTCACGGTGGCGAGGAGGAGAGGATCGTACGTCTTGGCTGTCCTCGGGCTTAACCTGAAATGATTCTGTTAACGATAGTCTTTCTTGGGGACCTTCAACGCAAAAATTTTGGTCTGCCTGCCTGCCTGCCTGTGTGCCTGCCTGCCTGCCTGCCTGCCTGCCTGCCTGCCTGCCTGTCTGTCTGTCTGTCTGTCTGTCTGTCTGTCTGTCTGTCTGTCTGTCTGTCTGTCTGTGTGTCTGTCTGTCTGCCTGTCTGTCCTTAACCGTACCGGGTATTCGCAACGGCACCAACCAATACCCCGAACGGCCAACCCCATTCGCCGCACCCACCAATGTTGCTCAAGATTCTGCGTTCACGGTTGTGCGATTGTCAATTAAAAAGCAACTGTGGCGAACATCAGAGGCACCATAACAACACGTTTATATATACTAGAAAAGGCTTACATAAGTAATTCTGTGTGCCGTAGCATTTATCAGGCGTCGCTGACCATGCAACGCTTGCACGAAAAGGCGAGTGTTTCCAACGCTTTGCTAGGACCACATGGTGGTGGCACCTACCCATCGCCCTGCGTTCTACAACTTATCACTTCTGCGACGGGCACGCACGCCCGCCTCAAAGCCGCTCGCTTCGTTTTGCAAGAAAACTGGCAGATGGCGCTCATGTCTGACGTGTGACGTGGCTTCAGGGGCTCGTTCGCCTCCGCTGCACGTTCGAGGCACTCTAACACAGCGTTTCCAGAATACCATTCACCGATGTTCTTGCACAGAACATGAAATAAGTGTTTTGTTTACTCTCTGCCCACGCAAGACTATCGTCTTTCGAGGACATTTGCAGATTAACACGTAGATACGCGGTCATTTTTTTAATTACCGGGCGCACAAATGTCACTTCAATCATTGCAGTCTCCGTTTGCGAAAGCGCGCACTTTTCAGACACAGCGAAGTAACAACTGAGACGCTTACTCGCGTGCATCTGTACCTGTGAGTACGTTTCATACGTCATTTGTGCGTGAGAAACGTGAGGCACGTTTCGATCTGCTTTCCATTCTGCGCGTGACCTTCCAAGCTGTTGCTATCTCTATCATTGCTTCGCCTTTAAAGCAAAGCTGTAACATTTTTTCTTTGTGGCTCGAAGCCATGCCGCAATCGCACTATGGCGCAGCGCCTGTAGTAGCGTCTACATTTATGTACTGATGGCCATCGTCTTCCTTGTTCAAGGTACCAAGTTAATCTTGTACATAATAATCTTTCCATGAACTTAGATACGCATGACGTAAGAAATACCGGTCGATATGATGTGAGGCTCGTAGGATCCTTTCCGGACTGCAGGACTGGCACCACACATGCTGTCTTCCAAACAACTGGGATCTCTCCCGTGCTCCAGATATGAATAAATCACGTCACGGGGTCGTGACGTGGCCGAAGACACGAGACTTCGTGTTGGGATTTAACTGTTTATTTGGGCGAACCTGTGCCCGGTAAAGGAAAGTCCAATTACAGCAGCAGTCTCGCACAGATAGCAGTCTCGGACTAATAGCGGCGAACGGAGCGTCGGCCTTCGATCAACAACTGGCAAGCGGCGAAGCGCGTCGGCATTTATACTCTTACCGTCGAATGTTCTAGCGTTATCGCTGGCGGTGGCGTAGGTTCCAGAACAACCTGTACCGTTCGCACAGTGGGCGTGATCTTATCGAAATGATCTACTGCAGTCCCGAACCTTCTCGAAAACTGCAGGCGCGGTTTGCGCTGAGAATCGTGTGGTGTTTTGGGACGATAACAAAAACTTGGGAAATGGAACGTGGCAATATGTCCAAAAGGGCCATTTTTTGCTCACATGGCAGATTTGTCAGCATTTGATTGCTGATCAAATTGGGACCCATTGGCACAGTGTCTTCTTAATTTGCTAAGTGCCATATCCAATTCATGAAAGGTGAATGATATACAAATCGTGTGAAAAAACTGATGTGACAGAGGAATCGCCACTCCTGCTGATCTGCCAGATGTGTACACGTCTGCGAAATTTTCTGCAAGGGTTTGCAAATCTTGCTTCGAATGACCAGTGTGAGTGGATCTTCCCAGAAAGACTATTTATTACTGCCCATATCCTTGTCAAGGGCGTAAACGTTGATAAACTTTCACAGAAAGCGGTCAATTGAATTCGTCCTAATTTTTTGTATGGCGACGGATCGTAGCGTTTATCCTGTTGTATTCGGTTTTCGCAGACGGATTTCCTTTTGTTTTCATTAGTTTCCGCTCCTCTCGTCTACGTGCTGCGCAGAGGTTCTTTGATTTCAAGTCAGGAGCAGGAAAATGGCCGGGCAGTTTCAGCAACAAAGCTACCGCTCGCTTGTTTTGCAACATATCTGCGAACAGCTCACCAGTGCATTTGTCCAACCCTTTTCTGCAGGTGTCCCAGCGTGTTACATTGCCGAATTGGCGACCAACAGTTCAAAATCCCAGGATATTGGTGAAGAGGAGGAAATGGTCGCTGCTTCGTCATCTTCGTCATCTTCTCGCTGCTTCGTCATCTTCTCGCTGCTTCGTCATCTTCGTCATCAGCTTCGTCATCTTCTCCCTCCCCACTCACTTTCCAAACTCAGCTTTCTTTCGTCGTCAATTCGGGGTAAAACAACAAAAAACTTTTCCTTGAAGTTTTCAAAGACAGTTGTGTGCAACGTGCACAGCTTACGATGATGCTCCGTAAAGGCGGTCACGATACTGACCGTGTCGGTTGATAAGGTACCGCCCCGCTCTATCTCAAGTATATGGTTATTTTCGGCGCGTGATTTTTTCAGCCAAAGCACGCATCTGGACGGTGCTTCGCCCATCACGGTATCTTTTGCCCTTCCACTCACGAGCACACCACGATAGCGCTGTTGGTCAAGCAGTTCTGATTTTTGTTCTATTTTTCTGATGTCTTCGATAAATTTACCGGGGGCTCGGCCTTCATGCTGTAGTAGCTTTTCGAGAAGCGTTTTCAATTCGCTCTCTTTTCTTCTCTCCTCATGTCGAATGCATGTGGCCCTGTCAATGGCTTTTAATTTCAAGGTTTCCTTGCATAGCTCCAACTGCTGCCGAATGTGAAGTTATTTGCTGGTGTCTATCTCGCTAATTGTCTCCCTTAATCGGCTGCACTTGTCGCAAGCGCACCAAAAAGACCGCTATGACAGTCGCCACCAAAGCGTGCACTTCTCGCCATGGTCTCTGGTACTTCTATGGACACCAAACCGCCAAGTCGGCTTATCAGAGAAGCTACTACCACAAAACCACGGCCCCTACAAGGTGTTACGAAGACTCAGTGACATGAGCTACGAGATCGCACCCCTAAACAATGCCTCTTCGACCCCCTCACTCCAGACGGACGTTGTACACGTTTCCAGACTCAAACCGTATCACCTTGCTCGTTCGTCACATCCATACGAAGCGCCGTGACGGCGCTTCCACCGCAGGGGAGTGATGTTACGGTGCATCATCTACAGAAACAAGCGTGGCACTTTGCGAAGATGAAGAAGACGCCTGTGCGTTAGGCGCTTGCGCGAGAGTTCCGCGTGAACAGGTGCGCCTCTGGAACGCCACGTCGCTTTTCGACTGTGAGGCTCGACTGTGAAGAAGCTGCCCGGGCTCAGGATTGGGCGGCAGTATCCTTATTGTTCTTTGAGAGTTCTTTATTTTCCGGTAACTGTATTGGTCTTTCTCAGCTGAAGCGAGTCATTCCATTTTGATGTCATTTTCTTCCCCCGGCCAAGGGCACTCCCCTTGGTTAGCTTCCACTCCCGCCAAGGATTGGCCGATAGACTATTTGTTACGCAGTGGAGCGAGAAGTGTCCCTGTGGCACTGGTACCTACAGATGGGGGCAGTATTCCGATGAAGAACCCAAAGGCGATTCAAGTGGAGCTTCGAAAAGCCACTTCGCATCCCCAGGAGATCACTGAGGTCCGCCAGTTTCGTCGCGGAGGCATCCTGTGCTGTTCCGCAGATCAGGAATGCATTCGTGAGCTCCTGCAATGTTCCGAATTCGCAGCGCATCCGGTAAGCCCATTTATTCCGGCACACCTCGCATGCTCGAAAGGATTAGTCCGCGGTGTAGACACAAGCCTGACACCTGCAGATGTGCTCGATTTGTTTTCGGTGGCGGGTGTAATTTCAGCGTACAGGTGCACCCGTACAATTGACAACATAAAATCACCAACGGAATCGGTGATAGTGACCTTTTTAGGACCAGTCTGACCTTCCGAAATTAAGGCATGGCCACTGATCTATAAGGTAGAGCCACTTTCCCCCAAACCCCTGCAGTGTTTGAAATGTTGGCGATATGGACATAGCGTCAGAGGGTGCCGATCAGTTCTTAGATGCCGTCTGTGTGGTGAAAATCATGACAGCCGCGAGTGCAGCTCTGAGAAAGAGAGGTGCTGCTTATGTAATGGCGCGCACCCTGCAGACTCCGCAGACTGTGCAGCAAAAGAAAGGGAGCTTGCCATATTGAATATTGTAGAACGCAAGAGGTGCTCTCGGAGAGAAGCCGTTGCAGAAATGCAGGAGAGATCCAAAGGATATGCCAGTGTTGCAGCACGTAATACCACCACCATGGATGCATCTCTCGCAACATCTATCGCAGAGGCGGTAGAGAAGGCTATGGAAAAGGCAATGGAACGCCTCGCAAACAACCTTTTTGAAAGCTTGGCACAATTGGTTTCCAATCAACTATCTCAAATTCTAGGTGTAGCATCTACGAACGATTGGGCTCCTCAGACATCATTAGTATCGCAGCGTACGGAAATAGAAAGTGCGACAACACGTCAACGAGCGGTTTCTCCTGAGGCAGGGACTTCCAAAACAACGGAAGACGGTTATCTTACGGAGGATTCAGAAGCATATGCAGATATGGATATGGACCCTCATAAGGTTCTGAAGCGAACCCGATCTCCCCAATCAAAAAACTCTTCGCATAATTCGAAATCTAAAAAGTATCTATCCAAAAAAGAATTCATTGAGAACATGTCTAAGAAAGACTTTTTGCGAAAGGACATTTTGGGCCAAGCAGTTTCTGCGACGGTTCTGTCGTCAAAATAGGTTCACTAACCATATTACAGTGGAATTGCAGATCTATATTTTCCGCAGCCACAGACCTATCATACATTTCTTCACTGCTTTCCCCGGATATTATATCACTGCAAGAAACCTGGCTTTCAACCAGCCAGAAGTTTCACCTAAAAAATTATCGGCTATTTCGATTGGACCGACCTAGCAGAGGTGGTGGGCTTGCTGTCTTGATAGCAACTAAGTTTAGTCACAAAGCTACGATCTCTTATCGTTGTGTGACTCCAGATTGTGAAATTTTGATAGTAGACATAACATTACCAGACGCTTCTCCCTTGTCGTTTGTAAATGCGTATTTCCCAGCCGGGGTGCAAGACACACGAAGTCTAGATGATATGTTCTCTGCCTGCAGAAAGGATATATTGATCACTGGAGACTTCAATTCACATCATGTGGCCTGGGGTTTTAAAACAGATTTAAGCGGAAAACGATTGTGGGAATGGGCTATTGACAAGAATTTATCTTGTTTAAATTCACAATCTGCTACTTTTGTCCGAGGTCTCTCTAAATCTGTAATTGACTTGATATTTTCAAGCTCATCTATAAATATACGTTCGTGGCAAACTTTAGACTGTGCTACTAACAGTGACCACTTGCCTAATACTTTTGTACTGAACTTTCCAAGAATACATGTCGCCGAAAAGGCCCACTCATTCCTCAACTATAGAAAATTAGAAAAAGACTTGAGGGCTACTTTTGACCACCGCAAGGACATACAAGGTGACATTAGGGCTATGAGTCTGTGTGCAGTGTTAAAAAGATCAGTAAAAGACGCAACGTTTAAATTAGACTCGGCCACAAGAGGTTTTTTTAGTCCATGGTGGACTGAAGAGTGCACGAGGAGCTATAGAAAACGGAAAGCTGCATGGAAACAACTGCTGGTCAACCAATGTCCAAAAAATTGGAGTGATTATAAATTCGCAGCAGCAGACTTCAAACGCACAGTAAGTACAGCAAAAGAAGGTTATAATATGAAACGACATGAGTATCTTTCTATGGCTAAAAACAAAAAAGCGCTCTTCAGATTTTTAAGATCTCAAAAGATGTTACCACCCGCTGAAAATATTGACTCTTCTGTTCTTTCCCCCCGTGAGCTCTGTGATTTAGTAGAAAATATTGCGAAAGGGCTCCAAGATAGATTTATGTCAACTATACCACTGCACATTGTGAACCCAATGGCAGGCGAGGATTTCGAGGAGGTTACTTTAGATGAGCTGGCAGAGATAATAAGGCACTTATCTCCTTCGGCACCTGGACCAGACGGGGTAACAAATCCAATGATAAAAGTAATATTCGAGATTTGTCCAACTGAAGTACTTAATCTGGTGAATTTTTCTTTGACAAAAGCTTGGATACCTGCGGAATGGAAGCTGTCTAAAGTGATTCCACTTCTTAAAAAGCAAGAAAAAGGATTCGCCTTGGACAATGTAAGGCCGATATCAATCACGTCAAATCTGGTTAAGCTAATTGAAAGAGTTTTGAATGCCCGGGTAATGAAATATATTAATAATAACGCAATATTAAACCCCAGTCAAATTGGTTTTAGATCCGGTTGCTCAATATGGTGTGCGCATGTTGATTTAGAGAGCCGAATACAACTGGCTCGGCGTCGGCGCCAATACTGTGCTTTAGTTACTTTAGATTAGGCTGAAGCGTACGATAGGGTTGAGCATTCAATTTTATTAAGAGAGATGGAATTTCACCACTTTCCCAACTACATCACTGCGTGGGTGTCGGAGTTTTTAAGAGGGAGAGAATATTACTGCTTTAAAAATGGGTACTCATCGAATAGATATAAGCAGACACGTGGCGTACCACAGGGGGCTGTCCTGTCGCCAGTTTTATTTAACATTTTCTTAAGCTCCATTCCATCAACTAAGGATATTCAGTTATATGTGTACGCGGACGATATTGCTTTCTTCGCAAGTAATACCGACCTTCAATCATTATACCAGAGTCTACAAAATTATCTCAATATGATAGAAAGATGGCTTGAAAATATTCATATGACCTTGAACGTAAAGAAAAGTGTGCTCCTTGCATTCTCTTTTCTGCAGCCTATCAACATCTCGTTAATGTACAGTAATGAGCTCATTCCGCAGGCGAATTCCCTTAAATACTTGGGCATCATATATAATGACACATTAAATTGGAGAAGTCACATTGATGATGTGTACTCCAAGGCAACACGGGCCATGGGGTGGCTACGGAAGCTTGCAAACCGTAAAGCGGGTTTAAGAAGAGATGTGCTAATAATGATATATAAACTTTATGTGCGGCCCATCATGGAATTCGGTTGTGTATTATTTTCTGGCAGCGCAGCCTATAAAACGAGACCCCTAATACTGCTGGAAAGAGAAGCGTTGCGTTTGTGTCTGGGTCTACCAAAGTTTGTTGCAAATAACGTGTTGTATATGGAAGCTCGCCTACCTTCTCTGCTAAATAGGTTTAAAATTCTTACTGTGCAAGCATTCTTAAAGATTCACACCAAAGACTCTCATTTTAAGCTTTCATTCAAGAACCGACTTTATTTTTCGAAACCCATTGGTCGCGACTACACACCCCGCAAATAGTATTTGCACAAGCGCTACTAAACCAACTGAATGTAAAAATTAGACATATTGGTCCAATACACAACCTAAAGTCAATGCTTAGCATACAATTCGATGATATATTTCCTCATAACGCGAAACAATTGGCATATAGGTATTTAAATGACCAGTTAGCAGATTATCTAGCCCACCTAGAGATAAGCAATATCATAGCGACTAATGCATCTGTGTCAAAAGAAAAGGCTGGGGTTGGCATCTTCTCTCCTTCTTTGGACTGGTCCTTTTCGATTCGACTCCCAGATTATACCCCGGTATTCATGGCAGAATTATTGGCCATTGTTCTTGCCCTACGCAAATTACCCTCAAGCGAATCATTAGCAGTTATCATCACAGATTCATTATCAGTTTGTAATGCACTTTCTGCGGCAGTAAATTCAGAGCTCATGAATACGTTTCGGCATTTAGTACCGAAAAACGTAAAGAAACTGCATTTGCTATGGGTACCAGGCCACCGCGGATTATATTTGAACGAAATGGCGGACTCTTTAGCAGCAGTATCCCTGGGTGGGCCCACCATCCCAGTTTTGCCAGATACGGCTTACGTAACCGCGCTAAGGTTCCGAAATGCTTGCCTGCAATGGGGAAAAGGTAATTTGGATAAATTCAAAGATTTCGAGCATTTGAGCTATTGCTGGAATAAACAGTGGTGTGTATCTCGCCAGTTAGAGGTCACTTATACCAGATTGGGCTGTGCAGTTCCACAACTAAATTATTACCTTAATAAAGCTCAGCTCAAGGCGTCACCGCTATGCATTTGGTGCAACGAAATTGAAACAATTGAACATTTCTTTTTATTCTGTCATCGTTATTCTTATCAGAGAAAAAGATTTTTAGTAGCCCCATTACAAAAGCTAGGAATACAAGTAAATTTACCAGTAATTTTATCATTTGGCGAAACTTCATTTGGTTACTGCCACAGGGATGTATGCTCCGCTGTGTTTGATTACATCAATGCAACTAAAAGATTACCACGCTAGTGAACCACTACCTTTTCAGGTCTTTAGTTTATAATTCGTAGTTATGTCTTTCAAAAACAAAAGATGGTTTGACCGCTTGCTCAGCACACATTTTTGTTTTTTTGGTAGTATTATTTTAAGCTTCTTTTATAGATTAGCTTCATTTTCAGTTTAGTTTCATTTAAGTATCCTGCCGCCCGGTTCTTGGCCCATCCCCCTTTGTGGGTAAGCGCCATCCATCAGAGGTCATCAGCATCATCAGCATCAGCGAGAGGCAACTCAAACATCTTACAAGAGTGGAAGCTCGGGCTAGTTGGTGCGTAGTAATATTTGCAAGATGTTTCAGCGCGAGAACAAAGGAAAAAGAACAGGGTGGACAGAAAGAGCGCTGACTTCCAACTAACTTTATTTCACAGTGTGGCAAGAATATATACTGCTGAAAAGGGTGATAACAGAGCATGAAGGTAAAATGCAAGCCTAATCTACACATCAGTTATAAAACACGTGTGACGGATCTTCTATTGCCTCAAAGCCCAACCATGTAATCACGTTTAGCCTGTGATAAAGCAATCGATGATGTGCTTGCACATTTATCTCCTAGCACGTCTATTTTTTTCTGCTTCGATAATTTTTCGGGTAAGCAGGTCCCTATGTCTATGCCGGGCTGAACGTGATTACCTGGCTGGGCTTTGAGGCAATAGAGGAGCCGTCACACGTGTTTTGTTACTGATGTGTATATTAGGCTTGCAATTTACCTTCATGCTCTGTTATCACCCTTTTTAGCTGTATATATTCTTGCCACACAGTGAAATAAAGTTCGTTGGAAGTCAGTGCTCTTTCTGTCTACCCTGTCCTTTTTCCTTTGTTCGCGCGCTGAAACATCATACATCTTGATCGGCTGCCGATTCTCGGTGGACGCTTTCCTATAAGCCTAGAACTCGCACGTCACAATATAAATTAAAGTCAACGTCCTGGAAAACCTTACTAATATATTTCCAGGTTTCCCACAAGAAAAAATTGCTTTTTTTTGCAGTTCCAATCGAGCACAGGACTGCACAGTGGTCAGAAAATGACACCGGTACAACATTGTAACCAGAGCACATCTATTTATTTATTTATTTATTTATTTATTTATTTATTTATTTATTTATTTATTTATTTATTTATTTGTTTATTTATTTATTTTAAAAACCCTTACAGGCCTCCGTTGAGGCATTGCATAAGGGGGCAGTACAAAAAAGTGGATTTCTGTAGTAGTTACAAAAGAAAAATTCATGAACAGAGGTCATGTAGCAGATCACATAATAAGAAGAGCAGTACAAAATAAAGAAATCAACAACACAGCACAGATAAAACAGATAATAAGGAAATATATAAGCGACACTACGCTGCAATACAATAAGAGACTGCAAAAAAAGGTTACATTGAAGAGAGCACACGGCGGTAATGGAAAAAAATTTTTACGCCTCGTTGGCCAGATAACTGGTCAATGCGTCACAAAAGCTTTAATGTTTGTCATACATGGGATGCTATCCGGCAGGGAATTCCAACATCGGACTGCACGTGTAAGCGCAGAGCAGTTGAATGCACATCGGAAGAATGTCGACAGATACATAAATACGGTCAAGTCTCGCGTGACATAGGCCCTCAAATCGCGTGAACCTAACCGAAATCACACATTAGAGACACCCTGCCACATCCTCAAGGCACCAGTCCTCAAGAACCCGCACCAACACGACCGTACTCTTATCTCTGAAACTCCGAGGGCTTGTCTTGTCATGTGTACTGAGAACGCAGTTAAAGTCGCCCAACACTACTAACTGCTTTCCTGCGCTAAGCTGCTGCTCTAGGCCGGGAAAGAAAAGGGCCCTTTCTTTCACCCTGTTGGGCACGTGAACGAACATGATACGCCACTCGGTGTTATTCAGAGAGAGGTCGAGCATAGCACACCGGCCGGCTGCACCGGAAAAATGGGCGTTAACTTGAAGCACCGGAAGCTTCTTTACAAAAAGCATACAGCCAGCTGATGTGATGACGGCATTACTGACAACTACAAAACTCTTGACGCGAAAAGTCGCACCATGCCGCTGGTCTCTCCATCACCGTCAACGTTCGTCTCCTGCAGTCCTAGGACGTCTATATCTCGTTCCGTTAGGAGTCTATAGAGCTGGGTTTGCTTCCTTTTGGTTGACAGACCCTGAACGTTAATGGTAGCGGCTTTTAATGGAAAGACAGGCGCCATTTTAACGCAAGAAGAAAGTAAACTGCCGCATCGTGCTCACATCCTCCGTCTAGACCATGGGTAGACGGCAACATCACCGGCGTTGCCATCCGGCGCTGTTGCTGTGATTTGCCCGTCCGGCTCAACGTTGCTGCTATACTTGTTGGCCGGAACGTTGGGACGTGGTCCAAGTGACGACCGCCGCCCTTGAGGCGTCTTTGCCGGAGGTTCCTCGACTCCTGTCGTTGCTACTTGGCATTCGTCATTCGTGGTCTGGGAGTGGGGGCGCTTTGACGCCACGGCGGCCGTCGAGTACCTGTGCACGCAGCCCTTTTCCAACTGTGACTCTGGGGCGCCATTAAAGTCGCTGACCTTAGGTGCCAGTTGGTTTTCTGTACCTCCCACCGTCACTTTGGCCTTCGCGGCCAACTCGTCAGCTGAATGCTGAAGTGATGGAACGACACCTTCGCCGGCGTCGCCACCTGACGACATTACAGATAGGTCTTGGAGAGCTAGCTCATGGCCCGTTGATGGCGACAAGTCAATTACAGGTTGAAGGCTCACCGGACCATCCTTTTTCAAGGCGTCACCGCCGCATTGCACAGCCACATCTGGTGTCGCCGTCCTTTTGCATATTTTGTCCGAGCTCCTCGCGGCCTCCTCAGACTCGGCGACGTCCATTAGCTCTTCATGCACGTCAGTCTTTGGCAGCCCGGCCGCCGACACATACGTACGGACGCAGTCTCCGTCGACGTGTCCATACCGCTGGCACCTGGAACACCGCGGTACTTTGCAGTCTTGTCGTACGTGTCCGGTGCCACGGGAGCGGACGCATTGCATCGCCCGCCCAGGCACTACGACGAGGACCAGCTCACCAGCGACTCGAACCTGATGGGGCAGGTCGTCCACCTGGACTCCTGGCTTTAACTTCAACAGCACGGCCCTCGTTGTGAAGCCCTTTTTCTGCATGCCTTGAACACGCCAAAGTTCACGCGTTATTCCAGTGACGTTCCCGTACGCCAAGCTGGAAAGGTGGGCATTTTGGTATTCCATTTTTAAGAAGGGCAAGAGCACACTGAATACTAATACACAAAGAAAGGACACACACACACACACACACACACACAAATAGCGCTATGTGTATTCGTATTCCTTTCTTTGTGTATTCGTATTCAGTGCGCTCTTACCCTTCTTCCCGTACGCAGCGAAAGCCGTCCGAATGTCTTCATCTTGGACGCCCTACAGCATCCAATGTAGGCGAAGCTCGACCTGCTGGTCCTCGGGGTCCAAATCGACACATCCACGGCCTTTCATCTTCAATTCCTTCGGGGCGGCCAATTTCTTAGCCGGTGTTTAGAGTCACAGCCCACAAGTGGTTGATTTGGTATGCCCTCAACGCGATTAGGTCGGGGAGCAAACCAACCGTTGCGAGGGCGTCCTGGAAGTCCTCGGCCTTGTAAGGACGTTCACGCACGACACCGTGCACAAACAACGTGTTAAGTACAACACGGCTGGTGGGCAAAGTTGGCAGAACAATCTCGTAGTCCTTATCACCAATCCTGTTTCCGCGGCCGGCTCGGGCCGTATAGCTGCTCAGTCGGAGCACATGATTATGCGACCTTTTTCTTATGCTGCCGGAAGAAGAATGTTGCGCCAGCGGATCCCGACCGGCATTTCATGTAAGAAAATTTCTCTCTTCTGCATAAAAATCTTGATATGCACACACTCAAGTTGGTTGCCCCGCCGTGGTGGTCTAGTGGCTAAGGTACTCGGTTGCTGACCCGCAGGTTGCGGGATTGAATCACGGTTGCAGCGGCTCCATTTCTGATGGAGGTGGAAATGTTGTAGGCCCGTGTGCTTAGATTTGAGTGCACGTTAAAGAACCCCAAGTGGTCAAAGTTTTCGGAGCCCTCCACTACGGCGTCTCTCATATTCATATGGTGGTTTTGAAACGTTAAACCCCACATATCAATCAATCAAGCGCTCAAGTTGGTTTGTCGTTACTGCGCTGTAGCTGTTTGTACATTGAGTAAATCCAGATTGGAGTACTTGTGCTTTTTAAAGTGCTGACCATTTCTTTTCCTATTTTTTCCCTATTCTTGATTTATATGTGGAGTTTAACGTCCCAAAACCACCATATGATTATGAGAGACGCCGTAGTGGAGGGCTTCGGAAATTTCGACCACCTGGGGTTCTTTACATGCGCCCAAACCTGAGCAAGCAGGCCTACAACATTTCCACCTCTATCGGAAATGTAGCCGCCGCAGCCGCGATTCCATCCCGCGAACTGCGGGTCAGCAGCCGAGTACATTGGCCACTAGACCACCACGGCGGGGCTTTTCTTATTTTTAAAAAAATTTCGACCCATACGTGATTTGAACACGCACCCTTCTGATCTGGAGTCAGACGCGCTACCGTTGCCCCACCAGGTCAGGTCCGGCATTCCATGTTAGAAACTTCCTTTCTTCGGCCTAAGAATCTTGATATGCACGCACTCAAGTTGTTTTGTCGCTACTGCACTGAAGCTGTTTTTATATTGAGTAAATCCAGATTGCAGTACTTGTCCTATCTAAAGCCCCGGCCATTGCAGTTCTTATTCTTTCACTATTCTTAAAAAACAAAAATTTGAACCGGACGTCATCGAACACGCAACCTATTGATCTGGAATCAGACGCGCTACCGTTGCACCACCGGGTCGCGACCTGCATTTCCTGTTAGAAACTTTCTTTCTTCTGCAAGAGAATCTTGATATGCACGCACTCAAGTTGGTTTGTCGTTACTGCTCTGCCTCTATTTGTACATTGAGAAAATCTAGATTGGAGTACTTGTTCTATCTAAGGCACAGGTCATTCTCGTTCTTATTCTTTCAATATTCTTAAAAAACAAAAACTTGACCCGGTCTTGATTCGAACACGCAACCTTCTTATCTGGAGTCAGACGCGCTACCGTTGTGCCACCGGGTCATGACCGGCATTTCATGTTAGAAACTTCCTTTATTCTGCAGAAGAATCTTGATATGCACGCACTCAAGTTGGTTTGTCGTTACTGCGCTGCAGCTGTTTAAACGTACATTGCGTAAATACAAATTGGAGTACTTCTCCTATCTAAGGCACAGGCCATTCCTGTTCTTATTCTTTCAGTATTCCCAAAAAACCAAAATTTTACCCGCACGTGATTCGCACACGCACCCTTCCGATCTGGAGTCAGATGCGCTACCGTTGCACCACCGGGTCACGACCGGCATTTATTGTTAGAAACTTCATTTCTTCTGCATAAGAATCTTTATATGCATTCACTCAAATTATTTTGTCGTTACTGCGCTGCAGCTGTTTGTACATTCAGTAAATCCAGATTAGAGCACTTGTCTTATTTAAGGCGCAGTGCATTCCCGTTCTTATTCTTTCACTACCCTTAAAGAACAAAAATTTGACCCGGACGTGATTCAAACACGCACACTTCTGGTCTGGAGTCAGACGCGCTACCATTGTGCCACCGGGTCACGACATTTCATGTTACAGACACCCTTTCTTCTGCATAAGAATCTTGATATTTTTACGACCGTCATCATTATTGATGTTTTTCGGTCTTTGTGAACGGGACAAAAATATTTCGACGCATTCCAAGCAATGGTGTGCCGTCAAGACTGGTTGATTTTGTCTCGGCAAAACCTGAACGAGGAGTTAGGGTGTGGCTCGCGCAAAAAGAACGCACGAGCCAACAGAGGCCATTGTGAGCTCGACTCAAGAAAGGCCACTGTGTTTGCTGCGAGCAAGGCTTTCGAGGCAGACAAGGAGGCAGCTGGGCCCTTTTTGAGGTCACTGAGGATCTGGAAATCTCGGAACCAGCATGGTATTTGCTGTTCAGGCTGAAAGCTAAAGCCAAACTGGTTGTGGCTCCATCTTGCGAGGAGAAGCGGAGTCTTAGATATTCGCAGCTAAGCCCCTGCTTCTAGCAAACAAGGAATGGAATGTGGGGTTGAAGGGAAGGAAAAGGCACTATGTGCTGCAGCCCTTGCGGGAGCCCGCCTCAACGACGAGGGATTAGTCGACCACTCCTCCTTTCCCCTTTCTCCATAGGATCGGCTGAATGGGATGGCATATTTTTACGATATGCTGGCACACCACTACATTGTCCTACCCAAACACAGTCAGGGAAGTTTGACATGTGTAGTGGCAGCCGGTTTTTCGAACCTTATCCAACTGCCAGAAGAGTCTTGGAAACCAAGGTCATCTTAGTTCATCGGACGTGCGCAAACTTTGTGACGTGCGTTTGTGACCATAATTGGGCATTGTGTAGACTATACCCTCTCCACATGCATTGTGAGGTGTCTTTTCTCTCCTAAATGGGTGGAGCACCTAGACCTTGGAGCGCCAATTGGCGGAAGCCGCGGAAAATACGCCCAGGGTTGGCAACGAGGCGCTATACAAGCCGAAGACTTTCGTGTATATCAAGTTCTACAGTTCAACAGTTCTCATGTACAGTTCTTGTCTTCTCGTTCTTTTTCTCAGTTACTAACCACGTAAATAAATTGTCGTTTTTACGAGCGTTTCATTTGACTTGTTTGACGATGGGTCCTAGGACGGGGGCCCGCTACCAAACTGAGACCCGCGGGACCCGCAGTCGCAACTGGTGGCAGCGGTGGAATAGCGTCAACCCAGGTCGCAACCACTGGATTCAGTGGAAGATGGCGTCAACTCAGGTAGCAACGACTCGACGACAGCACTCAGATGCTACCACCCCATCGACTTGGAGAGGCGATTGGACGACAACGGCCGGATGCTCCGAGCTCATCGACTTGAGAGGCAGCCCAACGGCACTTCTGGGATGACACGAGGTCATCGACTGCGGGAGGCAACCGGAAGGCGCTGCTGAGATGCACGACGCATGAGGCATGACTGCGAGCCGGGTGAAGGCCGACTTTTTCTGTTCAACTTTACCAAGCATTTACTAATGCGCGACTAAACGCTGGTAGGGAGAATAACTTTTTTGGTCATTGTGTAACTGGTGTCAGGCATATTGTGAGATTAGCTTGATTACGCTATAGTCTCTGGGTGACGGCAAGGTTAACAGTGACAGAGATATTTTAGTCATCAGGTTAACAAATAACTTGCGTCACGCAGACAATTGTGAGGTAGCTTGTTTAAGCTATAGTCTGTAGGTGACGGTTAACAGTGACAGAACAGGATTCAGTGTAAGAGCTTAAGGAAGCTTTTGCAGACTAAGTTAACAGGTAACTTGAGGCAAGGCAGAAAACTAGGGCTGTCGTTGTTGTCAGGGTTAATTAGCTGCAAGACAGGAATCATTTGTGGGACAGAGAACGGTACCGGAAGCAGTCATGAATCTGTTAGCCCTGCAAAAACCTGTGTTGCTAGCGATCGCAAGGGAGATGAATTTAGATTTGTTAGACTCCCCGACAAGAACAGGACTTATCGAGTGGATCGTCGGGACAGGGTTGGACGATGATGAACTCTCAGGCTATGTCATGGACATTGAGAAAGCAATTGCAGATGCCCAGAGAAAAGAGTCAGAGGCCCAGAGAAAAGAGAAAGCAGTCATGAGTCTTAAAGCTCTGCAAAAACCTACGTAGCTAGCAATCGCAAGGGAGATGAACCTAGATGTGTAGGACTTCCCAACAAGAACAGGAATGATCGAGCGGATTGCCGAGACAGGTTTGGACGATGAGGAACTCTCGGGCTGCGTCGTGGACATTCAGCGCAGATAAAACTGCCTTCACTTATTTTGTACAGCAGTGTTCCTGTGCATGTGGACAGCGTGACAATCTGCCACATCTTCTGCATTGTTCTTATCATCTATATAGCTTACCGCATAACACTGTTTTGTTTTTGCTGTTGTTGATTGAGCATATGAAGCTATACCATCTCGTAGCACTGAATGAATGTTTTTAATGAATAAATGTCCTCGCTCTCTGTTGTGATAACTTCCCCAGGCACCAGTGGCAACAGCTAGATTGGTGAAAATTTTTCCTACGTTGTTTAATTATCAGTTCAGCAATCATACTGGTGCAGGTGTTTTGTTGCTTTGTGTCATCTGCCTAATGCAATAAGCCACTAAAGGTTTGCTTTAAATATGTCATTACTTTGAAGAATCACATGTGTGCCCATAATGGGGTCAATTTTTCTAGCTCCCAACATGAGCGCAGCTGGCATGGCTGATGAGTGGACCCACACGCCAGCAACAACTGTTGATGGGCCCTCAACAGAAGTTCGTGGCAGCCATACACCATCACCAGGTATATTATTATTGTTGTTTCCTTGTCATGTTTTAATAGCAAATAATAATGGGTTTTCATGTGCCACGTAAAATTTACCGGTTTTTTGTGGTTGTGAGTACAGCTGATAGCATGATGAATATTTGAGCAACTATACTGGTGTAAATGTGTTGCTTTTCGTAATGTTGCCTAGTGTGACAAGCCAAATAAAGGCTTACTTAAAATTATGTCATCACTTTGAAGAGCCCCGTATGTGACAATGATGGGGTCAATTTTTTCAGAGCCTGAGCTAACACCTGGCACAGCCAATGAGGCAAGCCACACGCCAGCAACAAGTGCGGATGGGCCTTCCCAAGCCACTCATAACCGTACACCATTGCGAGGTACATCATTTTGTTAACTTTATATCCCTATTTTTTATGTTTTCAATAGCTACAACTTGTGAGATTTCGCTTGCAAAACCCACAATATGAGTGTGAGGTGTGTTGTAATGTACGTACTCGGCATTAATATTTACGACTTTCAGTCCTTTTATGTCAACCTCAGTTAAGTACATGAACGCCATTGCATTTCGCACACACTGATGAAGCCACAGCGGCCGAGAATTCAACCTACAACCCTGGATTAGGCAGTTCAACAACTAAGCTTGTTTCATGTTTTGTTTGTTCTCTTATAAAGAAAACAGACAGTATTTGCGATGAGCATGCCACTGCTGCCAGTGTGATTATCAGCATTTAATGATTCATAATACAATTCATGAAACATAACTGCCTGTTGACATATGGGTACTTTTTGTCAGCTTATGCAGAAATTATATTCGATGTGCCATAATGTGAGGTCATACAGGGACACAAGTATTCAATGCCATTTGGACATAGTTTACAGCAATCTTTTAGACACTTCCATTAATATCAGATGTCCAGTGAAGGAAGTGCATTTTTACTTTTTGGAGCATACTTTGGAGCAGTCATAGTTGTTTTCGGAGCAGAAAAAATGGTAGTTCAGAGCAGCTATTGGTGTTTTAGAAGATATGAAATTATCCATACATTAGTACGATTTCGGAGCATTGTCGAATAAGCTTGAAAGTATTATTTCTGAATAAACATATTTAACAGACAACAGTCATTATAAATATAAATGTATTTACAATAGCAGATTGTCCAAAATATGCTGTGCAATAAGCTGCAACTTAAAATACTACCATGTGTGGCAGATATGAAATCAAACTGGAAAAGCTGAGCACCACATTTTAGAAGTAAGCACAGTCCCATATAACTGTTGCCGAATAATCAGTAGATAATCGGCATCAGATAAAAGCAGTCCTGCTCATTTTCAAATTTCACCATAGTAGCCTGCATGTCTAGCTGAGAAAAAAAACCTACGAGCTGTTTGCTTCATATACCAATTCTTGTCGCACATGTGCGATCAGAGCCAATAATGCTGCACGCTAGTAACACACTGGGATGGTCGTACGTAGATTGTTTTAGTTTCTTTAAGACTTGTGTGTCGGTCAAACAGTAAAAGTTCAGCATTCTCATACTCTCAGTGTCATCTCAGAGCAGGTTTGAAGCAATCAGTAACAAAGAATACACTTCGGAGCAGCATTTCTCTTTTGGAGCAGTTTGGAGCAATTGAAGCAGCACTTCCATCACTGCGTGTCATCAAGCAAGCTGTGGTTTATGCAATGAGCAATACTAGACTCCCCACACATAGGCTGATTTTGTGGTTACAATTAAAATTCACGTGACAAATCAATTTCAGTTAGTGTCTGAAGTGCACATTTTCAGCGGCAGTAGACATAAAGCAATAAACATGACAATTTTGTGCACTTGCAGAGCTTTATACAAATGTGCCACAGCCACTGCTGAGAGGCAAAGCACGAGCACAACTGGCTGCATCAACAGAACAGACCCCTCGATGACGCACACCACTAAGAGGTACATAACAAAGTTTTTGCTCTATCCAAATGATCCAAGAGCTTGAAGGGCTTATCTGCCATGATGGCACCCAGTAAAGAATTAATTTCATCACCGCAAAGTAATATGTGCCATTGTGCAATCACAGCACCAACTTTGACTGTCAAGTCCAATGTTTCTGTATGTCAAGTCCAATGTTTCTTGTTTACATATTTTTGCAGCAGAGAGAAGCCAAAATGAGGCAATGCTGGCGTTTTTGGAGGCCAGGTATAATAAAGACGTAGAAATGCGCCTCCTCAGCTACCAGATCGACAGAAGAAATCTGGACCTCAAAATTCGCCAGCACGAAGACAACATGAAGCTGCTACACCAGCGGCATGCCGACGACGTCAGTATAAGGGAAGCAGAAATGGAAATGAGAAGGATGGAAATGGTGGCAGTACTTGAAGAGAGGCCTGCTAACGCAGCATACCAAGCATCTCAACTTGAGTTAATCGAAAAACTCATTGAGAGAAAAAAGAATAAACTATAATATCAATAGAGTGATTGCTAAAAACGAGTCAGTATGCATTTCTTTAAAGTTGCTATGTTTTGATGAAGTCCCTCCAACGACACTTCAAAAACCTGCAACCAATAGAAGTCACTGTCGGGAACAGAAAGTGGTTACGACTACCGTATGTTAATATGATATGTGGGGTTTAACGTCCTAAAACCACCATATGATTATGAGAGACGCTGTAGTGGAAGGCTCTAAAAATTTCGACCACCTGGGGATCCTTAACGTGCACCCTTATCTCGACACACGGGCCTACAGCATTTTCGTCTCCATCGAAAGTACAGTCCCGTAGCCAGGATTCAATTCGCGACCTGCGGGGCAGCAGCCGAGTACCTTAGCCACTAGACCACCACGGCAGGGCACGACTACCTTATGT
This sequence comes from Rhipicephalus annulatus, assembly GCA_013436015.1. NCBI lineage: Eukaryota > Metazoa > Arthropoda > Arachnida > Ixodida > Ixodidae > Rhipicephalus > Rhipicephalus annulatus. The sequence continues at coordinate 345,214 of WOVY01010159.1, read as the reverse complement.
TTATTGTGCGTCATGTCTCCTATCTTTCTCTGAGCTCCAGAAATATTATAATACATTGTGTATTATAATTCATGAATTGTTGGTGCTGCTGTGTGTAATGATATGCGTTCAAGCTATTTCAAGTTGTCACAGGAATCGTCATTAGTAAAGTTGCAACGTGCGCCTCCTAAACTCTCCCTTTGGTGGCCATACAAACTAAAACGAACACAATAGCTCTAGGTCTGTTCGATTTACCTGCCCCACTTGAAATCGGTTCACGGCTGTGCACGCAAAGTTCAGAAATTGTGCAGTGCGAGTTCAGCAGTGCTGGCACAGCGCAACACCTGAAACGAAAGACAAGGTGCCGACAAGTTGCAGGCTTTATTTTTGTTTGCTGAATTCACATCGTTCAGCTAACACTGAACGATGGCGAACTGCACATGAGGACGTGCCTACACGATCCCTACATGGTCACTTGTAAAACATAACATTCTAATAATGAAAAGAAAATGTTATACTTTTTGAACTGACACATAGAAAAGCCTCTTTTTACGCTGGATGTGCAATCCAATTTTATTGTGATAGTTAAAAAATGCACATATCTTGAAATGGTTGTACACGTTGGGCAGTATTTCATATATAAAGGTTCGAAAAAAAAGAACGAGACTAAGTGGGAACCTTGAAAAGAGTGGAATTGAAAATAACTGTTTTTCTGACATCATCCCACACACATCCTCTATCCATGCGGCCAGTTTGGGCTTAAAACCGATCACACCAGTTGTGAGTGCAGTGCCATAAGTGAACACATGCAACTGTGTTCTGAAACAAAATGTGTAATGTAAAAACTGAACTGAGGCTCAACATCAAGTTTCTTGTGAAACTTGAAAAATCTTCTATGAAAACATGTCGAAAAGTAGGTGAGGAATATAGAGATGAAACATCGCATGAATGTGTGTTTGAATGGCGTAAGTGGTTTCAGGGGAAAGTAAGTGTGGAAGATGATGAACATTCTGTGGGCCTGAGGTCAGCAATTACAGATACAAACATTTCCAATGTTTATGGGTGATCAGTGGTGACCGGAGATTAAGTGTTCATGCAGTAGTTGTTACAGGAAAAGCTGTTCAACGCATTTTGAAGGAGCAGTGCCACCCGATGTCAATCTTGAGATGCAGCGTTCATTCGATTCTATTTCTATTTTGAGCGCAAAAAGCGTCCAAAGGCTCAATGGCGCAATCAAGGCCACGAGACATCGACAGTATTTCGTAGTGTTCAGCAAGCTCGTAGGCCACGCCTGAGGCACTGAGCGAGTTCGAGCGAGCAGCGATGACGTCATGCCTGGAAACGGCTTCACGTGCTTTGTTTTGCTCTGTTCACAGCGCGTTCGTGTGAGTTCTGCGTTTTTGTGATGCCGCTTCGGGTGATTTATCATGGAGCTGTGAGCGTCGACTTGGTAATTTCAAGCTAGGATCATTGCTAGGTAACAATCACGCAGCGTTCGTATGTCTTATCAGCCAGCGTAGCCGAAACATGCGTTGCCAGCTGCCTCATCACTGCTCGGTCCAGCGTTGTATGCAGAATTACAGCTCAGAAGAGGACAGAACTGGGAATGATTTGCCATGCCCCGATTCCATATTCCTCATATTTTCTATCGTTGCTAGTGAATGTTGATGATGGAAGTGAGAACAATGGTGGTGCAAAAGGCATGCCCATACATGTGCACGCTGAGCAGAGGAAATGTCAATGGAAACTGGCGCCCACCCATGTCCACCCATCCACTGATGCCGTCTTATTATTGCCTTTTTAGCCACTAGGTTTTGGGTTCTGGCACTGCAGTGCTGCCGTCACACTGAAGAACTCGACCACATGGTACAGCTCTATGCCAATGAAAACTGTCCATGATCTATGATTAAACAAAGCATTATGGTACCAGTTAATGGCAAGAGCACAATCAGAAATAGGTGCAATAGCCAGAAGAGCATCACACCCACTTTATTCGCTCAATTTCGCTTGATGTTTTTATTTTTATTTGTGAAAGTTAAATATTGCTGAAAGGGAACCTATCTTTAGCTCAGTTGAAGAGATTCAGTCAAAATATAGAATCTCCTGAAGGGCCTCCCAAAAACCTCTTCGCAAAACTATCACCAGCCATAATAGCACTGTATGCAGAAGTGTGTGAATGCTGAACGGGACTACTTTGAAGGTGATAATGTTAAGGAAGACTGTTTTTGCAAGTACAAGAAATTATTGTGTACTCTCATGTTATTCTTTTTTTCCGAATTTGTAGCCTCTTTAAATCATAACATGAGCATCAAAGCTACTACAGTCAAACCCCGCTACAACGAAACTGACAGGGCACGGAAAAAATTTTGTTGTAGTAAAATAGAAAAAATATAGCTGATCTGAGCTAGCAGAACAAAAAAACGTTTCTTTGCAATATTTTAAAAAATGCCCGCTGCTTCCTATTTTTTTCCAGCAGCGACATGACATGTTTTTCACCCATGTATAGCGAGGCCATGGTCTAAAGCACACTGAAACAACACCTGAAACCACCTTAGTGAACGAACCAAACAGTTGCATTAACACATTAACACCAGCAGCCGTCCACCATCAAAAGTATCCGACAACGTTGAGGTAGAGGCAGGGTATCGCGGAGCGGCGCCTTTTGCATTATTCTATACCATTCTTATCATCCATCACTCGCAGCTTGCTGATTTTGTTGATAATGCAGACGAACAGCCGCTCTGATTAGTTACCCCACTGGCCAAGCACGAACATAAAGTTAAGCATCGGAATCGGAAAAGGCATCGTTCCGAGGTTGCACCCACAAGCTGCGTGAAGGAAACCATGAACTGAGCTTCAGCTTCGGATTGTCTGCGGCTCAAAAGCAAACCAGTGCCAAAAGCAGGTCTTGAGTGTACTAGCAGGGCAGTCTCATTACCGCCGCTATCGAGCGATGCCGGCGCCCCTGCTTGCTGAGTAGCCCTGGTCCTTGTGGTGCCAACATGTGTTTTAGACTTTGTTGACGCATTTTCAGGCTCTCAATATGCATCGAAATGTTAAAGATTGGTTTTACTGCATAGCAATAAGTATCTGAGCCTCGAATTTTATCGTAAAATTTCTTTGAAGTGGTACGATCAAAGAAAAAGTGTTCGTTGTGGCGACAATAATTATGCCTTGACTCATATGGACTGATGACGGGGAATAGTGAATTTTTCGTTGAAGCGGCGTTCGTTCTAGCGGAGTTTGACTGTGCAAGATATTGTCATGATAATAGAATGAAAGTCAATTAGGTCCCGGTTATCAACAAGCCAGTTAAATTGGAGCCGAACGTCTTGGTACTCTTCTACTAGCTGCGAAAAACAAAACTTGGCTACGCACAAATAGCAAACTGCCTTGCACAACACACACGGATTTATTGTATGCTCATGTCAGTATGCTATGTTGGCATCTCAAATGGCACAAGGTATTCCCTGAGGGTGGGCGGAGTAACATTTAAATATTTAGACACTTGGCTGCCATACATGCAAGTTTAAGAACGATGTTGCAACTTTGTACATCTGACCCACCCTCTGCTGAGTCATCTTCTGGCCTTTATTAAAATCAACGAACGCAAAGTCTGCAACGACTCTGCCGAAGCCCCACTTAACGGCCTGCCGCACTGAGCTCATGCGCTTATTGAAGTTAACCTCATTGGGACGCAAAGAAGCACCTCCAAAAGGCTTGTAGAGCAGTGGCCGGAGTGGGTAGGCGGGATCTCCATATATTACATATGTGCGGCCTTGAGTAACAGTCTCCAAGTTGTGGTAGAGGGCAGTCTCCTTTGGGATACCTGCGGGAAAAAAACTGTTTAACAATTCTGAACATTATGTGGGATAATCAGCCATGGTATCCTGCTACAGAAACAGTAGACTTGAGCGTGCAGAGAAGAATGAGTAGTTCAACAGTGTTAATAAACTAGCCCCACCAAATTTAGTGTAATAAAGAGAACTTGCTAAACTGCCAGTTTCAGATTTACTCTGCTAGTTGTGGAGCTATCTTTGGACTGTACCATCTGCTTGACCGCACACCTGTGCTCCATCATGGTGGTGTGTCCAGTTAACGCTTATAGACACAAGACAGTGAAGAGCATGGCAAGGTGAAAAAGAAAAAAACTGTGACCATGAGACAAAGAGGGAAGCAGCATATATTCTTGTGTGTTCACAAGATACGACTGAATATGTGAAATTGAAAAGGGTAGAGGGCTGTTGACCTCTTAGTTATTTTTCATGGTAATTTGACGTTACTGGAAGACAGCAACTTGTCACTTGCTAGCAGCAGATCGGTATTTTTTTTAATAAATGTATATTAGGAGAGGTCAATGCCAATGCGTGGCGCCGGCTACTCCTATTGCACCAAGGCGACATCGCACATTTTGTAGCAAACAGAAGGCTATACAAATAGCCTTGTGCTAAGGCCATACATATAGCCATAGCACAACGCTTACACAATGAGTGCACATTTTTCAACACTGAATGTCCACACCACAAAAAAATGTGTCCACACTACATAGAAATGTGTCCGCACCACACTGAGTTTGTAAATACACAAGTAATCACGCCAATTTAGGTGTTCGCACAAAAAGTGAAAGTTCAATAAAATGGCTAAGGTGATTTTGTCACTTAAATACTAGACTGTTTTCAGCAAGGTTTACCCAAAAATATCGTAGTAAAACACAAAAATACTGTTTGGAGCATACCGCTGTTAACAGTGAAGTACATTTATTTTTCGTTTAGTACTTTTGAGCTATTTCTGATTCCCCCAGAAAGTAAATGACTGCACGCGGTGCAGTGGCTTGTAGCTTTCCTTTTGGGCATCATTCGCTTGTAATGCACAATAGCACAAATAACGCAGAAATCTTTCCGCGACCTTGACAGTGATTTGGGCAATTTAGGCGGCACCCAGAACGTAGAGTTCAGTAACTGCGTTGACTAGTTGACATGATGTTCATTGCAGTGAGGCATGCTAATGCTCTGTGATAGAAACTTTCAAATCAAAGAAAATATTTTGGATGTGTTCGCTTACTCCAGTGTGTGCAGAGCGTTAAATACACTGCATACTAATGAAAGCAAAAATGTCTCAAAACATGTTAGTACACACTTATGCCGCATACCAAGAAATCAAAAAAGGTCACATGCAGGACATCCAAAATTGTGTCACTGCTCCTTTAAGACACCTTGTCAAATGTCAAGGGCAAGAAGTGATTGGAGCAGAATAAGCCAATAAATGATGAAAAATTTCGGCTGCTTTAAGCCTAGTGAAGAAGTTACATTTCTAGTTCAACGTTTGTCTTTGCAAGGTTGGTAATAACTAGGGGCGTGCATAGTGAAATGTAGAATTGAACAAATACACATTGAATAGTGTTGATACCTAATTCATGCCTAATTGAATAGAGTACTATTCAAATAGTAGTTGAACAGAAAGGCACTCATTTCCAAAACAATTGTAAAGTGCCACAACACATAAATCCAAGCAAATATCCACACTTTAAAGAATTAACATCGCTATATTATTTGACCACTAAAATATACCATTATGTGAACTGAGTACTTACATACAGCAGTATACAGCCTTTGAAGTATTTTTTTTCATTGTATGATGAACATAGAAAATACATAAATACTAAAGGTGGTACCTCCAGCTCTTGAATAACATTCCTTATGATGAATCTTATGGTAATGAATTGAGTTTACACTTTCTTCATCAACGCTGGAGTTCAAAGCAAAAATTTGTTATTGCGGTGATGACTGAAGTCTTTGTAGTCCCGTAAGATTGTGAAATTAATGTATCTTCACAATTCAATCATTCAAACAAGAGTTTTAATCTTTTGCTTTTCTAAAGCTTTCTTGCTTTGAGATTTTGCCATTGGTTATTTGCAATCATTGTAGTTTGAATAAACTCCAAATATTCATTCGATCAAAACACCAAATCGAACAAAACACTGTTTATTTCTTCATTTAGAATTTTGGAATAGTCGAACACCCTTATAATAAAAAATAAGGGCAGACACAAATGGACAGACGGGTACTTATGTGCCGTCTGAAGTAAAGGTGTCTGTTCGAGCTGGTACATCACCATTTCATGATGAATTCACTTGCTAAAACAGAAGTGTTAAGCATCGAGTGGGTACAATTATACGAAGTAGCATGCTTTTGAAATTAGCCTACATGAATTTTCTACCATAGAGGTGCACGCTACCTTGCCAGGACATGCCAATGTGTTTGAAGCGAAGTGTTTCATTAACAACATAGTATTCCTAGGGCATTTCAGTTAGTCTGGTACCTTTGCAGCAGAAACTGCAGGAAAGTTCACATACCAGCATCATGACGACCACCTGGAAATGGCCCATCCAACTGACAGGTTATGCCATTTGCGCACATCAATGCCTGAAACTTCAAAGCATGATAGCGTTTGTGCCCAAAAAAATAGTCTTCTTGTCTAGTTGATGGTCGACAAATTCGTCTAGCTGTTCCGTCAATAAATCCCCAGCAATTCTTTAATGGGGCACCTTCCCTGTGCACAGCCTGAAAAATGAAATGGCAGCTGCAGAAAGCAACACATAGCACGACGTTCCAAGATCGAAATAAGTATAAGCTAAACTTTTCGCAGTAAACGAAGCTGCTTAAGGTGTAGTAGCTCTACCTGACAGGACGTGTGTTTGGCACTAACTCGATGCTTAGCATCATTGCAACAGGAATTCAGATCTCTCTCCCACAGATGAAATACATTCAATGACACATACATATATTTTGCTTATCACATTTTCAATAATAAGTGGTTCATGTGAATCTGTCATAAATATTCATTGACAGTAATTACTAACACCTTTTATGCTGGTAGTTGGTATTGGGTACTGCGCCTATTGAAGTAATGGAGTAAACTGCATGCAAAAATAGGTTGCTGACACAGAACAGCCAGTTATATAGAGCTATGGTGCTAACCTTGGAAGGCAGGCTGCTCATCGACACAACACAGATATTTTTTAGTTTGAATGAAACTCGTTTTTTTTGTGAACACTGATTAAACAAAGCTGCAAATAAAATTTGAAATTGCCTCGTTGGGCAGAAAAGTCTGAGAAATATGTCAAATGGCATTGGTACAGCAAGAAAGAAAACTGATCTATAAGGCATTGTTACAACACAGTTGTTCTTACACTGACTACATCATGAGGTTTTTCTTGGGGCAGTGTTGATAATTAGGAGGCAAAATAATGAAGGAGTAGGTGTCTGGTTCACAGAAATACCTGCTTTACAGTGTCGGGATTGAAGGGGATGTCTCCTGTGCTTTTTTTTTTGAAGCACGCTAGGAATGTTTCCCGTGCTTTTTTTTTTGAAGCACGCTAGGAAATAATAAAGGAATCGACAAAAAATTCACGTATTAAATTGATGCGGCGAAATATAACTTAGAAGATGATGTTGCTACGACATTGGTGGGGTTGAGGGGCGATTTATAGTGCTTGGTGTGCTATGAATATAGAAAGCCAGAGCCTTATTTTTCCTTCATAATGACGAATTAGATTTGATTCATTTAATGTCCCAAAACCACGATATGATTATGAGAGACGCTGTAGTGGATGGCTCCGGAAATTTCGACCACCTGGGGTTCTTTAACGTGCGCCCAAATCTGAGCACACGGGCCTACAACATTTTCGCCTCCATCGGAAATGCCGCTGCGCAGCCGGGATTCAATCCCGCGACCTGCGTGCGGGTCAGCAGCCTAGTACCTTAGCCACTAGACCACCGCGGCGGGGCACGAATTACATTTATTGACCTCTACCGAAACACAGAGATGTAGTGCGGCGAAGCATAAACATAGCGCTAAAGGCAGTCATGCAGTGCAACAGCAAAAGCACGCCTTCTTGCCTGAGAAAACAGCTCCAGTGATTGCAGATTGAGCCACTTGTGCACTGTAAGGTCCACAAGGAGGTGCGCGAAGTAGTAATCTATGTGGGCTAACACTTTAGACACCACACTTGATATTACCGAGCTGTGGCGCCTAAAGAAGAGCTCCAGCTCACAGAGACGATTAGGGTAGGCTAGACGCCGCAACGTCATGCACAGCGCCTCGCGACCAGACACTCGAACTTGTTGAGCGCTCGCGACCTCTTCGGGAATCAGCAAGGCTTTCATCAAATCTTCGAGGTCTCCTTTTTGGAACCTGAACGAGCGGTAGAATATAGTGAAGTTCGTTCCGTTCAAATCATGAAGTCCGTTTATCTGAGGGTCACGGCACGGTGCAGTTCGGAGCAAATACATATTTTCGATTTCGTTCCGTCGCAAAGTTCGCAGGAGCAGTTGGTCGTAAAATACGCTGTATGCCATCGTTGATGCAGACACACAACAGCAAATCACCGACACTTCAACGGGATCAATAGATCGCTGCGACCGATGCCACAAAGGAGCACACGAAAAGCAGCCATGAGTCGCATGAGGCTTGTGTCAGCAACTCATGATGCCGATTCTGTTGCCGATCACCGTGATGCTGATGTTTTCTTCATAGTTAGGTTTAAATCATAGCGCGATTGAAGAAAACAAACATAAAGTCCTGTTTTGTAACGAAAAAGTTTAATGGCATTGTGAAATGTTTTTTTAAACGCCCGCCGCGAAGGTGCCGCGGGCGTTTTTTGGGCGTATTTTGGGCGCTACGGGCTAAAATTGCAAAAACATCGTTTCAACGCTATCCGGTTTTACGCCCTCCGGCAGCCCGGTATACGGAAGAACATACCGGAGCGCCGAACAGACTAATACCCTTGTCACACGGCCACCACTAAACTCCGTTGAACACCGTCAACGTAAATCTCCCCTAGGTGGTTCGACGGAGAAGGAGTTGTGGCAGTGTCACACGGCAATGAAAAGGTTGTAACAGTTGGCACGAGGGGGCTCAACTGGCGCTGTTTGATTTTCGGAAAAGCATTCTAATTTCATCTCTATTGATTTTTTGTGAATCCTCGTTATGAGGTTTTTTACAAAAAACACTATTAAGGAGGTAAGAGGCTAACAAACCATAAATATATTTTCAAATGAAAACAAATTCGCTAAATGTAGCGATGCTGCTAGTGACGCTGGCCACATTGTGCTTTTAGTTGTTTTGTTGCCTGTGTTCATGTTTGTGTACGAAAGTTCTTGTGCTTCCTTGCCTCGTGAGCGCACATTTTGTGTTCTTCAGCCATGAGTGACACAGCGACGACCACAACCACACGCATGGACGAAATATTTTTCAATGGCGCCGGCCGGCCCGACTCGCGAGGCACCACGTGCGAGGCACGGAGTGTAGAGCATCGGTGTTGAGAGTCAGTGAACTCTGGCGGGCGTAAATATATGTAAACAAACACGCGTTGTGAATGAGTACTACAACGAAACAACGTTTAAGATTGCCAAAATGTATTATTCTTTCACTGCGGCCACTTAGTGCTCGAAATTTTTCTCTGACCTCTATACTGCTGGAAACGAGAGTACCTCGTTTCACTGCGAAGGGAGATCGTTGAACGTCCTTTGCGAAACGCTCCGTTTACCTTCGTTTGGGTAAGGGTGGCCGTGTGACACGGACCGCATCTTCGTTGTCGTAAGGACGAGGTAGTTAAACGGTCTTCGCGGGTGCCCGTGTGACAGGGGTATAAAATCCTCTACTCGTGGTCTGGCCGTGGGGGCGTTTCGACGCCTCGGCGGCCGTCGAGGGCGTGTGAACGCAGCCGTTTTCCAACTGCGACTCTGGGGCGCCTTTAAGGTCGCTGACCTTAGGTGCCGGTTGGTTCCCTGTAGCTCCCGCCGTCACTTTCGCCTTCACGGCCAACTCGTCAGCAGAACGTCGAAGTTATGGAACGACACCTTTGTCGGCGTCACCATCTGACGCCGTTACAGATAGGTCTTGGGCAGCTAGCTCATGACCCGTTGATGGCGACAAGTCATCAACAGGTTGAAGGCCCGCCAGAATATCCTTTTTCAGGGCGTCACCACCGCATCGCACCGCTACATCTGGTGTCGCCGTCCTTTTGCATATTTTGTCCGAGCCCCTCACGTCCTCCTCAGCCTCGGCGACGTCCATTAGCTCTTCGTGTTCGTAAGTCTTTCTCAGCCTGTTCGCTGACGAATACGTACGAACGCAGTCTGCGTCAACGTGTCCATACCGCCGGCACTTGGAACATCGCGGTACCTTGCAGTCTCGTCGTACGTGTCCGGTGCCATGGCAGCGGAGGCATTGCATCGCCCACCCAGGCCCTACGACGAGGGCCAGCTCACCAGCGACTCGAACCTGATGGGACAGGTCGTCCACCTTGACTCCTGTTTAACTTCAACAGCACGGTCCTCGTTGTGGAGCCCTTTTTTCACATGCCTAGAACACGCCAACGTTCATGCGACGTTCCCGTACGCAGCGAAAGCCGTCCGAATGTCTTCATCTTGGATGCCGTACTGCATTCAATGTAGGTGAAGCTTGACCTGCTGGTCCTCGGGGTTCGAAATGATACATCAATGGCCTCTCACCTTCAATTCCCTCAGGGCGGCCGATTTCTTCTCCGCATCGCCGGTGTTCCGAGTCACAGCCCACACGTGGTTGATTCGGTATGCCCTCAACGCGACTACGTGGGGGAGCACACCAACCATTGCGAGGGCGTCCCGGAAGTCCTCGACCTTGTAAGGACGTTCACGCACATCGCCGTGCAAACACAACGCGTTAAGTACAACATGGCCAGTGGGCAAAGTTTGCAGAACGATCTCGTAGTCCTTGTCAACGATCGTGTTTCCGCGGCCGGCTCAGGCCGCTACAGCTGCTCCATCGGAGCACATGATTATGTGACCGTTCGCTTGCGCTTCCGGAAGAAGAATGTTGCGCCACCGGGTTCCGACTGGCATTTCATGTTAGAAACTTCCTCTCTTCTGCGTAAGAATCTTCATATGCACGCTTTCAAGTTTGTTTGTTGTTACTGCGCTGTAGCCGATTGTACATTCAGTAAATCCAGACTGAAGTAGTTGTCCTATTTAAGGCGCAGGTTATTCCCGTTCTCAATCTTTCAGTATTCTTAAAAAACAAGAATTTGAACCAGACGTGATTTGAATACGCACCCTTCTGATCTGGAGTCAGACGCGCTACCGTTGCGCCACCGGGTCACGACCAGCATTTCATGTTAGAAACTTCTCTTCTGCATAACAATCTTGACATGCATGCACTCAAGTTGGTTTGTTCTTACTGCGCTGCAGCCGCTTTTACATTCTGTAAATCCAAACGGCAGTACTTGTCCTATTTAGGCGCAAGCCATTCCCGTTCTTATTCTTTCACTATTCTTAGAAAAAACAAAATTTGACCAAGACGTTATTCGAACACGTAGCCTTCTGATGCGGAGCCAGACGCGCTACCGTTGCGCCAGCGGGCCATTTTTTTTCTTCGATACCGGTCTTTGGTACATAACATACAACGCAAACAATACTGATGGTAAAAACACTTCATGAACCCCTTACATACGGTGACATTGCAGTCAACCAGCCTGGTGCTGGCATCGCGGAATAAAAATTCTCGTAACGTGACCAGTGTCTCTCCTCTTGAAAACCAGTCGGGTGGTTCCGGCACTGATTTCTGAATTTGAACAAACTAATGAACGTTCTCTCTGAAATATGCTCGAGCAGGCCATGCGTCTTTATCAAAATTATAGCCTGCATTTCTTGAAAGCCACAATGAGTGGAGGCCTATGAGCATAATTGTGTCGAATGGCTGCCCATCTTCATTCTCTACAATTAAAAAACTAAATCACGTAGGGTTTCGAAGGGGAGTTCTTTCTTATGAGCCCTTTGCAGCACATACTTCTCAAAACCCCTTCGCAGCAATGTAAAAACACATAGTCTACGGTTTCTGGCATCTTACAGATTAGGCAATGCGTGCCCTAAGGCAAACAACATCCTTTTTCTTCTAAAAAGTTTTTCACAAGCAATGTACCGGAATGGAACTTTAAGAAAAAAGTTTTTGTTCCAGGCTGCACATATATTTTCTTCACTCTCTTCAAAACGTTTGTGCCTGGGCCTTTGCAGTACGATGACTTGTACAACGGCACAGGAAAGACAATGTGGCATAAAGCGAAATACAGTTGTTTTCATTTAACAATCGAAAGGTATTCTCTTGAAAACAGTACACTTAAAAATCTCATATAAGACACTCTTTCTTTGTAATAGCTTCCTATCCCTCCTACAAATGCTTTGGTGTTAACAAAACACAACAAACCCCGGCAGATGCTTGCCTAGTCGCAATTGACATAGGGTGCGCAAGAAGGGATCAGTGACATCTCAAAAAAAAACAAAAACTGATTAACTAGCTACCGTATAAATAGGTGACCTAACCCAAACCCTCCGTTTTTTACTCCTTGGAACATGTTAGTACGGCTGCAGGGTTACCATCTTGAAGCCACAGAAAGACTGCAAATATTTTGTGGAACCTTTGCACATTCGTCCTTGAACAATTGTAGTACCTGCATGACGTACCACACCTTGCTTATAAAAAAAATAGGTTGCATACGGTGGCTCTGGCGAAAATCGACAACGCGCCTTTTTTCCGCTTTTCCGCTTTTTCCTGTGTGTCCTTAATTTGGCCTTTCCAAAACTGGTCGCTGTCGTGATATACGTCAAGCGAAACACCTAAGTACTTGACCGGGATGCGTGTTTCCGTATCATATCCCAAGAGATGTATGGGGAAAATGTGGTGCTGCTATTGGCTGAAGGAGGTCAGTTGATCTAAACGCACTTCCGGTTTGTTGTTTTTATTTTTTTTATTTTTTATTCGAGACGGCGGCACCTACAGTGTTGTCCTTGTGAGGCTGGTTGAAGCCGTACTATCTATAGCACGGTAGCCGTACGCCGTGGAAATTTGCGTTTTTCGCTGACGTGTGTTTACGCGTGGCTGTGCAAATCATTTTACGCTGAACGCAGTGGTATTTCACATTATACAGGGAGTGTGTAGTGCATGCCCCTGTGGCGTGCGATGGACACGACGCGAGAAACGTTCGTTTGCTCTGCCGCGCTGAAGCCCCGCTTCGTACAGATTGAGCCGTCCGTGTGCCGCAGGCATGACGGATGCCGGAACGTTCGGGCTTTTTGTTGCCCAATGTTTTTGTGGCTGTTGGTAGTGCAAACGCGGATCGTTTTACGATGGACGACGTCGTGTATGCGCGGATTGTGTCGCTATGGGCGATGTGGGGCACAACGTAAATCCGGGAGCCTATGCATGCCCATTTGGCGTGATATTTATCAAGAGATCGTGTGGTTGCCATGACGCAAGAAACCCTAAGACTTGATTTTACTCGCGTATGAGTGCAAGCTTATTCAACTACGGTGTAAAAAAAGACGTGTGGGGATTCATTATTATTTGTTCATTTGTGCAGCTCGGCTCGATGCCATTGCAATTAAACTAAATGCCATAAAATGTAAAAAAAAGAAATGTGTTTAGGAATAGTGTCATTATAAACTTCTAAGCTGCTTCTGGTAAGTGTACATTATTTTGCAAAAGGCAGGGAGCACTCACCTCCCAGCAAATCAAGTGAACTAATCTAATGTTAATCGGTGCCATGACTTAAGCATGTTAAAACACCTTACATGTCTGCGTGCAATGCATCCGTCACAATGAATGAGGCATGCGTAACCAAGTAGTAACATGAATAGATTGCCCATCAATCTATTCAAAGTGTCAAAACCAAGAAAGGAAAAGTACATTAAGGGCTTGTTTTTTTTGTTAGACACAATAATAACGACATTGAACAGGTAATCATGCCAAACAAAAATACATTTAAGGGCTTCTTTTCTTCGTTAGACACAGTATTAATGAGATCCTTAATGGCATGATGTTCTGTTAGATCTCTATAATATTTCGTCTAACAAAGAAAACAAGCCCTTAAATATACTTCCTTCCTTCATTCATTCATAATGAGGGACTCGTTCTGACAGACTTTTTGCCTTCAGGTACTATATGAGGAAATATTGGTCAGCTGCCAACTCATAATAAATAAGCTCACAAACTACGCGACACCGAACAGACACAAAAAAGTGTTCCACACTCACCGTCATGGCTACTGGCCATGCTTCCACAATCAATATACATATACCCCATTAATAAGACGGGGAGGTGGCCACCGTGGTAGCTCAGTTGGTAGAGTATCAGAAGTGTTATTCGATGGTTGCAAACTCGGTCCTTGGCCACGGCAACTTAACTTTTCGTCCAATTTTCTTTCTTCACCTTTACATTACAAAACCAAAACAGGGCATATTGTGAAGCGAAGGACATTGAACATTTTAGAAACATGGGCAGAAAAAAAATAAAAGAAAACATGAGTGCCTGGGGCATATTTGACACACGTTGATTCGCGAAATGTGCCTGTAAAATGTACCCATATTTTGTAAAGTCCTGCAATGTCGATTGTGATACCGGTGGTTGGAACATGTTTGCTGTAAGAAATATCTGAATATGCACCTCTCTTACACACACAAACCTCCAGGAATGACACAGATGAATTATGCACATACCACGTGTACTCACAGTGGCGAAAGAATGACATATGTCATTGTATTTCAGCACGGGCTCTTCTCAATGTAAAGTTCACTAATGACTATATTATAACAATTCAAAATCCCATGCCCTCCAAGAAAAGTGTTTGTTCTTCCTTCAAACTCTTCTGGCAGGAAACTAGATTATTTATTCAGATGTAATTTATACTTACCCAACAGGACATAATCCTGAACTAGAAACAAATGACAGCACATACATTTCTTAACGCAAAACTTAGAGCCTCTTTGACATGTAAACTTTTTTTCTCCATATTAAATTTCCTATTCAATTGCAAACTGCTTCTGGTTTTTAATCAGGCTAGCTTATTACACCACTAAGTAGATTGCTAGGACAATATTTTTTAATAAAGGCTCAATACTTCATTAAAGATGTGCTGTTAACGTATAACATCTTTTTGATGCAGGCCAAAAGATCATTGAAGTTGCTTCAGTAAACTACAAAATACAAAATAAGCACCTGTTTTCAAAGTTGGTAGTAAGTTATACACGTTCTATATTATTTTTTTTCAAAAAAAAATGTTGAAAATTTTTTAACAAAAGAACCAAGATGACTAACAAGAGGTAAGCTCTTCACTGAATAAATTACGATATATTTGACATTACTTCGCACTAACCAGTGTCTTAAGAGACATATGTATATGAAGCGGTTTTTAAAAGGCATTTGTACCTTACACAGATAACAAGGTCTCTATAATTGTCGTGGCATGATAAACAATCAGTATGCATTAAGAATGCTTCTAGACTTCATGTATTTATGTTGCCTGTAATGAATTGGACAATATTATTTCAGGCGAGACAAGTGGGCATGAGCACTACAATAACAGAGCTGTGCTAGTTGGTTTGTCTTCCTGTTAAGAGACGGGGCATGCAAACATGGACCCCAAAGAGAAATAAAGGTACGCAAATGCCGACTAATAACTGAAAGATGCACAGCAGCAGAAAATAAACAGACATTCGAACTTGCCGGCGCATATTTCATGTGTCCGTGTTTGCATATCGCATAGTTTAACTTTACGCTTGTGATAACTATAAAGCAGTGATAAAGATTTTAACCTACGTATTTTCATTTCAGTTTAAGCACTTAGTCATATCTACATTGCTTCAGTGCTAAAATGCGGCTCAAGTCTTTTTTCCTAAGAACTATGGAATATGAAAGCATTTCTTATGATACGTTTGTAGATAAACTGCAAGTAGTTCATGAATTTTCTTGGGAGCCCTTACCAGGTAAAATGGTAAGCATTAAGCTAAGAGCACTTTAATAAAGAAACAAAGCTTTCATAAGTCATTTATACTTCTCGATTTACATACATACATAAATTTGCGGATAAACTTGTGTTTCTAAGTTTTCGTATGTCTCAAAAGACAAAAACTACTTTTCAGCGACTCTAAGGTCAGCAAGCGTATATTCACGTGCAGAATTGTGTACTTTTGCATTTTTGTAAACCCTATGCTCTTATTACAAAAGTGTACCTGGTGTGGTCGCTAAATAACTAAGACATTTTTATGAGTAGGACCAGTTCATCTAGTAGTAGCCTTGTTGCGAATAATGGTGGGTGTTGGGCAAAGCAATACAAATGAGTCCCGAAACAAGCTAGATTTTCAACAAAATTATTCGCTGTAAGTAGATGAAAAATACATTTAATTGATTACAATGAAAACTGGTAAGTGTGAGGTCATCATTTATTACAATAGAGAAAAATGCGTCAAAAGACACTCGGGTGGGGGGGCTTCGTGTTACATGACAGTATGTTCTCCAATGTAATGTTAAATCGCATTTCCAGTGGATTTTCCTGCCTCTCTTCTGAAAATGAAAATGGGAGCAATACAAAGGCAATTACAAAAACAGCAGACTCCAGGGTGTTTCTAAGCTTTCACAGCACCACTAACATTGTAAAATATTCCTCTTTGAGCATCCTTAAAACAAAAGTAAATTTCTTTTTTTATCTCCATGCTGGCGGTAAATTCCACACCTACCGAGCCAAAGGAAACATGTTTCCTTCTGAACTAGTTTTATTAACAAGTAAAACCCTCCACGCAAATTGGCACGCATCATAACTTGCAGTTTCAAAAAATTGGTGAGGCAAGGTTTACAGCAGGCGTTATACTAGTGTTAATAATCAATACCAGACTATTCATTACTTTATCAAACTTGAAATGCAGGCTGTAAAATTATACCTTCATTTTATAAATGCGTGTTCACTTTGACTGTGCAATATTTTTATAGTTAACCAGTACACTACAGCCACACACAGCATTGGACCCTTCAGGTTTGTTGAACTGAAAGCAGGAGGTTCGAACAAACTGTGTCATGAGCTTAGAGATAACCGCAGGCAGCGAGCTACGGTAACATTACCAATATATAAGCCTTTGAGAGGTCTTTTTCTATCGGTACTAATTGTTGAACTGACAAAATTTAAAAATAAGGTGGAAAAAAACCACAATTACAAAAAATGGCAGCATATTCACGGAGTGAACGATGGATATTGAACGAAGCATCCGTCCGTCCATTCATTCTTGCTTCCGTCTATCCATGCGTGCGTCTGTGTGGTATACCGTGCGTCCATCCGCCCGTCTGTGTTTGCGTCTGTTCGTGCGTCCGCACGTTCATCTGTGCGTCCGTCTTTGCTTTCGTTCATGCATCTGCTCCAGCGTCCGTCCATGCATCCATCCATCCGTGCAGCTAGCCGTGCATCCATCGATGCATCTGTCTGTGTGCCCATTCGTCCACCTATTCAACACTCCAAGTACCACCATGTCGCATCTTTTCATCATATATTCCTCATATAGAAGCAGCGCCATTCAGCCAACACCACCTAGAACTAGGAGAAGGCCCGCGCATGTCCCCCTCTCCACACCAACTACGTCACCACAGTGAGATCTGCAAGCCCGACGACGCGAGCAGAGAGAGCGCACGGCGCGCACGGGAACTGGCGCGGCTCGGCTTGGCTTTCGGCTGTGGCTAGTACGGAATCCATCTGCCAGCATGCACGTTGTGGGTAGAAAACTGTTTATTGAATGTGGCAGCCGCAAGGTGTTTTTTATGCAGAAAATAAGGAAAATTTATATGTGTTTTCATTTACATCATGGTCTATTCATGCGGCGCAGTACTGGTTATAAAAATTGCGATATACTGCAGGCTTGAATACATAAGAGCACCAATGCTAGCGGTATCAGCCTAAGCATCTGGCAACGCTGACACTATTTCCAGTGCTGCAGCTTGTTGGCGTGCATTTTCTTTGTACTCAGTTGCTCAGGCGTGCTGCATGAACTTTTGCTGGTGTGCTGGCGAAAATGCCTGGGTGCTGCTGTGCACCGAACTGTCAATCGAACTACGCTAATGGACCGCGAGCACGCGTGTACAGGTTTCCGTTAGACCCCGCCCAAATGCAGCGTGGACGAAGGCTGTGCGGCGGAAAAACTTCACACCTACGAAGTACACTGTGGTAAGCACATGTTCCCGTTTGTTTTCCGGCAGTCGTGCTTCTCGTGGGAACAGAGTCTAGTTAATTGCGTGACGCATGCAACCGTTACGACGCGCTATGCACCTTAAGGATTGACAACTGAGCAAATGGTGTGTTTCAGTGTAATATTGTTCCATGTTCGTGCCGTAAAGTGTATAGTGCCATATTTACGCCTCAGGTTGCTCATGTGCGGTTCTGCCTAATCAGAAATTGATTTAGCGCAATGTATTCGCGAGTAAAACTGCCTGCGTCGAACATACGATGTAGACGGCGTAGTTACTTTACATGTGGGGCGTCCGCCACTAGTTGAGCGCCAAACAAACGATGGCTCGTGGTTTACTGTCTCAAAGCAAGGTTCGCTAAGTGAAACGTCATTCTTGTTGACTGCGTGGTCCTGGTTGCCGTATAGAAGCAGATAAATAAAGCGAAAGAATTTGTCAATCTTTACAAACGGCGCACTGGGATCATATAATTCTGTAAAACTGTTATGTATAATTCTGTTGCTTTCATCTTATACTTCGTTGTTTGAGCTTATTTTCCAGGTCTGTGAGCACCACTTTCTTGAAAGTGACTTCGTAGACTCCACCAGCTACACTGACAGCATGACTGGGAAAGTAATTGAAGTACCCCTCAAGCTGAGGCGCTTGAAGCCTTCTGCAATCCCAAGCGTTTCCCTAATTGCCCTGCTTACTTGTCCCGCCAAGAAACTTCTGCACGCCAGAGCCCAGAAGAAAAGCGCGCTCGTGTGGACGCAGAAGCGTTGCAGGAAGCAATACGGTTATCAGAGCAGTCTCACGAAGCGGAAGAAAAGAAGAATGTCATCGCCACTTTCGAAGACGTATTGACAGCAGTAGGTGACCTCTCTCTTACTGACTTCTGGATCAAGGTGGTCACCCAGAAACAAGTACTTTTCCTCAACTTCAGCGACCAAGGTGCCCCAGTTGTGCATCGTGCAGTGACAGTGGCATCAGACCTTTCTTTGGCAGTGTATGTTTGTGAAATGAGGTTACAAAACCAAGGTTCCTCTGTGCTTCCTATGACAATTTCTGACTTGAGAGTGCTTCACAAAGTTCTGTGCGATGTGGAAGACGTCACGAAGGATTCCACAAATAATGAACTCCAACTAGAGATTCTGCTGAAGCGTGTCGTGGCACCCCTGGAGCAACTATCATCTTCAGCTCTCCCGCATGAGTGGCAAGTGCAAGTCGTCAAATTTGTGACACAGCAACTTCAAGTTCTCCTCACTAAGGCGTCGACTTACCCAGCTGACTTTCTGGTGTTCTGCAGCCTTGTGTACACAATATCGCCGCACGCATACAGATTCATCAGGAGTACAGCAAAATTAAAGCTCCCACATTCACAGACAATAATACGCATTTGTGTCTCTTACCGTGCTAGCCCATCCAGAGAGCAACAAGAGGATTCATTCCTTTCTTATGCAAGGAGACTGGCATGAACACTAAAAGACCATGAGTGCTTTGTGACGCTTATGATAGACGAGATCCACCTGCTGGCATCCTTTCAGTGGTTATGTCACTGGTGCAGTGACAAACAATAAAAATGCGGCAAGGACAGCATACGTCTTTATGATACAAAGCTTGTTATCATCAAACAAGGATGTTGTGCATATACTTCCAGTAGCACAAATAGAAGCGAAACAGCTACATGAATTTCTTAATCTGCTGATCAGGCACCTAGAAGACATTGGAATACGAGTAGTTGCAGTGGTGTCTGACAAAAACTCGATCAACCGAAAGGCTATGTCGTTTCTGCTGTTCCTCCCAAAGTGAGCATTGTATACAGGCACCCATCAGACTCATCAAGACCCTTGTTTTTTATTCTGGATGCAGTGCATACATTAAAATGTATCCGAAATAATTGGCTGAATCAGCGTAATTGTGGAAGGTGCATCTTCTTTCCCAATTTCAGTGCCCTCTCGGAAAACCCATCTGTCCTGACAGCCTATTTAACACACTATGCAAGTTGCATGAAGGAGAAAAAAATGAGCTTTTGCGACTAGCTCCAACTTTGTCCTTCAAGTCGCTGAATCCATCCAATCCAGAGCGACAAATTGTAAAGCTCGCACTGAGGATCTTCAACAATTCAACTGCTGCAGCACTTAGAAGCACCAAAGTCGCACGTGAGCATAAAGCTGGTACATTGGAACTCATTAACTTTGTTTTGACATGGTGGAATGTGGTGAATGTCAAGACCCCTTTCAAAGGTCAGCGTCTCCGAGACCCATTTCAAGAACCGATAAGTGCACTGCAATGCCACCAAATTGAGTTTCTAAACAAGATTGTGGATTGGTTGGACCACTGGCAGAGCTTGAAGCATGATGCTGGCCAGTTAACTCGCGAAACGCACATGGCACTGCGACATACCTCACATGCCCTTGTTGAGGTGTCAACGTATTGCATTGAAGAACTTCGGTTCAAATACGTTTTGCTAGGGAAATTTGAAACCGACAGTTTGGAAGACAGGTTTGGCAGGTACAGGCAGCTGTCTGGTGCCCAATACCACGTTTCGATACGTCAGATTTATGAATCCGAGCAGAAGCTGAAACTTCAGAAGCTACCTGATCTTCCCAACTTGGATACCATTGCACCTTGCATTCCTACCACTGATTTGAAATTCCTTGTTAAGCAGTTTGATGTTGCAGTGATGGACGATGATGTGAAGAAGAAGGAGAAAATGCTACCAGCTATTACATATGTAGCAGGATATTGTGCATATGCTGCAGTTAGGAAACTTGCCTGCTCTTCCTGCCAGGAAAACTTGACTGTTGAGAATCGGACCATTGAACTGGATGATGATGTGCTGATAGCTAATGCAACGCGTGGTAGACTGAAATTTCCACAAGCGGTAGTTGTGAATGCCGTGCTCACAATGGAAATTGTGCTTGACAAGCTGAGAGGTCCGAAGTACGCATCACAATTTTTTGCTTGCGCAAAACAAAAAGAAGTTCTTGTAAGCCTCGCGACTTCCCTTGTTGAGTGCAATGAAGACTTGGATTTCTGCGATGGTGGCCACTCACCTGAACTTGTCTTAAACTATGTTCTCAGTGCCAATGCCAATACGCTGCTGAATAATTTGTGCAAAGTTCAAAATAACACGCTGAATGAAAGCAAGGCTGCAAAGCGGAACAAAGTTGAAAATAAAGGAACTGAAAGCAAGGCTGCGAAGCGGAAGCTCAGTACCCTTCAAGCATAATCTTCTTTCTTATGAATTGTTCTGCCTGTTTGGATTATGATGTATCACGAAGAAATATGTCTCACAACGAACAATCAAGCCTCTTTTAAACTGCACGAAATGGCTGTGCATGCTGTTAAAAATCTCATGAGTGCCTGATGAATTATTTCAAGCCAGCGTTTAGTTAAAACATACTGAAAATATTCCTTAATGCAAATATTCTGTGCACTCCAAAACCGCGAAAATAATAATAATAATGTGGGAAAAATGCCCTTTCGGAAAGAAAAAGCGTAGCATTGGGTGAAGCCGAATTTTAGGCCGATCTCACTGCGGTGACGTCACGCAGCCCTGCACAGGCCTTCTCTAGTTCTAGGTGGTGTTGATTCAGCGGACATTCCAAGGACTGGAGGAGAGGAGGCACTCGCACACTTTCTTACGGCTTGCGCTTCGTGTCTACTTTCCACCTTTAACCACCTCGAGTTCATGGTATATACTAGTTCACTGTATTCATGGCACTGCGGCCCAACGCTCCCTAAACCTTTCTAAAACCTAGGAGGTTACACCCAGCGAGAATAACGTAGCAACCCTTTCTTGTCTTCTGTTCGTTGTTGAACAAGGAAAAATTCGCAGCGTGAGCGTTCCCTAAAAGCCGAATTCCCCTGTCTCTCATTCCCCCTTAGCAGCCATTGGCATGTACATTGAACACTGTTCAACAACGCACAGAAGAAATTTCTCACTGGCCCCACCTTGGAGGTAAAAATTTTATACTTCTTACACACTACTACAACGGCTACGAGGGACGAACGGGTGCCGCTATAAGGAGCTTCGCCCCTAAAAATTGGCAGATCCCACGTACAGTGGGAATCAATGATATGTGAAGCTGAATCAGGAAGATTCATTTGTTATTTTAAAATCAGCACAACACTGGTGGAGGTAAATGATGCCATTGTGAAGAGGGTTATTAGTAGTAAACGACAATGGCAAGAAAGCGTGATGAACCGTCCAGCAGAGACCGGCACAGCAGCGAGCCGAAGCACGAGCCGAGAGAGCCGGGCGTTGGCGATGCTGCTCGCTGCAGGCACATCTTCTTCTTCACAATCGCTCCTGCTGAAAAAGGAGCCATCCTGGCGACTTAAGTTTCAGGCAGAGGCTCATGATACAGTTTCAGTCGGGAAACATGGACGATGTCACGTGCACGCCAGCGCATGTCGTCCGATCGGGAAACTGGTTCAATTAGGAAATTAACCGGAGAGGTTTTCTCCAAAACGGTCTAAGGCCCCTCGTACCGGAAGACAATTTTCAAGGAGAGTCCCGGAGTTTGGTATGGGACGGCAAGCCACACAAGAGACCCTGGGGCATAGCTGGGATCCGGAAGAGTGGTGCTTCGGTTTTCTTTCTGGCGTTGCTGCTTTTCCGAGGTGAACGCACAGGCGAGCTGGCGGCACTCTTCGGCTTGTCGAGCAGCATCGGAGATAGGTGGACACTCGGAAGCATCAGGACGATAGGGAAGTAGGGTATCAATTGTATGGGAAGGCTCACGTCCGTAAAAAAGAAAGAAAGGTGAGAATCCCGTGGTGGTTTGTATTGCGGTGTTATATGTGAACGTGACGTATGGGAGAACACTGTCCCAGTTGCTATGTTCAGATGCCAAGTACATTGAGCGCATATCACCTTATGTGCGGTTGAACCGTTCCGTTAGCCCGTTAGTCTATGGGTGGTATGCTGTCGTTTTCCGATGATTGACGTGGCATTCCGAAAGCAGAGTTTTGACGATCTCGGAGAAGAAAGCGCGGCCTCTGTCACTAAGGAGCTCTCGAGGTCCACCATATCGAAGGATAAAGCGTTGCAAAATGAAAGAGGCGACATCCTGAGCTGTAGCACTCGGCAAAGTGGCTGTTTCGGCGTAGCGTGTCAGGTGGTCAACCGCCACTATAATCCACCTATTACCATCTGGTGTCAATGGAAGGGGACCGTAGAGGTCAACGCCGACGCGATCAAATGGCTTGGCAGGGCATGGAAGTGGCTGCAATGCGCCAATCGCAAGTGGCAGTGTTGATTTGCGTCGCTGGCAGTCAGGACAGCACTGCACAAATTTGCGTACAAAATTGTACATGCCGCGCCAGTAATAGCGATGGCGAAGGCTTTCATATGTTGTGAACACTCCGGCGTGGCCGCATTGCAGATCGTCATGAAGAGAGGCGCATACTTGCGATCGTAAAGTGCGTGGAATGACCAGCAGCCACCGCCGGCCATCGGGAGCGTAGTTGCGTCGATGAAGAAGTTGATCGTTGATGACGAAATGGAAAGCTTGACGTCGTAGGGATCGAGATACTGGAAGGTTGGGCGTGCCAGATAAATATTCGATAAGAGAGGCGATCCACGGGTCACGACGTTGTTCAGTGGCAATCTAGTTGAGATTTAGCAATGACAAGGTCTGGAGGCAAGTGTTTCCGCACGTCTGATCTGGTGGTAAAGGTGAACGGGACAGGGCATCGGCGTCAGAGTGTTTGCGTCCGCAGCGGTATACGACGCGAATGTCGTACTCCTGGATGCGGAGTGCCCATCGCGCAAGGCGGCGAGAAGGGTCTTTCAGCGTGGAGAGCCAGCAAAGCGCGTGGTGATCAGTTACTAGATCGAACGGGCGGTTGTATAAGTACGGCCGGAACTTTCCAAGCGCCAACACCAGAGCCAAACAGTCTTTTTCTCTCACGCTGGAATTATTTCGGCTTTCGTCAGATTGCGGCTAGCATAGGCTACAACGTATTCTGAATAGCCGGGCTTTCGTTGAGTGAGGACCGCGCTTAGCCCGACGCCGCTAGCGTCTGTGTGCACTTCGGTAGGAGCCGTCGGGTCGAAGTGGCGAAGAATAGGTGGGGAACTGAGCAAACAGCGCAGAGTAGTGAAGGCAACGTCACATGCAGGGGGCCAGGAGGAGAGGTTCACGTCACCGCGAAGAAGCTGGGTTAACGGTGACATGATAGATGGAAAATTGCGAACAAAGCGCCGGAAATAGGCGCATAGGCCTACAAAACTGCGAAGTTCTTTCATGGTCGTCGGCTTGGGAAATTCTGTGATTGCTCTAAGTTTTGCTGGGTCAGATAATACGCCGTGCTTGGACGCGATGTGGCCTAGGAGGACGAGCTCGCGTGCAGCGAAGCGGCATTTTTTCAGGTTAAGCTGCACGCCAGCGTTGGTCAGACAAGTCAAAACGTGTCTGAGGCGAAGGAGGTGCGTGGGAAAAATCATGGGAGAAAACCACGACATCGTCGAGGTAACGGAGGCACATATTCCATTTGAGGCCACGTAGCGTATTATCCATAAGACGTTCAAACGTGGCAGGCGCGTTACAAAGCCCAAAGGGCAAGACGTTAAATTCATATAGTCCATCTGGTGTAATAAATGTCGTTTTTTGGCGATCGGCTTCAGCCATTGGGACCTGCCAGTAGCCAGACCACAAATTTAGCGACAACCGAAATTCCGCTCCATGAAGGGTGTCAATTGCTTCATCAATGCGCGGCAAAGGTTAGACGTTCTTGTGGGTTATCTTGTTCAAACGACAATAGTCCACGCAAAATCGAGTATATCCGTCTCTCTTTCGCACCAGGACAACGGAAGACGCCCAGGGACTGTGAGATGATCGAATGAAGTCTCTACGAAGCATATATTCGACTTGATCGTTGATGAGGCGGCGCTCTTCAGCGGAGACACGGTATGGTCTTTGACGCAGTGGCTGGTGTAGGCCGGTGTCAACATGATG
The DNA here is from genome assembly GCA_013436015.1 of Rhipicephalus annulatus. Classification (NCBI taxonomy): domain Eukaryota; kingdom Metazoa; phylum Arthropoda; class Arachnida; order Ixodida; family Ixodidae; genus Rhipicephalus; species Rhipicephalus annulatus. Next base: position 320,255 of record WOVY01010159.1, on the reverse strand, counting down.
TTTTACTTGTGATGTGCGGCCCAGTTGAGGTTGCGACACATCGAAAGAACTCCTGAACTCATGCAGAAGATCCAGCGGGTCGGCATGTTCGGTGGGAGTGAGAGTGTCGGCGATGGCGCTGGAAAACGTACCATTGGACGACTCCCCGAGTGCCGACAGTGGTTTTGGGTGGTCGCAGTAGTCATGCGGGACATCAACCAAAAACGAAGGGTCGAGATCCAGCACGCGGCCGAGACATTCCCCCGCAACCAAAGTGACAGGTGTGGAAAGCAGATTGCTTACGAAAATGTTGCTTTTTTCGGTGGCAAGGTCAATTGTGTTTATGATCAACCAGCTCCGTGATTGTACTTTTTGTTTGCTTTTCATTAACCAGCTATGCAATTCAACAATTATTTTGCCACGTGCAGTGCTGAGTGCTGTCACATGCAGCACTCAGTAACAGTATACAGTAATTTTTCCGATGTATTCGCATGTTGTTTCATTTAATTTTTCGTTTTAAATTCACTCCTGCTCAAGATAGGCAGTGTGTACGAGATAACTAAAAAACAAAACAAGTGAATGAGATGTTCCGGCTCACGTCTGTGCTGACCAAGCAGTATCGTAAGTCCAGTGCTACCTCTATAGCAACACTAACATTCTTGAACAATTTCTAGGGGGAGTTCATGTTTGCTAAATAATATTGCTACATGCATGTTGGTATTTTGTGGAAGGATTAGCGTGTGTGCCTGACGAAGAGGAAAAAAGGTGCTCTCCGCTCGTTCGCTGGTGAACCGGTCACTCCATTACTGCTGGTTTTACGTAAATCTCTTCCACAGCATCGTCGATACGGTGTCGTGTCTCATTCGTAACATATTTTGTGGAGGTTGAACGTACCCGTCCTCACCACGAAGCTTCGCAGTGGCCGTACCGTTCCGTCTCCAGCCTTGGCTACCAATGACAACCCGCCAGCGTCTCCATCTGTAGCTCCAACCACTACACATTTGACGATGCCCTACCCGCGTGATCCCGGTACACTCTCCGCACAACCTGGGCTTGACGTTAACTACTGGCTTATATGAGCGTGTTAGCCAGACACACAGATGGGATCCTACCATGATGCTCGCAAACGTAATATTTTACTTGGACGGCACCCAACGTGTTTGGTTCGACGCCCATGAGACTGAGATCACCAGCTGGAATATCTTCAAGGTGTGACTACGCTACATCTTTGGGGACCCATCTGGTCGCCAAATGGAAGCGCTAAAAGAACTCGCCACTGGGGTGCAGTCCTCCACTGAGTCGTATGTCTCGTACTTACGAACGTGCTCGCGTTGTGCAGGAAAGTAGACGAGCAAATGCCAGAGAGTGACAAGGTGGGTCACATACTCAAGGGCATCGCAGTCGATGCCTTCAACTTGCTCGTGTACACCAACGACATGACCGTCGATGTGATTAATAAAGAATGCCGCCGCTTCGAAAGGGCCAAAAGCCGCCGTGTCCTGCCTCAATTTACGCGACTACCAAACATGGCTGCTACATCTACCTGCGCTGATCTCATTGCCACGCCACCCATGACACGTATAGTTCGACGGGAGCTTGAGGCGTCAAGTCCGGCACCATTTCCTTCACTTCCACTCGACCATGGCGCCGCACAAATGCCTCCGGCGGTCTCCGTTATTCAAGCCGTCGTGAGGCAAGAAATTGAAAAGCTCGGATTTCCTGTAGCCTGCTCTGTCTTCCGACCCGCCTCCACATCATCATCATCAAGATCATCATCATCAGCCCGACTACGTCAACTGCAGGACAAAGGCCTCTCCCATGTTCCGCCAGTTAACCCGGTCCTGTGCTTGCTGCTGCCAATTTACACCCGCAAACTTCTCAATCTCATCTGCCCACCTAACCTTCTGTCTCGCCCAAACCCGCTTGCCTTCTCTGAGAATCCAGTTAGTTACCCTTAATGACCAGCGGTCATCCTGTCTACGCGCTACATGCCGGCCCATGTCCATTTCCTCTTCTTTATTTCAACTATGATATCCTTAACCCTCGTTTGTTTCCTAATCCACTCTGCTCTCTTCTTCTCTCTTAAGGTTACACCTACCATTTTTCTTTCCGTTGCTCGCTGCGTCATCCTCAATTTAAGCTGAACCCTCTTTGTAAGTCGCCCGGTTTATGCTCCGTAGCTAAGTACCAGAGAAATACAGCTGTTATATACCTTTCTCTTGAAGGATAGTAGCAATCTACCTGTCATAATTTCAGAGTGTTTGCCAAATGTGCTCTACCCCATTCTTATTCTTCGAGTTACTTCAATCTCAAGGTTCGGCTCCGTGGTTATTACCTGCCCTAAGTATAAATAGTATTTTACAACTTGAAGTGCACTATTACCTATCTGGAAGCGCTGGTCTTTTCCGAGGTTGTTATACAATACTTTCGTTTTCTTCAGATTAATTTTAAGACCTACCTTTCTGCTCTCCTTGTCTAACTGCGTAATCATGAGTTGCGATTCGTCCCTGAGTTACTCAGCAATGCGATGTCATCGGCGAAGCGCAGGTTACTAAATTACTATCCATTAGCTGTTATCTCTAGCTGGTCCCATTCTAGGCTTCTGAAAACCTCCTGTGAGCACGCGGTAAATAGCATTGAAGAGATTGTGTGCCCCTGCCTTACACCCTTCTTGATTGGTATTCTGTTGCTTTCTTTATGAAGAACTATGGTAGCAGTTGATCCCCTGTAGATTTCTTCCAGGATGTTTATATATGCTTCATCGACACCCTGATTTCTTAGTGTATGCACGACGGCTGATATCTCTGCTGAATCAAACGCCTTCGCGTAATCTATTAAGGCTATGTATAGTGGTTAGTTATATTCTGAGCATTTCTCTATTTCCTGATTAATAGTATGATTGTGGTCGATTGTTGAGTAGGCTGTTCGAAATCCTGGTTGTTCCTTTGGTTGATTGAATTCAAATGTTTTCTTTACTCTGTTTGCGATTACCTTTGTAAATAGCTTGTATACTACAGAGAGCAAGCTGATCGGCCTGTAATTCTTTAAGTCCTTGTAATCTCCTTTCTTAGGTATTAAATTAAGATGTTAGCGCTCTTCCAAGACTCTGGTACTCTTCGCGTCAGGAGGCACCTCGTAATCAGGGTGGCTAGTTTTTCTAACACAATCTGTCCTTCATCTTTCAGAAGATCTGATGTTACCTGATCCTCACCAGCAGCTATGCCTCTTTGCAGGCTCTCCAAAACTTTTTCTGACTTCTTCTATTATTACTGGTGGGGTGTCATCCGGGTTACTTTTAGTTATTATAGTATTAAAGTCGTGGTTGTCATGGCTACTGTAGAGATTTCTGTAAAGCTCCTCCGCTATTTTAACTATCCTATCCATATAGGTAGTCATTTTGCCTTCTTTGTCCTTTAGTGCATACATCCAAATTTTTTGCCTATCCCAAGTTTCCTCTTCGCTTCTTTAACGCTTCCTCCGTTTTTCACAGCGTGTTCGATTCTCTCTATGTTATACCTTCTTACATCGCATATACCTTACGCCTATTAATCAAGTTTGAAAGCTCTTCCAGTTCTATTTTGTTTGTTGTACTTCAGACTGATAATTTGACGCTCTTTAATGAGATTTTTTGTTTCCTGGGAAAGCTTGCCAGTGTCCTGTCTAACTTCACTGCCTCCAACTTCCACTGCACACTCCGTAATGATGCTCGTCAGATTATCATTCATTGTATCTACGCCAAGGTCACTTTCCTCACTAAGAGCCGAGTACCTGTTTTAAAACGAGACTCTGAATATCTCTACTTTCCCTCTTTGTACTTTCGCCTCCACACCGATTACAATAAATGCACCGCGCCACGACTCAAATTGTCTTCCGCGATCCCGCAGTCCGACGGAATGAAGCGCAGCAGATGACAAGCCAATTTTCTTCCGCTGTCACCGGATTGATTGCTTGATTGATTGATATGTGGGGTTTAACGTCCCAAAACCACCATATGATTATGAGAGACGCCGTAGTGGAAGGCTCCGGAAATTTCGACCACCTAGGGTTCTTTAACGTGCACCCAAATCCACTGTCACCGGGTTGGCCATGTCTCCCGCTACTGTCGCAGTACTTGGACGCCCCACCCTTGGAGCCAATTTTCTTCTTCTCCTCAGCCATACGCGGACCCCCGTTGGTATTCATCCCACCGTGAATATCCTGCTTCCGACGCACCTTACAGCCGCTCTACTACTCGTTCACCGTCACCACAACGCCGCCATTCGTCGTCGCCCCAACCCCGCCGCTATCCATTGCCGACTAACTACGGATCTTCCCGGGTGAAAAACTAGATTATGCAGCTTCTGGAGGTAGTGCTGCATGGAGTGCGAGTGACCCAAATATTCTGTTGACGCTCCCTGCTAATAAGAACTTGCAGGAAGTGCATGTCGACGGTCTTTGACGGCCTTAGTTGACACTGGAGCTCAGGTGTCGATCATGAGTGCTCGTCTCTGTTGCCGCCTCAAAAAAGTACTCACGCCTGCCACAACACAAGCCGTCCATGTCGCCGATGGTGAAACTGTGGCCGTCATTCGAATGTGTACCGCACGTATTAGCCTTGCCGGTCGCCATGTTCCTGTTTTATTTACCGTGATCGACAATTGCCCTCATGATCTCATCTTCGGGATGGACGTCTTATCGACGCATTCAGCGCTGATCGACTGCTCCGCCGGCACTCTCTGTTTAGAACTTCCTCTTCTTCCAGATTCTCGCCCCGAAATGCCGAAAAACCTCTCTACGACAGACTTCAGTCGGATACCGCCAAAAGCTCTCATATTCAGTGAATTGGCAAGAAGTTCACTCGTTGTTGACGGTGAATATGTCGTCACGCCCATTCCTGAGGTTCTCCTGGCACGCGACCTCACTGTGCCACACTCCGTCGTAACTATGGCCTCTAACCGAACATGTTTGCCCATTATCAACTTTGGTTTCACGCAGAAAGTACTACCAAACAGAATTTCAGTCGCCACGCATCGACCCTTAATAGACGCCTACGTCACGGCTTTTGCGGCAGATGCATGCTCCAATTGTCCATGTCGCCCGCAGGATGCCACATCTCTCGATTCGGCCTTGCGCCCCATGATCGACCCGAAACTCAAACCTGAGCAATCCAACACCTTATTCCGCCTTCTGGCTTCCTACCGCGACATATTTGACACTGACGGCAGCCCACTCTGTCAGACTTCTGTCGGGAAGCACTGCATTATTACTGCTGATTCTCCTCCCATTCACCGCCGACTGTACCGGGTGTCTGCCACAGAGCGTAAAGTAATTCAAGAAGAAGTTAACAAGATGCTAGCCAAAGGAATCGTTAAACCCTCCTCGAGCCCTTGGGCATCTTCTGTTGTGCTCATTAAAAAGAAAGATGACACGTGGATATTCTTCGTTAATTACAGCCATCTTAATGAAATCACGAAAAAGAACGTTTATCTTTTGCCCCACATTGATGACGCCCTCGATTGTTTTCATGGCGCACGATACATTTCTTCAATTGACCTACGTTCTGGCTAGTGCCATATTGCGATGGACGAGAAAGATCAAGAAAAAACTGCGTTTGTAACCCCGATGGTCTATACCAATTCAAGGTGATGCCGTTTGGGCTACGCAACGCCCCAGCCACGTTTGAGCGTTTGATGAACTCGCTATTGCAAGGATTCAAGTGGTCAACATGCCTGTGCTACCTGGATGACGTCCTTGTATATTCGCCTACATTTGAGACGCAGCTCCAGCGTTTGTCAGCGGTTCTCAAAATTTTCCACACTGCTGGCCTTCAACTAAACTCATCGAAATGTCACTTCGGCCACCAGCAGATTACGGCGTTGGGCCACCTTCTCGACGAATCAGGTGTGCAGCCTGACCCTGAGAAAATTCGTGCCGTCACGAGCTTTTCTGTACCCCAGTCTGTCGAGAATGTCCGGAGCTTTATGGGACTTTGTTCCTATTTTAGAAGCTTCGTGAAAGATTTTGCAACAATCGCTCGACCACTCACCGACTTTCTGAAGAGAGACGTGACTTTTACGTAGGGTTCCACTCAAGCTGCCGCTTTTTCTCAACTCATCACCCTCCTCACGACTCCACCTATATTGGCGCACTTTGACCGGTACACTCCGACAGAAGACAGAACCGATGCGAGTGGTCACGGGATTGCAGCCGTCCTAGCCCAACGCCAGCGGGGACACGACCGAGTCATCGCATACGCTAGCCGCCTTCTCACAGCTGCCGAGCGCAACTATTCAATAACAGAGCATGAATGTCTTGCTCTTGTTTGGACCGTCACGAAGTTCCGCCCATATTTATATGGCACGAGCTTCTCTGTAATAACGGACCACCATGCACTATGTTGGCTTTCGTCACTGAAGGATCCTACTGGCCGGCTCGGGCGCTGGGCTCTGCGACTGCAAGAGTATACCTACACGGTAACGTACAAGTCCGGACGCCTACATCAGGACGCAGACTGCCTGTCCCGCTACCCAGTTGCTGAGTCGAGCTCTATGTCTGACACCGACACCGAGCCTTGCTTCTTTTTTCTTTCGCAAAAGACGTGCATCGGTGACGAACAGCGCCATGATGCGTCCTTGCGTGCTATCATTGAGCGCCTCGAATCACGATCTTCTGATCAGTCCTATTGTTCATTCGTGCTCCACGATGGTGTATTATACAACCAAAGTTTTGAGCTGGATAGACCGGCCCTGCTGCTTGTCATTCCGAAACACCTTCGCTCAGAAGTTCTACATGAACTTCACGACCTTCCGACTGCTGGTCACCTTGGTGTGTCACGCACTTACGACCGAATACGCTGATGCTTCTTTTGGCCAGGCCTTGCACGCTCAGTCAAAAGATACGTTGCGGCTTGTGAGAAATGCCAGCGCCGCAAACCACCATCGACGCTTCCCGCCGGATGCCTTCAACCACTTGACATTCCGTCAGAACCGTTCTTCCGCGTTGTCATGGACCTACTTGGCCCTTTCCCCTTGTCTTCCTCGGGTAACAAGCGGATAGCCGTGGCCACCGACTACGCCACGCGCTATGCCATCACACGAACTCTTCCAACAAGTTGCGCCACAGGTAGCGCCGACTTCCTCCTCAAGGACGTGATTTTGCCACACGGAGCTCCACGGCAGCTGCTTACAGACCATGGCCGCACTCTTTTGTCGAAGGTCATAGCCGACATCTCGCAGTCCTGTAAAACGAGACACAAGCTCACTACGTCAAACCACCCGCAAACCAATGCACTCACAGAGCGTCTAAATCGAACTCTTACAGATATGCTCGCTAAGTATGTTTCTACTAACCACACCGACTGCGATCTCGCGTTGCCGTACCTCACATTTTCCTACAATTCTGCTCGCCATGACACTGCCGCCTACTCCCCATTTTTTCTGTTTTACGGCCGAGAACCTACATTACCCCTAGATGCAGCCATTCCGTCTACCATGACACCGACCAGTGAATATGCCTTTGACGCAATCTCTCGGGCTGCCAACGCATACGAAATCGCCCGCACTCACTTCTTGGCATCTCAAGAGAACCAGCGGCGTTTGTACGATCAAGGGCACCGCGACGTGCACTTCTTACCCGGTTCATTGGTGCTGCTGTGGTCCCCGACCCGTCAAGTCGGCTTGTCGGAAAAACTTCTTTCCCGCTACACAGGTCTATATCGAGTCCTTCTTGAAATTACTCCTGTGACATACGAAATTGCCCCTGCTGCCCCATCGCCTTCAACTGTCTCACAGACCCCCGATATCGTACATGTGGCACCCTTGAAGCCTTACCACTCTCCCGCTGACGTTGACATCTCCTTGCGCCAAGACGGCGCTTCTGCCGCCGGGGATTATGCTACATGCATGTTGATATTTTGTGGGACGATGCGCGTGTGTGCCTGACGAAGAGAATGGAAGGTGCTCTCCGCTCGTTCGTTGGTGAACCGGTCACGCCATTACTGCTGGTTTAAAAAAATTTCTTTCACAGCCTCGTCGATACGGCATCGTGTCTTATTCGTAACAATATAATATCATTCTAAAATCACTAGGAGAAAGATTAAGGCTAAATAAGCTGTGGACGAACTGTCAAGAAAGCTACATTCGGTAGACTGTGCATTCGCATGAACTAGGGAAGAGACTATTTCAGCAAAAGGTATTGATTGAATAATATATGGTGTTTAACGTCCCGAAACCACCACATGATAATGAGAGACGCCGTAGTGGAGGGCTCCGGAAAGTTCGACCACCTGGTGTTCTTGAATGTGCACCCAAATCTAGGTACATGTGCCTACAGCATTTTCGCCTCCATTGGCCATGCAGCCACCACTGCCAGGATTCAATCCCACAACCAGCGGGTCAGCAGCTGAATGTCTTAGCCACTAGAACCATCACAGTGGGTCTTGAACAAAGGGTAGTAGCACATATCTTTCTGTGAATGGCGTTATGGTGCAATTTCATGTCGTCTGTGCAAGGTATTAGAACACACAATTTGCTCCAAAATTTAACACCCATTCACATATTGTAGTGTTTTAATCTTGCTTCCAGTAAAAGATCGTCCAAGTTTGGCTGCTCTATGGTATGTTAAATTGAGAACATAAGTGCCATTTATCGTGATCATAACATCATGTCTCCTTTTGATAACGTGCAATCTTGAGTAGTGTTGTGTTTCACATGATCATTTCATTCAAAACATGTCACAGTCTAGAAAACCTATTCGCAATTAATGGGTTTGTAAATTAATTGGTTTTAAAACACAGTGAAGTAACAAATGGCACGAAAAGACACAGACAGAAAAAGAAATACATGTGCAGTGACTCAAATATATTTGATTTTCAGAAGTGCATGAAATATAAAGCAGTTTATTTTTTAACGAGTGAACACGTTTGTCTTTTGTCTATTTTCGTACTGCGTATTATTTGACTAATTTCTTGCTAGTTCTTTTTTTAGAAAGCAACTTTTTCAGTTTATTTGTCGATATTTGTATCAACCGCACTTTTGTGTAATATTTGTTCAGTGGCAGTGTAAGAATGCGTAAAATATTTCCAATAACTCTGTGTGCAAATACCACGTGTGTCTGTATTGTATAACTATGATTCTGAATTCAGTAGCTATGTTTTTTTTGTTTCACAATACATTTTTTTGATATTCAGGTTGCATGGACAACAATGGATACTAGTTGCACTGCATGTTTTATTCAACATGACAGAGATATGCATTAAGTGGCATGTACCGTTTCTCTGCTTCATATTTCTTTTTTTTTACAACCAATACAACCCAAAACAATTTTGAACGTTATATTACCCATTAGTTTAGGAGGGATAACTGCGCTACCTACTTTTTAATGTGGCAAGGCCCACACTTTGTACATTTCAGTGTCCTTCTTAAATTCGGAGTTACCTTTGGGGAACACCTAGGCTCCAGCCGCTCTATTCTACTGCATGAGTTTCATGAGCACTGTGTGCGTTAGCAGCGCGCAGCTGGCAGTCAGTCACGGGATAAAAAGAAAAATAAGGTGCCGAAAAACCCTTCAGCGAACCCGCGGCGTAGCGAGCAACAGCACACCGTCACAAAGCAACTAACATTGAAACAAGTTCGTCTCGTCTTAACAAGGTGCTTGATTGGGCTCGTTGGTGCTGCATGGTAGACGAAAAAAGTGGTTAACAGCGCAAACGGCAGGAGGGGATAGAAGAGACGAGAACAGAGCACTGAACTAACAACAAAAGTTTATTGCAATCCAACTGCAATATATACAAAAACAGAATCTGCGCATAACCACGCAACGTCAGCAAAATCGGACATACGTGTGCCGAACGGCCTACCTTATCAAGAGCCAGTCATCAAGGGACCCTAGATCAAGAGACCCTAGGTAACGAAATTCACAGTCATGAAGAAAAATCGAAGATGCGCTAACACAGGAAGCACCAAAATATTGAATGTGGAAGGCTTCGCTAATCTCGCACTCGCGCTGATTTTTATATCACCCCATAATCACACACTTGTCGAAAATTGGCAGGCAGCCACACTTTTTACAATGGTCCGCCAAGTGGCTAAAACGGAGCCTTTTAGAGAGTAAGCGTGCTCTCTCAAGCGATCATTTATGCATCGGCCTGTTCGGCCAGTGTAACAGAGCCCGCATGTAAACACTATCTTGTATACAATCACTAAAACACATTCAGCATAGCGCGTAGCCCAGCAAGCTTGTCACGTGCGCAGAACACAACTCGTACACCTATTTTTCCAGACAACCTTCTTTACCCTATGGGAAACCTCGTGTACATAGGAAATAACAGCCGTGCTGGAATGTGATATGTTGAGTAGGCTGTTGCTTTGGCCCAAGCAGGGTTTCCTAATCCCCTACTAACTTCCATCACCGACACTCTCCTTACGACACTAAGAGTGCTTGATAAGGAACAAAGCAATGGTCAGCGAAAGCTCTTGTTACGCCTTCAGCATCAATAATACGGTGCCGCCCCACTCTATCTCGCGTACGCAGTTTCTTTCCGCGCGGGCTTTTTCCAAGCCTAAAGCGCATTTCGGTGGCATTTCACGTGCTGCAGTGTCCTCCGCCCTTGCCCTCACCAGCGCGCCTCGATAACGCTCTTCATCAAGCTGCTCTAACTTTTGTTTTATTTTTTAATATCTTTACTCCACTTTCCCGAGGCTCGGCATTCCTGCTTGTGTAACTTGTCGAGTAACACTGTCAACACAGTCTCCTTCTTTTTTACATCGTATCGAATGCTCGTAGCCCTGTTAGTTGCTTTGTGTATGAGCTTTTCTTTGCAAAGTTCCCACAGTTACGAAAGGTAAATCTTTTCGCCGGGGTTTATTTTATAAACTCCTTTTTTCACGTCCGCATTACAAATATCGTCATGTAGAATGTTATTATTTAATTTCCACAGTTCTCGTGAGAATAACGTATTTCGCTTCGTAATACCGATAGAGCAGAGGACTAGGCAGTGACCGGAAAAAGACACAGGGATGACGTAAAACTAGGGAATTCTGGTAGGATGTCGACGGAAACATAAATGCGGTCAAGTCTTGCGTGGCTAGGGCCTTCAAAACGCGTGTGCTTGACCGCACTTCTGCCTGTTATAAACTCCGCCACATCCTCAACGTCCCATCTTGCGTCCATACTAGCCAAGAGGACGGTACTCTTATCTCTGTAAGCACGAGTGCTTGTTTTGTCGTATGTGCTCAGGACGCAGTTGAAGTCGCCCAGCATTACTAATTTCTTCCCACACAGAGCCGTTGCTCAAGGCCGAGAAAAAACAGTGCCATCTCTCCAACCCTGTTGGGCACGTACATGCACACGACACGCCACTCGGTGTTATTCAGAGCAAAGTCAAGAACAGCATATCGCCCCGCTTCACACAAAAAATGGGCGTTCCCTTTGAGCCCAGGCAACTTTTTAACAAGAAGTACGCAGCCAGCCGATGTGCCAACCTCGTGGCTTACTACAACAAAAAACCTTGACGCAAACAGTCGCACTATGCTGCCGGTCTCTGCATCGCCATCGACTTTCGTTTCCTGTACCGCTAACATGCCAATGTCACGCTCCATTACGAGACAGTAAAGGTGACTTTTTCCAGGGGCGAAGCTCCTTATAGCGGCACCCGTTCGTCCCTCGTAGTCGTAGTAGTAGTGTGTAACCAGTCTTACATTTTGACCTCCGAGGTGGTGCCAGTGGAAGATCTCTTCTGTGCGTTGCTGAACAATAAAAAGTTCGCAGAGTGCGCGTTAACTAAAAGCCGAATTCTTCTGTCTCTCATTCCCCCTTAGCAGCCGTCGGCATGTACATTGATCACAATCTGACAAAAAGGGTTGCTACGTTATACTCGTTGGGCATAACCTCCTTGGTTTTTGGAAAGGTTTAGCGAGCGTTGAGCCGCCGTGCAATTAATACAGTGAAATAATACATACCATGAACTCGAGGTGGTTAGAGATGGGAAGTAGACACGAAGCGCAAACCGTAAGAAAGTGTGCGTGTGCCTCCTCTCGTTCAGTCCTTGGAATTTCCGCTTAATGACGGTGCTTCTATATGAGGAATATATGATGAAAAGATGCGAGATGGTGGTACTTCGAATGTTGAATATGTGGACGAACGGACACACAGACAGATGCATGGACGGATGCATGGATGGCTGCATGGGCGGATGGACGCATGGATGGACGCAGAAGCGGATGCATGGACGAACGCAGGGACGGACGCATGAACAGACGCACGCACGGACGGGCGGATGGACGCACGCGTGGCCACACAGAAGCACGCATGGACGGACGGAAGCAAGAATGAATGGACGGACGGATGCTTCACCCCACTCTCCATCATTCACTCCGTGGATATGCTGCCATTTTTTTTTTCAAGCAGCGTCCGAAGTGCCACGCCATTCTTGTCGGGATGTACCGGATTCGTGCTGGACTATGCCATTATAAATTTTTGTGTGATACAACGCATACCCGACCACGCCCGGCATATTAAAGAACCTGAAGTTAGCATGAATCACACGCACGAAGCATTTTGCGATGGCTGCGAAGAGCTTTAGCCGCTTTAGCTGAACTTCCGCGTGAAGTGCGTCAACCTCTATGAGTAAACTCTCCAGGAAGAGGTATAGTTGCGAATAGCGCGTATCCAGCTGAAGTTTCACGTTAGGAGGCCTCTCAAGAGAGAAGCAAATGATTCGTCTTAAAGATGCCGCAACACAAAATTGGGATTTCGCTAGCTCCGTGTTAGCGTACACCCCGTTTTTCCACCACCCCCTGCGAAACAAAACAGGACGTGGGTTCCGTCCTCCTTTTGTTGTCCCTACCTCATCATCGTTATAGTTTTGCCGATGAAAAAGAGACCAGCAGCATTGCGCTCACCCTACGCGTCTAGCTAATGGCTAGACCCTACCTTCGCCGGTGCTGCCGTCCGGTGGAGCTGTTGACTGCCCGACTGGTTCGACGTTTCCGCCGCGCTTATCAGCTGAAAAGTTGGGACGTGGTCAAATAGACGGCCGCCGTCTTTTCAAAGTCTTTGCTGATGGTTCCTCGGGGCCAGGCATGGTCGTTTCAGCACTCTCATTGTAGGCTGGGGGGGAGGTTACGTTTGGGATCCGCGGCGACTTAGTCGGTGCTTGAACGCCACCCTTCCCCAGCGGTAGCTCGTGGGAATCCCTGCGCTCGCCGGCCTTGTGTGCTGGTGAGCTTTCGGGGGCTTTCACTGACACCACAGATGACGTGGTTGTGTCACCCACCACTTTTGGGAGGGTTGGTATGTCACCCTTGCCGGTGTCGACTCTTAAAGCTGCAGGCAGAACCTGTGCCACCGGTTGGTTGACAGACCTTGCCAAGTCACCTTGCGCTTCTTGGTCCGCCGGAGCGTTCCTATTCAGGGCTTCACCGACGAAAGGTGCCAACAAGTCTCGAGGTCCGGCCTGCTTTGTATCCTCGTTGGGGCTCCGAGCCACCTTCTCTGCATCGACGACATCCATCATTTCCTCCCGTTCGTCTGCCTTCGTCTGTCCTGTCGCCGACGCGAAGGTGCGTGCGCAGTCAGCATGCCCATAACGATGGCACTTGGAGCACCGAAGCCCCTTGCAGTCCCGGCGGGCGTGTCCCGTGCCATGACATCGTAAGCACTGCATGGCTCGTCCGGGCACCACAACGAGGGCCAACTCCCCTGCAACTCGGACTTTGTGAGGAAGGTCGTCCACTTTGTATACGGCCTTCAATTTCAGCAGGACGGTTCTTGTGGTTGACAGTGCTCACATAGAAAGGGCAGCACAAAAACTCGGGAAAAAAGAAGGACAGTAGAGACAGAGCGCTGACTAACAACTGAAATATATTGCCATCACCTGTGCATATATATGTGCCTAAAGTGTGATTGAGAGGAGGTTTAGAAGCAAGAAGTGAAGGCTGGTTTTAACCAGCGATAAAAACTGCAAACGATAAAATCTTTAGAGGAACTCGCGCAAGCGTGATGAGTGAAATGCATCAGGTCGTCAGAAAGCAAATGACACGGAAAATCAAAGAAAGCCTTTATGATAACTTATTTCAGCGTCAGACAAGGATATGGAAGGCCTTTTCATGCACTTGTCACCTGCTTCATGAATGAAGAAAGCCTCAACAGTCTCGCGGTTTATCTTATCCCTCCCCATTTTAAAAAGCTCAGTACTACAAAAGTCAGAAGAGCAGCCACAACGCCTGCAATGGTCAGCCAGAAAACCACCGGTCGTATTTCGCACATTATAGTCATGCTCTTTCGCCCTTTCATTAATGGTGTTTTTCACTGGGAGATTCAGAGCGACCGCCGAAATCCCGGAGCGAGCACTCGGATCGCACGAAGCCACCTCTGCCAGTGAAACACGAGAATGCTCCGTGAGAGGTGCCCCGGAAGTTGATTATGCATACGTCACGCAAACCGGTTCCGGAAACAGTTTCTTTTTCCGCTCTCTTCGTTTCCTTGGCAACTTTGGCCGCCACTGCAGGGCGCGCATTTCGACCACGCAGTTAAAGCTTTGTAGAACACTTTAACGCAGTCGCGAACAGCAGTTGTGTAGCAAGTATGGACGAGCACGCGGAATTGACACCGGCTGTGCGTCGGCTGTTGCTGGGCGTTTTCAGAAACAGCGGCAACGATCTGAACGGTAAGTGCGACGTACTTGACGCTGATAATAAACTCTGCACGGAATGCTAACTTTGATAGCTCCGCATGAAGACTGGTCAGATAATTGTAAAGCATGCGGGTACACGTGGTAACGGCCGCAATCGGCGCTCGCAAAAATACGGCATGTTGTGAGCAGGCTTTTTTTTTTAATCAGAGCAGTTGCTTACCCAACACCTTACAGTCCTACTATTTAGAATATCACAAGCGCCGGAATTTTCGCAGCGCTCACCAAGCTGCTGTATTACCTTTAATAAAAATGCATGGCGATCTCTGTATTCGCGCATGAATACATGCATGAAAAATTTACTAGAGAAGTAACGTTTTCTTGGTGATTCTTGACCTCTACTCTTTTGGTGTTAACCCGCAAATGTCTTTTCTTTTTCTCTATTTGAAGGTGCTACACAGTGTGACGCCACCGACGCTTTGTCACATACACAGGGCGCATTTTTAGGAAATGGTAAATTGGTCTACATGTGTCTCTGTAGAACTAGTTTTGTATACAGTCGTCTATATATGTAGAGGACAATGCCTTGACGAGCAACGTGTAAGGACTACTTGAAGAAAATTGTGTACCTGCTTAAAATTAACACATATTAACATACTACAATGCTTTTCAATTATCAAACACAGATTCTGCAGCGTCTACTGGTGCGTCACCAAGTCGGGCTTGTCAGCCAGGGACTCCTGCACGTGGTAAGCATGCATACACAAACATGCTAGTGGCATTAGGATGAAGATAGGTCCAGCAGATTGCAAACCCTCTCAAAAAAACCACGAATTACGCAAAACCATTTAATGGCTTCTTGCTCACGCTTCTCAATATTGGGTGCTTAAATAATAAAATTGAATTCAACGAATAGTCAGCTGCACGAAGAGGCCCCATATTTATTATGCAGTGTTTTCAAATTTACTCTCTAAGAAAATTATGCTGTGAATAAGTTATGTATAGTAATATTATGAATTTGCATGATTGTCTGTTCTGATATGCAAAGCGATCCCCACAGCACCCAATATTTGCTGTGCCAAAACAGTGTGACAGTACTAATGCTTTACAGTAAGTGTTCTATGGCTCAGAGAGCATATAGCTTCGTGCCCTGTATCAAAAAAGTCTATTAATGCCAGTTTATATGTATTTTATGTGTGTATAATGCATATTTCAGCTGCAGGGTGTGAGTGGACGAGTGGCGAGACGAAGCTGCTGCTGGACCTCTACGCCTCATATTTCCCTCAAGTTGGCCCTCTGAAAAAATTTCGCAACAAAAAGGCCATGTTTGAAAAAATTGCAACAGACATTAATAATAAACTGGGTGTAATGAGAACTGGTGAGCAGTGCTGCTCTCGGTACAAAACCGTACTGAAAAGAAAAAATGTGGCAGCTGGGAAAAATAATACGTCTGGCTGTTCCCCACAAGAAGTCCCCTACGAGGCCGAGCTTGAAAAAATCAAGTGGCTGGACGACAGCTTGGAACCAGAAGTGGTACGCGACGCAAGTGGAGTGGTATCAAAAAAGACATGTCCACAGTCATCCACCGAGTCTGTTCCACTTGCTGGTTCAAGCTCGTCAACGTCACACTCTCCATCCAGCTCCGTTGGGCAGGACGACACTCCTGATTCAAAAAGAAAACGCCCGAATTCAGCACGCGAGCTCCACCTGCAAACCTTCTTTGAAAAAATGAAGGAGTTAGATGAACGGCGAGCAGAGCGAAAGGCTGAAAGAGACAGCAAGAGGGAAGAGCGACGACTTGCTAAAACACAGCGACGAGAAGAAATGCACAAAGAAAAGATGAATCTTCTCCGTGAAATTTTCAACTTGAAGAAAAATGAATAAAATGTGAAAAGCATGTTTATTGTAAGCATTGTACACATGTGCACGTTGGCAGGCGCATTGATAACAGATTGACAATGTTTGTTGTTGAGGTGAAATAAGGGTTCCAGGGCCCTTTTACAAGACAAAGTTGCAATGATCATTATAATTTCACGCCGTTTTGATGGTAAGAAAAGCTGAACAAAGACTAAGAAATGCAGAACGTTTGTCCATGCAAATTTTCATCAGGCAAATGAAATGTTAATGCACAAGCAATAACCAAATTGCATGACAAAGAAGCCATTTCTCACAGCAGCAGTCACCATGCCTAAAGGACCCCTGACAAATTTTTGTTTTGACTTGAATGCTTTAATTAAGAGCATTGTGTCCGGTAGTCCCCAAACTTTGATCATAAATATTGCAATGTACTGTGTAATTAATGCAAGAATGGCTCCTTGTGACTAATTTTGGCATCACTGTAAAACTACTACTGGAATCACAAAAAATTACACAGCGAACAATCTCAGGAGTCATAAGACTATGTAGACTCGGGCTTTTGTGACGTTCAGAGCGCACTTTTTGAATTTGGGCACCATGCGTGGGAAACAATGAGTCGGGATGGGTGTTCATTACGAATATTCCTCGAAGCGACAGGTTTAACTGACAAGCATAGTGCCCCAACTGCAAGACAAACAACACAAACATTTCAAGCTCGTAATTTTGGTGAAATTGTTCCATTAACACAAATGCTCCTCAGTGTAGCCTGCACTAGCTTGGACTTATGCCAATGTCACTACATGTTTCTCAGAATGTTTGTGGTGGCTGACGAGAGCTGGAGCCCAGCTATGTTTGGCCGGTTGACTTTGTCACTTTCTCGTGTCTCACCAGCACGAAGAGTGCAGTTACTATCAATATCACCAGCTATCTTCAGCTGCAGTAGCCATACCGACCAACACGCTGCGGCGTTAGCACTAGTCAGCAATAAGCATGCTGATGGCTTCGCATAGGAAACAATTACACTGATCCAGTCAGATTCCTGCAAACATCTTGGGTTGACTCACGCTATGTGGAAGCTGCTACGTGTCACAAAGCTAAGAAACAAAAAAATCAGGCTGCGCCCTAGCAAGATGAGTCACTACAACACAGTGCGGCATGCATTTTAGCTGGTTAGTACAGTGTTTCCTGTAGAAAACAGTGCTAAAGGATGGGACAAAGCAGGGACACAACCATGGCAGAGACACAACCATGGCACTGACTAACAGCCAAATGTGTCTTATTCTTCCAGTCTAGGTATATACACTCCACCACTAATCTGAAGGGTGAGAAAAAGCAAAAAAAAGACACACACAAATGTTGGCTGACTCAGGAGGAAAGAAATGCTCAATAAGACAGGAGAGGTAACTCCTTCAGAGAGAGGGAAATATAAGGGAAACTGATGCATGTTTCGCCGCCGTTGTAAATGATACGCTTCAGAAATGAGGGGCATGCATTTATCATGATTCTATTTTTTTTTGTTTCCTTGAGATTGTGGTAAAGTATATATACGCGGATTAGAAGAATAAAACGAATTTGCTTGTTAGTCAGCGCCGTAGTTTGTGTCCTTGCTTCGTCCCGTCTTTTAGTGTTATTTTCTGCTAGAAATCTCTACAACACGAAACAAAATTTACAACACCTTAACGTTTCTTGTTTTGTGTACACGTAGGCAGTCCTAACTTTAAATCAAATGCGCATCGCTTGCATTAAGCGCTCACGCTTCTCCTCGCCTTGGCGACGCAGTGCATCTTCAGTTGATGCAAGCGGGCCATTGTTGGGGGGAACATCATCCGGTTGTGCCTCCCATTCCCACGGTGCATGTTCATCATCGATGTACGGCGGCACATCCACATCACCACAATTAATGCACATATTGTGCAAAACACAACAAGCTATAATGAACTTGTTCATTTTGTCTACAAACAGAAAGTCCAGGTGCAGCAGCTGGCGGAACCTGGCCTTGAGGTCTCCAAAGGCATTCTCAATCTTCACTCTCGTTGCCGAAAAGTGATAATTGAAGGCGCGCTGCCTCGCGTCAAGGTGACCATAATTCCTGAATGGGGTTATGAGGTAATCTCGAAGCGGGTAGGCAGCGTCCCCGAGAACGTGGTACTTCCCGGAACAGCACACATGCGGCAACTTTGAAGAAAGCCTCGATGTCCTGAAGATTCTCGAATCGTGAATCTTGCTGGGGTGTCCAGTAGTCACATCGAGAAACTTCTTTTTGTGATCACACAGAGCTTGCAGTGTCAGTGACGGATAACTGTGCCTGTTCACATAGGTTGAACGCACTTTTTTTGCAGGGCAGCGGATGCTTATGTAGGATCCGTCAATGCAACCGATCGTGTTGGGCACTCCTGACACCTGTGACAGTGAGAGAAAAAGAACACACCTGTAGTGAACTTCTTGAAGTAAATAATCTTAACACTTGATGCAGTAGTTTTGTTGGTCTTAGCGGAGTTAACTTTAGGTGACACAAGTCTTTTACATGCCAGAACTATGGAATCATTGTACGGAACACCACAGCAAAAGGCATTAGAAATTTTAAGTGCCAGGGGTCCCTTTCAGGGTGTCTACCAATTTCATATTTCTAAATTCCTTGAATTTCCCAGGTTTTCCATCATGATTCAAAGCAAATTCCATGACTGCCACGTTTGCATGGAAAACACTGTACACTGCAAACAAACCCGAGTAGAAAAAAAAAACCGGGCGCTCTATAAAGGTAAACATAATTACCAGACGCACTCAAAATGTTCTCAGGGCATGCGACAATTGTGAAAAAACATGTAAATCTGGCCAAAATAAAACCCCTGAGCTAGGCAGTGAGCAAGTCAGCTGTTTGATGTTCCGAAGAACCAGGAAGAAAACACACAAGTTAAGAGTAACCGCAGATGAAGTTTGAAGGTGTCTGCGATCGTTTGACATCGCAGTCAAAGCTGCTGAGAAACTTAGAAGTGGTGCCATTTGGTGGCATTCGTGTAAAATGAAAACACAGGAGCCTGGCCGGTTCTGCCACTGGAGTAAAATCTATTTTACTATAATGGCTGTAGCCCACGCCGGTTAGGATGTGGATTGGATTTAATTAGATCGACCTGAACTACTGTATTTACTGACTCACCTATTTATATGTAGATTAGATTAGAACTGATTCGACCTAGATTGATGTATTTACTATTGATTTGCGCCGCCGCCTAATTTGCACACCTCTAAAGTATACTTTTCAACAAAAAAAGTAAATAACTACTACTCGCATATTCTATGTATCTTGCCTTGACAACGAGTAACGACAACGTTGCAAGAACATAGCCATACTGCAAAATGTTTTTTTTTTTTACGACAAGCACATGCATTTATCTGGGCTGTCATACTTGAAGTGAAATGAAAGCTGGGGTCAACGTTTAAAGTGCTGACATTTGAATATGTGGTGGTGAGAATGAATTTGTCAAGGTGGAACAGTTTCCTTGATTCTATAGATGAATCATGAATGTCCGCATGTTACCTTGATTTACGTACTCTGCTGTAGACGTGACACTGAAAAATAATTGCAGATTTATTTACACAATCTCACAAAACTGAAATGAAAAATTTAGCTGAAGTTACCCAAGTTCTACCCTTGAAACACGAGCTACCAGCATAAGTGTGTAGCTGAAGACGTTTGGTGTTGCACCACCAATAATAATAATAATAATAATAATAATAATAATAATAATAATATTATTATTATTATTATTATTATTATTATTATTATTATTATTATTATTATTAAAAGACATGAGTAGCCCAGCAAGCTTCAGCTGATAGCAGTTCTAGCCTAGAAAAACCAGACGGCCTTCAAGCCGGGCCGAAATCGTGGCATAGACAAAACATGCATAAATCTACAGACGTGAGTCAGATATGCCGTGTGATATGTAGAAGCAACAGGCACCAAAAGAGTGGATATACCAACATGGATGTTAAAGAATGCTTTAGCCAATGTGAAGGACAAGTTGCCGAGCAGAAATTTCCTTAGTCTAGTTTATGCCATAGGCTGACATAATTGTGACCAGTACATCGGTGAAACTGGTAAAAGTTAAACAACACAAATATGATACCACAAAACGACGCGTGGCCTCGACTGCCCTCCCTGAACACACGGAATCACAGACCACCAAATAGACTTGTAAAACTCTCGAATCCAGATACAGACAACTGTACATACGCTGCACAGGAGTGATGGGAGGCTTCTGACAATGTACTCTCTCTGCTTACGTCACGTATTTAGGCGTACTGAAGTACACTGTGCCTTTTTCATGACTTTTAAACAAGGCTCTCTCCCATATGAGGTACTGAAATGTCAGTAAACTTTGTGTTCTATGGGTCCCTTTCGCGTTTACACTCAGAAGCAAGAGTTATGCACTGTCCTTTTTTTTTTTTCACACACCTTCCAGCAGCCCACTGTAGTTGCAGCTGAGAGACTTTTTAAGCTTTGATGAATGGCGATGCTTATTTTTGTGACGGTCCCACAGAACTGCTGTCAGTTTTCATGACCTGGCCTGGTTTTTTTGAAATTCCCTGACTTTTCCACGTTGGCAGACACCCTGCTTTTATGTGCACTGTAAATGAACAATACATGTTTCTCTAGCATTTCTCATTTGATAGTGAGACTGCTTGACAATAACCCCATCTTTCAAGCGCAACTTAGTACCACATCCCCTGTGCCCCAACGGCAGCTTAACCTGCTACAATCAATGTATTATGTGACTATTCTCTAAAGTAAGCTTCAATTAGACAACTCATTTGTTGTGTTTGCCATGGAACAGTGAAATACCTAAAATTCTTACTTGTTCGAAGTCCGCTGACAGCTGATCAAGATCTCCTGGAAATGATATTACCTCTTCGGCTATATCAAGGAAATATTCGAGCGTGCGCTCCACGACTCTAAATGCTGTCGCAGTTGCCATGCCAAAGCGTCCAGCAACGTCCCTCAGGCACGCCTTGTTTGCAGCAAACCTGACACAGCAAACACACATTATGGAAGAAAGTGATCAAGTAAAGCCTGCTTTGTGAAATAAAGGCATGAAATATTTGCATCAAAATTAGCAGCCGTAAGAAAAGTAGAAGCTCTTAACACTGTTCTCTCTGGCTGTGCAGTTGCAAGCGGTCATATTTCATTGGTTTCCATTGCATCACACTTAGCAACTTTCAAGGACAAAAAGCACAAGCGGCGTAGCCACGGGAAGGCTACTAGGGAGATTTAACGCCGCCGAAATTGTTAAATTTCACATGTGTATATTCTCTACACACGCGCACATAAACACACGAACAAAAATTTATAATGGTTGGACTCCCCGTCAAAATTCTGCGCACGCAACGAAAAAACGTACTTCTACGCCGAAGCACTTGAAAGCATTAAGATTATACACACTGGTAGGCATGACTTTTAAAACAGCGTGCAGACTTACCACAGAAAGACCAGAATGTGCTCTTCCGCGGTTTTCGAGGGGGACCCACCACGATCACTGCATGGGTAGTGACGCGAGCCTTCAAAACCACGGATCAACGTTTCCGCGACACGCCTCGACACCCTGAAGTCTTGACGGAACTGCAGAGAAGGAAATGATAAAAAGATGAAATTAGGTTCATGTAGTATTATGAAAAGAGGGAGCTCCGCGCTTACCTGCTCGTCTGTGTACAGCCGCGCAACGTTCTCGATGAACCCCAAAATTTTGGGACGTTCGCGGTGGGACTCCGAAAAAGTTTCCCGAAAGAAGGCTTCGCATAGCGCTTGTCTTTCCTCGAAGTCTTCGTCGTCTGAGCTGGACGAGCTGCTGCTTGAAGTGCTTTCGTCGCTAGACAGAAGTTCCGCCAAGGCAGCGAACGCAGCCATTTTGCAAAACTCAGCAACGTACAACGACGGAAGTGACGTATGCTGCTCGTCATGTTTCCGCCCGAATCTGCGACTTGTCGGCGGAGCAGTGCGAGCAATCCGCCTCGGAGCGAGCTGCTCTGAAACTACCAGTGAAAAGCGCGGATCCACTCTGAATCTACCAGTGAAATGCGGTTTCGTCGCCACGGAGCAAAAAAACCTGCTCCGAATCTACCAGTGAAAAACAGCATAAAACACCTGCCAGTTTGACCAATGTACTCAAGTACACAACTTCAAAGAAACCTATAAACTACATTGGAAATACAATCTGCGAACCTGTTCCTGTGCTTGGTTGTGCACCCAGGGCGTTTTCCTCTGTAGGCCAAGCCACATAACCTCGAGAGTTTGTAGGGCGCGGACAGTACAACTTGCACGTCATGCTTCGATGCAATTCCCTTCAAGTTCTGCGAGAATTTGTGAAAATATGGGATAACTTGCACGTGCTTTTTACTTTTTTCTACCATCTTTTTGCTTTGTTTGATCGCGTTTCATGTTCCGTAGCAGGGTCTCACACACCGCAGAAATAAATTTAGGAGGGTAACCCGCCTGCGTCAATCTGGTAACCTGTGCATTAAAGCTAGATGACATTACACGTACACACGACTTATTCAGGGCTGAATGCAGACAGTTCACTGTAATGCTTCGCTTACAAGCTTCGACTGGGCGCTGTCATGACGTAACAACGGTTTCTTGGATCTAGGATTATACTTCCAACAGATGTGGTTATCGCCAAAAAGCAAGCCAATGTCAAGAAATTGCAACGCTCGTTTATCAGGCTTTTTATGCGTAAATTTCAGGCCTTGACTTTCAATCTGAAACACATGCAAAACGTCATGGATGACTATGTCTAGGTTATCAACATTATTCAAAATTACTAGAAAATCATCTACATACCTAAAGATCTTGACAACCTGCGGTACTTGCAATTCATCCTGAATGCGGCCACCTACGACCGACAAAAAAAGATCACACAACACAGGAGCCACAGCTTAACCATTGCATATGCCCTTTCTTTGAACATGAAACTTATCATCAAAAATCACAACTGTAGAAGACAAATAGAACTCTAAGAGTCTAACAAAGTCATCAGCAGAAACACCTGCTTCACCTGAGGACTGAACTTCACCATATTCCTGAACCCTATCTCGAAAAGCCTGCAGCAGTCCTTCATGTGGCACAGAATAATAGAGTTCCTCAATATCCACCGAAAAGCTGTTAAAAGAGCCAGATTTCAAACCTTGTAGGTGCAGCATGAAGTCCTCAGACTTGCGGATGACAAAGGGATCATCCTTCACTAAAACTTGAAGGTGCCTTTGTAGGTAACGACTCACGTCGCGTTGCCAGGTAGCAACTTCAGAAACAATGGGACGAAATGGAGCATCGGGTTTGTGACTTTGCACGGTAAAGAAGATTTCAAGGAATTTTTTTTTCTTCTGTCTTTGTCCTTGCCTTGAGGTTCTGTAGGTTCAATTCCTCTAGCAGTTAAAGTGCGCGCCGTTCCTGTTTTGAAGCATGAAAGGGTACGTCTTTGAAGTTCTTTACCATAGCCAATTGTGACTTTTCTCCAGGGTGTTCGGTAGGACAGCGAAGCTTCCTTCCTTGTCTGTTTCCAGTAATGTTAACTGCAGCTCCTTCAGCGTCCTCGAAATCTTCTTTGGGGGCTGATCCATCGAACGATGGGAAGATGTGCTTTGTGTCAAGCACTCCGCCCCTTCAGAAATAACTCAATCTTTCTCATTTTCACTGCAACAATCAGATACTTGGCGGACCAGAGAGAAGAGACCCTGGGGTTTAAGACAGGGCTCATAACTGCATTTAGGTCCTTTCTCCAGAACATGCTTAACGTCGTCAAGAACCACGGCATTACCATGCACAAACACGTTGCCTTGCTTAACACAGGAGGCCTTGCCCTTAGAAGTGAGGCTCATGAGAGCACGACGCCACAAGAACTCAGCAGACACAGCCGCTTGTTTCTTGAGAGCATACAGGTGATGCGATTCCTTGAAAGGCTCAGCACCAGTTATCACGAGAACACGAAACCAGTCCTGAAACATCCTCACCTGTCGCCAATATTCCGATTTCAGAATCTTGAAAAGACGCTTACAGGGGCCCCAGGAAGGTTGTACAACACCGAAAAGACATTGCACTTCTTTGGGACCCTGCTTCCGCTTGATGCAGTAGGACATAAACCTGGATTCCTGGATTTGCATAGGGTTTCCGAGATGAGGTTGGCACATACAATGGCGGAATCCAAACGAAAACTATTAGACAGGAAAGGGCCCATTGTATGAGAAATTTGCTCAAGAAGTACTTTAGTTTGGGCTAGTTGGTTCATAGTGCTCACAAAGAAGCGTTGTGGCTGCTCTCCTGACATTTGTAGTACTCGGTTTTTTAAAATGGGCAGGGATAAGATAGAGCGCGAGATTGTTGAGGCTTTCGTCATTCATGAAGCAGGTGGTGAAGAGTGCGTGAGAAGGCCTTCCATATCCTTGTCTGACGCTAAATATAGTTATCTTAGAGGCTTTCTTTGATTTTCCGTGTCATTTGCTTTTGATGACCTGATGCATTTCACTCATCACGCTTGCGCAAGTTCCTTAGAAGATTTTATCGTTTGCAGTTTTTATCGCTGGGTAAATCCAGCCTTCTTTTTGTTACTTCTAAGCCTCCTCTCAATCACACTTAAGGCACTTATATATGCACAGGTGATGGCAATAAATTTCAGTTGTTAGTCAGCGCTCTGTCTCTACTGTCCTTCTTTTTTTCCCGAGTTCTTGCACTGCCCTTTCTATGTGAGCACTATGAACCAACTAGCCTCAATCAAAGTATTTCTTCTGGTTGAGCCCTTTTCCTTCATACCTTGGACCCGCCAACGCTCTCGAGTCACCTCGGTGACGTTGCCAAAGGCCGCAAAAGTCGTGCGAATATCATCGTCTAGGACACCGCGAAGCGTCCAGTGGAGGCGAAGCTTCACTTGCTGGTCCTCTGGGTCCAAAATGATTCACCGACGGCCTTTCACTTTAAGTTCCTTAACCGCAGCCAGTTTTTTAGTGGCTTCACTGGTGTTCATGGTCACCACCCACACATAGCTAGTTTGGTATGCACCCAACACCACGACGTCAGGGAGCCCACCAACTGATGCGAGGGCATCCCAGAAGTTTTCGACCCTGTAGGGCCTCTCACGCACATCTCCATGCAAAGAACAGCGTGTTGAAACAACACGAGCAGTGGGCAGAGTGAGTAGCACAACTTCGTATTCCTTGTTGTCTTCTGTCATCTTCATACCGCGGCCAGCGCGGGATACTACTGCCGCTCCATCGGAGCTGTTAATTCTGGAACCATTCGCTTTCGCTACCGGAAGTAGAATGCACCACCGGGTCACGACCGGCATTTTGTGTTACAAACTTCCTCTGTTCTGCATAAGAATCTTGATTTGCACGCACTTAATTTGTTGTTTCTTCGCTGTCCCCGATTGTGCATTCAGTGAGTCCAGATTAGAGTACTTGTCCAATTTAAGGTGCAGGCCATTCCCGTTCTTATTCTTTCACTATTCTGAAACAACAGAAAATTTGACTCGGACATGATTCAAACACGCACTCTTCTGATCTGGAGTAAGACACGCTACCGTTGCACCATTGGGTCTCTTTTTATTTTCGGTTTTCGGCCCACGTAAACTGTACAAATACTTATGCGAGTGCGCGTATGTCAAAAAATTTTCATCGTTCATAATAACTCCACACGTGCTAAGCATTCTGGGGCACATTCTATACCCTTTTATTCCTCAACGAATTTCCTTACGCTCTCTTTGAAATACTGGATAGGCGACTTTCAGATGCTATGAAGGGCCATAAGCGTTATCATGCCTAAATGGGTACCGTCATCACTTCGTATTGTCAAAAAGGGGTTCCCACGGGGATCAAGCGGAAATTCTTTTTTTAGTCGTGCGCTGAAGCACAGAAGAATGCGTCCGAACAAGTAAAACATGCTCAATGGTGTCCTTTTTCTGCATATTATACAGTGCGAGCCCCAGGGAAAAAAAATCTCAGTCATTCGAGACTTCAGTCAGGTTGCCGGTGTGTAATTTAAACAAGAAATGTTTTGCACCTGAAGGTATTAACATCGTCTTAACACGTTTAATTACATTGTCTCTGTGTCCTACACTGTACGTGACCAATATATGGCAGAGCCATAATACGTAGGTTTTCACACAGTTTTTTACAGTGGACATTCCTAAGGTACTGAAGTGATAATCACGGTGACCGAAACCGACAAGAAAGCACTACTTCACGAAAAAAAAAACCATATACGCCACCGGGCGAGCAGCAAGTTGATACAACCATGTTGGGGAGATGCTGCCCCAGGCAAAGTTGACAGGCAGTGCATAGGAACGCGTTGCTAACGTCTCTATTAAAAAGAAGGTGACTGCATACTTATCTTAAAAAAAAAGTGGGATAAACTCAGTTTTTCATTTCGCACTCGAAGGAATGAATTGGTGGGACTGGATCTCTCCCAGGACGATGCCCACACAAACACAGCAAACACTCGGTAAAATCTTTGGATGTTAACTCTTGAAGAGTGTAAGACTTGAAGGATGTACCAAACTTTGCTCACAAAAAATTTATAACAAATTGTGGCTTTGTAAACATAGACTAATTCCAGCCATTCCACTTATTCAATTTGTCTGACAGTTTATTCCCTTCGTTTCTCCAGAACAAATCACTGTCTCTGTAGTAATCGAGGGGAGCACCCAAAGATTTCGCTGATGTAGTAACGAAACGCATGTTTGCAAAAGTGTCGAGTCAGTCTTCCAGGCCTGTCACCGTGCTAAAACCCGAGGCATTTTCCCCAGCTTACGGCACTGCCACTCGCAGAGTAAAATATGTTGACACATGTCACAGCCTGCGTTATGTTGTCTGAATCGGCAAAGAACATGTCAATATCACCCGCATAAGTCAACAACCGGAATTCAACTTCCAGTTTAAAACCACGAACACAGTAATTTTTATGACACTCAAACAAAAAGACTCTATCTACCGACCGTACAATAGCGGCAGGAGAGGGCCATCCTGGCGGACCGAACGCTTGACTTGGATGCGTTTTCCCAGTGCTTTGCTGACTAATAGCCGCGTAGAGCAATCTTGGTACGCCATGCCAACCCCCTCTCTAATTACTTTACCTCAGTTCATGTCATCTAAAATGCACAAAATAATTTCGTGAGGCACCCTATCAAAAGCTTTTTCCACGTGATCTTGGAGCGTCGACACCATCACCCCCATAGCATCGCAACATTCGAGGCTACTCCATGCTACGTGAAATAAATTGAACCGACTCATGCGCTCCCACTGCGATCCCCATATAAAGGTGGCGAATACTCGGGGCATTTTTTGAACTGAAATACGGGTTCTGGTTATCACTTGTAATATATAAAACACGTTTGCGATCAAAAATACATTGTACACGGACGCTCTTACAAACGTTGAGAAATGGCGGCCACCCCACTCACATGTAGATTTTCTTATGTGTTTATTTTCGTCCGACCAATACTCCGTGGTATTGCGGTAATCACCCAAAGGCACACCGAGGTACTTTCCCAGAATTATTTTCCAATTCATACTACAATACACGTCAGATGCGCTTTTCCAATGGCCATGCCAGAAGCCTAGACACTTTGGCCAACAATTTGCGCTACCTTGTAGTGTGTGAAATTTGCTGGCTAATCGTACAGCTGCTTGCACACTTTTCACTGCAAAACCCTGCTATGTCATCAGCATAGGCTAATATTCTGATTTTACTGCTGGGAAACTAGTACCCCTCATGCTTGCAGTTGCAAGCAAACGTTAACAAAATGGCTCCAAGTAAAGCACAAAAAGTAGAGGCGACAAAGCAAATCCTTGATTACTCTGGTTACGTGTATGTTTGTGAAGATGGTTCTACCCTTAATACCACATGCCTGATGTGGGCCGACGAGGGATGTGATAGCACTTTGGAGTCTTCTTGCTAACACCTTCTTGTATATATTATAGCCGGTGTTGCCAGGTCGGTATTTCACTCAAAGTAGCTTTGCGTGATGGCCAGCTTTGGGTATTATTACTATGTGTGCTGCCCTAAATAAATTAAGTGTCTGCTGCTTCTCGTAGCATTCTGTGATAACCAAATGCAATGACACTGCCATTTCTGTCTTAGAGCATTTGTATACGGCAGCACCGAGCCCATCCAGCCCCGGTGACTTGCCGTTACTCAGGGCATCTACAGCTGCTTCGATTTCTGCCACACTAATTTCTGCTTTTATCAACTCCCCCTCAGAGTCCTACGATCTTGGTATAGGGCCAGAAAGTCTTCTTTGAAGAATTTGGTGTCTTTATTTAATTGCTAAAAGTTTAGTATGAAACTCAACATAGGCGTGGTTTATCTTTTTGCTGTTCCGGGTAATGTTAATGCGGTATCGTATTTCAGTAATCTTTTTGTTTGCTGCATGTTTCTTTTCATCACTGAGCACTCGCTTAGTGAGCGTTTTGCCCATCCACAGCCGTTCAGTGCGAGCTCTTATCATTGCTCCGCGTTACTTTTCTTACTCCATGAATCCAACCTTTGCTTTAGCCTCCTTTATTTTTTTAAATTTATCTGGTACATCATTTTTTCGTTTAACAAGTAGTCCAGTTCGCTTTGTAACTGCCTTTCTTGTTGCTTTTCCCGATAACGTGATACACAGGTTGTCGCCATCGCAACCATCTTTATATCGCACTTAATTTGCTCCCACACAGCTACGAAGCTATTGGTTTCCAAACGAAGAGCTTTGAAAGACCTTTCTGGGTTTTTGTGACAAATATTTTATCTTGCCACAGTTTTTCATTAATTTTTCATAGAAACAAATAAACTTCAGAACCTTTTGTTTTTCGGCGATGTTAACCGTGACCAAACAATCACCAATAAAACTAAAATGTTGCGTTTCATCAGAGGAGCATAGTGGCATCAACTTCGGCGACAAATATATTCTGTGTAACCTCGCATGCGACTGTCATTTGAAGTCCGTATACCGTACTTCACCCCTCGCGTCATTAGATAACCTACATCTTCCAGCTATCTCTCTGTGATTATAAATGCGGAGCATTTCTTGGTGAACTTCGGCGACTTTGAGCTACCTATCTATCTAGCCGCCTATGAATTTTAGCTATCCTGGCCGTTTAGATAATGATGCGCTCGACTGCCTCCAAGGCGCCAACTATTTCTCGTCCCTCGACATTCGATGCGGATACTGGCAAATTTCGGTCGACGACCGTGACCGCGAGAAGACAGCATTCATCACATCCGACGGCCTTTACCAATTCAAGGTCATGCCTTTTGGGTTGTGCAATGCCCCGGCTACTTTTGAGCGTATGATGGACTCTCTTCTTCGTGGTTTCAAATGGTCGACCTGCCTTTGCTATCTGGATGATGTAATCATTTTCTCGCCCTCCTTCGAAAGCCACTTGTCTCGTCTCTCGGCAATTTTTGACGTTTTTCGTTGCGCTGGTCTCCAACTGAATTCGTCGAAATGCTTATTTGGACGCCGGCAGATTAAACTACTCGGCCACCTTGTTGACGCCACTGGTGTTCAACCCGACTCTGACAAAGTCCGTGCAGTCCGAGAATTCCCGGTTCCGCGTTCCACACAAGAAGTTCGCAGTTTTATTGGGCTCTGCTCATACTTTCTCCGCTTTGTCTTCAACTTCGCCCATATTGCTAGGCCCCCCACGGATCTCCTCAAAAAGAATGTGGCCTTTTCTTGTGGAAGGGACCAAGAACATTCCTTCGCGTCACTAATTACCGCCCTCACATCACCACCTGTGTTGGCTCATTTTGATCCAGCGACTCGAACAGAGCTTCGCACCGATGCAAGCGGCCATGGCATTGGTGCTGTACTCGCTCAGATACAGAATGGCACCAACCGTGTGATAGCCCACGCTAGCCGCCTTTTGTCGCATGTGGAACAAAATTATTCCATCACTGAGCAAGAATGCTTAGCCCTCGTTTGGCCTATTGCGAAATTCTGTCCGTAATTATACGGACGTCCGTTCGCAGTCATCACGGACCATCATGCGCTTTGCTGGCTGTCGACGCTTAAGGACGCTACAGGAAGGCTCGGCCGACGGGCACTTCGATTACAGGAGTACACGTTCTCGGTTGTTTAAAAATCTGGAAAGCTGCACAGCAATGCTGACTGCTTATCCCGGCACCCCGTTGATCCGCCTAGCTCCACTGATTGGAATCCGATGCCTGCGTTTAAGCCATCACTGGCTTTCTGAACGTGGCCGACGAACAGCGCCGAGATCCATCGCTGCTCACTATCATTGACCACCTCCAATTGCGTTATGCTGACCCTTCTCTTAGCAGATACCTACTTCAAGACAACGTTTTTTACCGCCGCAACTTACACCCCGATGGCGCGGAACTTTTACTCATCGTACCGCATCACCTGCGAAAGGATGTTCTGCGACAATTCCACGACGCTCCAACTTCTGGACATCTAGGAGTCTCCAGAACTTACGAACGCATTCGACGACGAGTATTCTGGAAGGGCCTCTACCGCTCTGTTCGCCGTTACGTCGCATCATGCGACCTCTGCCAGCGCCGAAAGAAGCCTACGACTCCCCCTGCTGGTCTTCTTCAACCTACTGAAGTTCCAGCCAGCCATTTTATTGAGTGGGGTTGGACTTGCTAGGTCCCTTTCCTACTTCTACAACTGGAAATAAATGGATTGCAGTGGCCACAGACTATGCCACTTGGTATGCAATCACTCGAGCGCTACCAACCAGCTGCGCAACCGACGTTGCCGACTTCCTGCTGTACGACATTATTCTCCAGCATTGCGCTCCGTCTCACCTGCTCACAGACCGTGGTCGCTACTTTCTATCTTGTAAGGTTGATGATCTACTCCGATCTTGTGCTACCCGTCACAACTTCACCACATCTTACCACCCTCAGACTAACGGCCTTACGGAGCGCCTAAACCGCACATTGACAGACATGCTTGCCATGTACGTATCTACCGACCACACTGATTGGGACATAGCTCTTCCGTTTGTAACCTTCGCCTATAACTCGTCGCGTCATGAAACAGTGGGCTACTCCCCTTTTAATCTACTCTTCGGACGTCATCCCTTACTGCCCTTCGGCCCACTGCTTTCATCAGACCACCCATCCTCCACTTCGTACGCTCAGGATGCGATCACCCGGGCCCTCACGGCAAGCGCGGTAGCGTGCGCTCGGTTATCGTCATTGCAGACAGCACAGAAGTCCCTTTATGACCGTCGACATGGAAATGCCGTTTTTTCTGCGGGATCTCTTGTTCTTCTGTGGCTCCCATCTCGACGTGTTGGCCTCTGCGAGAAACTACTATCGCGATACGCTGGGCCCTACCGAGTCATTCGTCAGGTCACACCTGTGACCTACTATATTGCCGCTACCACAAACTCATCAGCTGCTGCACACAGAACAGAAGTAGTCCACGTTTCTCGTCTCAAGCCCTACAACGCCAACTCGCTCATTTAACAGGAACCGAGACGGTACCTTACGGGCCGGGGTGATGATACGTGTTTGGAACTGTCGCCCCGTCACAGCTGAATTGGCACCCAAACGAAGAAGACGACAACGTGGTTGTTGTGGGTTGGACTCTCGAGCTTCTCCCGTTGGCCTGCTTGACTGTGCGCTCTCTAAGCTGTTAGCAAAACGAGCTCTCGATGAATAAATTTTCCCCGTAACAATATGGATAACAAACTTGGTATGGCATAACATGACTGTATGAAGAACATATTTGACTAGTCAAAACATGAAAATCATGGCATGTGTATCATGAAACTCATGATTCATATTTCATGTTCCTGCAGCTCTTGCGGTGGTTTCGTTCACATGGAATCTCAAACCTGGTATGGTATGGCATGATTGCATGGCGAACACAAGTGATAGACCCTAACACGAAAATCATGACATGCGTATCATGTAACAACTACATGCCACGCTCATGATGCGCTCGCGGCCGTTTCACTAGCGTCACATATACCAAATTTAGTATTATAGTACGTCAATGGATGACTTAGGAAGGCGACTGGTGCAAACATGATAATAATGAGATGCGTGTCATGTAACAACATGACTACATGCCATGCTCGTGATGCCCTGGCGGCCATTTCACTAGATTAAATTATACCAAATTCGGTATAACGAAACGTGAATGGATGACTAAGGTATGATACTGGTGCAAACATGATAAACATGAGATGCGTGCCATGTAACAACATGACTGCATGCTACGCTCATGATGCGCTCACGGCCGTTTCGCTAGCTTCAAAAGTACGAAACTTTGTATTACCCGACGTGAATGGACGACATAGGTAAATAACACATCCAGACAAGATAATCACGACATGCGTGTCGTGTAACAACATGACTACATGTCACACTGATAATACGCTCGCGGCCTTTTAGCTAGCTTCACATGCCAAATTTGGTATTACGTGACGCCAATGGATGATGAAGGTATGTGACTGGTGCAAACATGATAATCATGAGATGCGTGTCTTGTGAGAACATGACTACATGCCACAACCAAAGCGCCAATACATACCGACGTGACGCGGTGCGCGTGCTCGCCGGAGTTCATTCCGTCGCGTCACGCCGGCGTTGCCACGCCAGGCACCGGTCTCACCATACACTCGCAGGCGCGCCACGCTGTGTTGCGTTGACGCATGCGCGTTGCGTCTGGCGTCCCTCCGTCATGAAAAGAAGGAGACGCAGTGTTTTCTGGGTCATGCATCGGCGTGAAATACAGCATGCCGCATTTCACGTCGGTAGCCATCGGGCCACGTCAATGGACGCCGGTCGTGCTTGGTGTCACACTACAAAATGCTCGCGTTTTGCTAACGTGGCGTCGCTGCGCCCAGCGCGCGCACGCGTCCACGCTACATTGGAGTATATTGGGCCCTTCATGATGCACTCATGCCCGTTTCGCTAGCTCTACATATACCACATTTGGTGTTGCGTGACATCAATGGATGACGAAATATATGACTGGTGCAAACATGATAATCCTGACACGCGTCATGTCAGAACATGACAACATACTACGTTCTTAGCGTGCTCGCGGGCGTTTCGCTAGCTTCACATATACTAAATTTGGTATCACGTGACTTGAATGAATGACGAAGGTAAACGACACATCCAAACATGATAATCATGACACGGAAGGCATGTACGGCATCATTTACCACCACCTTGTAACGTTGTGCTGACCTTAAAGTGACATATCAACATTTCTCATTCGTGGTTTGCATATCATCAATTCCCACTGTACGTGGGATCTGCCAATTTTTTTTATTCAACAACTCAGTGCTTCTGTCGCGCACACTAAGGCTCGTTTTTTATTATCGTGAATGCAGACAAACAAGATCCCATATAAAACACATTTCTTTATTTTCAAAAAACTTTTTACCACACTGCAAAAAAACTTCTCGTTCGTACATAAACAGACACAGCGCACCAAGGCGTCCGAAAATAAGGTGCCCCCACCTCCCAGGAGGGAATCGTAGGGAAATTCGAATGCATTGCGTAGCTTCTATAACGGCGTTTCGTACGTGAGAACCCAGTGTACGAAGAAAAGTGTTTTTTTTTCTTTTTCTTACACCATGCAGCCGATAGCACCGTTCACCGCACGTGGCGTTTTTCTGTCGCTGGAAACGTAGTCTACGTTTTGAGCTCTAGTAGCTAGTATGGTGGTTAAAAAATCCCATGAAGTGACAAAAACAAACGGCGTTCTCGGTTCGGCGTTGTCGTTTCACAGCGGCGTCTCGAGCGCACATTTCAGGATGTTCTTCAGAGGCGCCCAGCCACTGAACGGTCGAGAGTGAGGCGTGAGTGGACGAAAAAGTGGGGCGCAGGGAGAAGATAGCGCGAATGGTGAGAGGAGTAGGGAAGCGCCGCACTACCCTCTCCTACACTCTATCGCATTACGTGCTCCGGTTGCTGGGGGCAAGGATAATAGCGCGCACCCGCAGCTTTTGCTAC
This sequence comes from Rhipicephalus annulatus, assembly GCA_013436015.1. NCBI lineage: Eukaryota > Metazoa > Arthropoda > Arachnida > Ixodida > Ixodidae > Rhipicephalus > Rhipicephalus annulatus. The sequence continues at coordinate 285,837 of WOVY01010159.1, read as the reverse complement.
GGGAGAGGGAGAGCGGAGAATGACAGTGGCACCACGAACGTCGCGGACAACGCCGGATGCCAGACATAGCCTGACTAAAAAAAGCAGTCGCCTGAAAAAAAATAAATCCCACACAACCAGCCTACCAATATCGTAGGAGGACACCTTTAAACAACCGCGATGCTACTACGAAAGAAAACGACGCTACCTCCTGAACGCCCCACAGCCTGGCAAACGCAAACATTGTGCCAGTTGCGAAAAGCTTAGACCATTTGCTGCGTTTGTTCTTCTCTTTCTATGTTAGTTTCTTGTATAGCCAAGTGGTCTACGTCGTTTTCCAACAGAGTGCGCTATTCTGGCATTGCCTCCTTCGCGAACACACTCCTTTTGCGCTCAATGACGCAACGTGCATACTAGATTTAGAGTTAGTCGCCATTTCAAGAAGGTTGTTAAGCCGAGTTCTTACTCACGTCGCCGAAGTGATAACTTGTGCTAAGCGCGGAAGCCTTTGGAACGTCTCCTCCACTAGAGCGGATGTTGTGTTTCAGTTCTGCTACTAGAGTGCCTAGATTATAATATACCACTATGGTCTGATGACAGGTTCGACCTTCGTTTGAAGGTACGCCACCGACCAGTCGCCGCCTTTGTTGGAGGTTCTCTGGAGCCTGACCTGCCCACCTTTCCGGTGCTGTCCGATGCTTGACGAGTTTGCTTTGAGGCGATGCCTCCGTCCGTGGACATCTCAATATCCGTTGCTCCTGGGCCGACCTCTGGCTTGCTTGTGATTCGATCATTCCAGCGACTATAGGCGGCGAAACGGTAGGTCAAATTGGCGGACGTGACGGTGATGAGGCGATGGGTGTGTTGTAATGTTCACCGTAGACAGCTAATTAGACAGCTAAATGGAAGGCGGCCATCCCAAGTCCTATTCCAATTCTACCATAGCCGGCAAAGTATACAGCTCCGAGAAGACTTCATCGTAGACAAATACGATGCAGGCTAATTTGCTGTCTAAACAAGATGGCGACTCTGCGAATCGCTCAGATAGACCGGATTTCACCGGAATAGTCGTCTGTACACAAGCAGACGCTTCTCCAGATACTCAGTGCGAGTAAGGTATAGTCTTTTTTTCAAATTTTAACAAAAAATAACTTAGAAAATACAGCTGTTACGTTTGTTTATTTTGGCTTTCTCTTGCGAAGTGGCGCGTCGTCGTGTAAACGCCACCCAGACGTGTTCCAATTTTCGGACAGCATGTGCTCGGTACTGTCTTTTATGCACTCTGCGTAGACTGTCTACGTGCTGTCTAAGAATTAGAACAGCGATCCCGCAAACGTGCGCCTCTCGACTAGCAGAACACGCCAGGCTTTCTAGTTTCACCTCTCGTTGCGCGTGCCCCTTCAAAGGGATTGGTCACCCTAGCGGCTTGATACTGTCTGAATGCGGGTGAGCTCGCCTGTTTTAGCGCTTAGTTGTGTGGGAGAAGAGGCTCTATTACGAATTAAATGCTTCACGACAATGCGTGTCGCTGAGGAGTACGTGGTCATGGGCCCGCCACAATGTGTCCGCGTCTCGGCGCGTGAAGGCACGCAAATGACTACCGCGAGACCGAACGCCAAACTGCGTTGCAGATGGCTATCACCGTGTGCCAGCTTCGGAGGCGGGCCGCGTGGTGCCGCCTACGTTACTGGAATGAGCAAATTGTAGCATCGTCGTCTTCTGCTGCCGTTTCTCTATTTGATCCTTGCGCGACACGGAGCTTGTCGCCTTGATTGATAACTTCCAGTGTGACCTTTAAACAATTTTCAGGGAGCGTTACAAGGTCTTTCACACTGTCGTCTTCTCTGCTAGCGTCGGTGTCCACGGCATCTATAAAGTGTTGAGACACTACAACCGTTGGGTTGGCCTTATAATGCTAGCGTACGACCACGCGCAGTGGACTTCGCATCATGTCGCTGCAGATCGGAGTCCGGACCATCGAATTTCACGTTTACGCCCCACCACCCGACGATGCATTTGGCGGCATCATGTTCAACGCCTATGACAGCTTTACTGATGCAAAAATTTTGAAGGACTTGCAAGAGAGCAACCCTACTATGCCTGTCGTGGGTAGCCGTCGCATGGGACGGACCAACCACGTACTCGTCACCATGTTAGGAGATTGTTTGCCATGATGGATCTTTTATCACGGCGTCTACATTCGCCTCTACCCCTTTTACTCAAGAGTAGTACTTGTACTCAAGAGAAGCATACTTTAACTGCCGCAAGGTGGGTCATCAAACTGACGTTTGCCCTCATCTAAAATGCAACCACTGTGCGCATTGTGGCGAGGAACACCCGCCGATCCCACAGGGTACCTAACCGACATGCTGTGCCCGCTGCATCGTTTGTAAGGGTGGTCACGCAACGAACAGTTCGAACTACAAATGCCGTTTCGTTAAGAAGCCTACCCTGTCTGGCAATGCACCTGCGCAAGCACCCGACGAAGAGCCACAAGCGCAGCAGCCATCAATCCTTCACACCAATCACTACCCGGCGATGTGTGCCGTAACACATCGCCGGACCTAACACTGTGCAAGAACGTTACGCATTCTATTTAGGACAACACGGGCCTTTTAGTGGGCAGTGACCACAACATCCTCACGATTACAATTCAAACGCGCCTCAGCAAGAAGCCGAAACCCACAGCTCGCATTACCGATTGGCCGAAATTCCGCCAGCTGCGTGAAAACAATCCTCCGACACCATTACGGACTTCAATGAATGGATCGCTTCCTTGCAAGAGCACGTGCAAGTCACAACCCGTAAAGTGGAGATTACCACCGACTTGCCCTCAACCGACTCTCGCCTCCTCCACATGTGGGGCGCACACGCTGGCCTCATGCACAGGTGGTGCCGCCAGCGTCACAACAAGGAATTACGCCGCCGCATCGAAGCGCTAGCGTTCAAAATTGAGAACCAGAGCCTCGCCCTCACGAGACAGCAGTGGGGTAAGCTGTGTGACAGTTTCAACGGGCAGATAAGCTCCAAGAGAACGTGGCACCTTCTACGACACTTGCTCGATCCCTGTGCGTTCAAGTCATCTGCGCAAAGACAGCTTCACCGGCTGCTGCATCGGTACACTGGCACGAATGCCGAGCTGCTCGAAGAGTTGGAACGTCGTTACGCGAACCTCTCCCAGCCGAACGCGCCACCGGAGCGCTTTCCCCCATACAGTGGCAAACCGAACCCCCGACTGGACGAAGATATTACGGAGGCGGAAATCTACGCTGCAATGCTCAAACTTCGCACTACGTTGGTGCCTGGTCCTGATGACGTAAGCAACAAGTCCCTCCGAAATCTCAACGTGAAATCGGTGACTGCACTCACACCGTACGCTAACGAGTGCTGGGGCTCAGGACACATACCATAAGATTCGCGACACGCAAGGCTCGTATTTATCCCCAAACTCAGCAAGAAGATGGACATAGGCAACCTATGCCCTATATTGCTCACATCTTGCATTGGCAGGTTTATAAAACACGTTCTCCTTGCCCAATTACAGACCTACGCTGAGGAAAATGACCTTCTTCCTCCCATGATGTTCGGCTCTCACACACTCAAGACGTGCTAGTGCAAATAGACCACGACCTCCTTTGTACCCCGCGGAAGGCCGGCACTCGCGCCGTGCTCGGTCTAGATCTTCATAAAGTATTCGACTCGGTGCGACACGAAGCCATCGCCTCAAACCTTGCCGATTGACCCTGGTGAACGTACGTATAACTGCGTATGTGACTTCCTTTCGAACCGTGCCGTTGAAACATCGTTAGTCGGTGGCTCCGCCACTAAACACCTTCTACTGGGAGACGGAGGCTACCCTCAAGGAGCGGTTTTGTTTCCATTTCTATTTGACCTTGCTATGTGCACGCTGTCTTCTTCACTCGATGGTATCTTGGGCCTTCGTCATACCATCTATGCAGACGACGTCACGCTGTAGCGACTACGGTTTCAGAAGATGAGATAGAGGAGACTCTCCAACGTGCGGCCGACGCCGTCGTTAGCCACGCGACGCAGGCAGGCCTCAGGTGCTAGGAGAGCAAGTCGGAGTTTTTGCTGCTTCGTCCTCTCGACTGCCGTCGGAACAAGTACCCTCCCCGACCGGCCATCCAAATCTATGTCAAAGATGTAGCCGTACCGCAAGTCGATCACATGTGCATTTTAGGCCTATTCATTCAATCAAATCAACGGAACACCATCGCACTGGAACGCCTCACCATTGGCGTCACTCAAACAACCCGCCTCATTGCTCGCGTGTCATCTCGAAAGCAAGGCATGAAAAAAAAGAGCTACTCTAGCTTATCCATGCCTTCGTCATATCTCGTCTCACGTACGCACTACCGTATCTGCGCCTACTGGGATGCGTTAGGGACAAACTGGACCAACTTACACGCAAAGTGTACAAGACGGCTTATGGACTCATTCGCACGACCTCTACGTCGCACCTCCTCAGCCTCAGCATCCACAACACTGTCGACGAACTGATCGAAGCGTATCGCACAGAACAGATTCAGACTTCGCGGTAGCAAGACCGGCCGCTGGATACTCGCTCGCATAGGACTCACGGCCCCGCCATCGGGCGCAGACCCAGTCTCATTATTTCCGACTTTACGTCAACGTTTTCTCATCAAACCACTGCCGAAAAACATTCTTGCCGGACACCAGGACGGTAGACGCCAAGCACGAGCCCTAGCCTTACACGACGACCACGCCTCGCGGCGCGATGTGGCCTACATGGACGCGGCCCGCTACCCCTCTCAACAAAGCGCGAACGCACTTAGCGTAATAACTACTCCCACCCCCCTCAACACCGGTTCAATCTTGCTAGTAGCAGGCTCTGTCCGTGCCCTCCACCCCACCGAAACCGAGGAAGCGGCCATAGCTCTCGTGGTGTCCTCTGGTTTCACTACGATCCTCAGCGACTCGAAAACCGCAATCTCCCATTTCGCTCGCGTTACCATTGCTCCCGGTACCTTAGGGCTCCTTGAGTCCCTCGCCTACCTCGAAGACGAGGATCCACCTCGCATATCTCTTATCTTGGTTCTGGCGCACAAAGGAATCACAGGGAACGAGGCCGCCCACCGACAAGCTTGAGAATTCGTCAACCGAGCGGTGGGCCCCGGCACGAACCCAGAAAACTACAGCGAGCCCCTCATATCCTATCACGAAATTGCTCAGAACTATCGCCTCGCACGTCGAATAAAACCACCGCTGCATACCAAACTCACAAAACCACAAGAAATCACATGGCGCCACCTCCAACCGAATTAGTTCTCGTCCCCGCGGGCATACGCACACATTTCCCCGATTTTTTCAGTCCGCATAGCTCAAAATGTGGCTCCGTCGCCTCCCTCTCTCATATACTATGGGACTGCAGCAAGGATCCACCCCCGCCCGATCTCCTGACCACTCCCTCGTCCGAGGCATGGAAAGATACTCTGAGATACGAGCCTAGAAGTACAGCTCCGGGCCACACAGCGAGCTGAGGAGGTGGCAGCCAGGCACGGCCTGATCGCCATTCCTCTGTGAATTTTTTTAAAAAACGATAGTCTTTCTTGGCGACCTTCAACGGCAAAAGTTTGGTCTGACTGTCTGTCTGTCTGTCTGTCTGTCTGTCTGTCTGTCTGTCTGTCTGTCTGTCTGTCTGTCTGTCTGTCTGTCTGTATATCTGTACATTTTTCAGTTTCTCTGCCCTAACAATACCTCAAACGGCACCGAACGGCCAACTCCATCTGCAGCGCCCACCAATATTCCTCAAGATTAGCGTTCATAGTTGTGCAATTTTCAATTGAAAAACAAATATTGCGCATATCTGAAGCGCTATAACAACATGTCTATGTTTTGTATGTCTGCCTTTACACTGGAAGTGGCACACACAATCTGAGGACTGTAGCGTTTAACGCGCTGCTCAAGAAGGTGTTTCCAACGCTTTGCTACGATGGCACGGTGGTGGCACGTGCCCGTCGCTTTGCATTCTACACCTTATTACCTCCGTGCCTGGCACGTCCAGGCACGGCCTGATCACCATTCCTCTGTGAATTTTTTTTCACTTGCATAAAGTTGTTTCTCCCTCTGTGCAGTAGGCAGAAATAATCCTAGGGGTCATGAATGCTCACATACAGGACCTTGACGGATATTCAGACTGATGGCAGGTTATTGCTAGATCTCTGCGACTAGCATAGCCTTGAGATAGTTAATGCGGGGCCAAAGTGCGACAGGTAGATTACATGAGAAATCGGACACAGGCAATCGATCAGTATTTATTGTCTTATGACAGAGGGAGTCTATGGCAAATTTAGAGAGATGAGAATACACGAGGAAGCCATTCACACCTTGGGTAGTGATCATTAAAATTGGGATATAAAACTGAAAATAAGAACACCGAATCAAAGTTTAGAAGCTCGTATTTCATTGACGAACAAATAACAAATATACCGCAAGAGTCGAGGACAAAGGGAAACTACCGGGAAAAAACTGGGAGAAGATTGATCTGTTGCAGGTAAGAACGAGGAAGATAGAAAAATAGAACAAAACAATTCGTTGGAAATGAAAGAGAAAGCCTGAAACAAAGAAATCCGGGAAGTGATCGAGAACCTACGTGAGGCATTATGGGAGCACAAAAAGGCAAACGGAAGAAGTGACCACAGGATGAAGTCAACACAATATGGGAAATGTATTTAGAGTAAGAGATCACTGTGCAGAAATTGGTTTAGGCAAAAATCAAACGTGAAAGTGAACGCTTAATGACAGAGATTCGTGAAAAGAAGAAGGCTGCGCCCAAAATATGTTGAAACTACTTAATCGCGCTATGTAGGAAGTCTTTCACAATGCAACAACATATGGTAGATGAATGAGGAAATAAATCTGAAGGTTTCAGAGCACTAGGTTATATCCGAAACGTAGCAGCACATTCGTTTAAAAAGGTCACCGAGCTACTTCCCTGGTGAGCAAAAGTATAAAAAAGAGTGCAACTAAGTAAGAGGTAGTAGTTGGGAATTGCAATTGGAAGAAGGCGGAAGGAGAAATTCCTAAGCACCGTACTCCAGGCTCAGATGGGGTTTCCGTCCACCTCATTATTGAACTAGGAAACAGCCCCAAAGAAGCACTGCTGAAATCCTTAGAAACGTGCTTACAGGAGAAGAAAATATCACACACTTGGCGAAATGGTAGACTAAACCTAATCTATAAAGGCAAGGAAGAAAAGGGTAACATTCGTTCGTATAGACCGCCAGCTATTACAACTGTGCTATACAGGTTGGTATTGCAGACAATATAATAAAAATAGAAACGTGGGCAGAGCGAAATGATATTTCGGGAAAACTTCAGAATGGATTCCTTATCGATAGACAGTTAGACGATAACCTGTTTGTTCTTACTCCATGTATATAAATCTTTCAAATAGAAAACAAGCCCTTATACGCAGATTATCTGGACAGGACTGGGGCATATGACAACGTTAGTCAAGAAATTTTGTGGGACATATTGAAGGACGTGGGCATAGGCAACGACTGTATACAGCATTGGAGAAAAATATTGCAAGAAAATACAGTTTGCAGAGATTGAAAAGGAATAAGTATACGATAGCGTTGAAATTAACAAGAAGCTGATACAGGAAGTTTCTCTGTCCCCACTGTTATTCATGCTGTACATGTTGAGGACGGAAAAAGCTTTTTAAGGTAGCAGCATTGGATTTAATCTGTCATACAAACAAGCTGGCGTGATGGTTGAGCAGAAGCTTCTAGGTCTATTTTATGCAGACGATATTGTTCTATTTGCGAACAGTCAAGACGTTATACAAAGGCTGGTAGACGCATGATGAAGGAAAGACGAGGCTCTAGGACTAAGATTTGGTGCAACAAAATGTGGATTGATGGCATCAATGATCACACAGACCAAGTGGTCTCAATACAGGGCCAGCAAATTCTGAAGGTAAGCGAGCACAAGTACCTCGGAGTACGGATAAATGAGGGAGATGGATATATTGAGATACAAGAAAAAGACATCAGCAGCAAAGGCAAATAGGAATGCTGAAATAATGAAGCACAGAGCGTTAACAGGACACAATATATACGAAGTCCCTAGAGGTCTGTGCAAAGGCGTAATGGCTCTAGGGTTTACATTTGGAAACTCAGTGGTGCGTATAATGTCAGTGGTGCCATCAGGAATGGATGGAAATCAAAGGATTGTGGGACGCCTCGCGTTGGGCGATCACAGAAAGACAATTAATGAGGCTGTAAAGGAGGATATGATGGACAGGCTTTGAAGTAAGGGAAGCTCAAAGCAAAATGAGATTTGAAGAGAGGCTTAGGAAAATGAACGAGAGTAGATAGACCGGAAGAGTGTTCAGGTATTTTTACAGCAAGAGCGTGGACAAAAGTTGAAAAAAAAGCTAGAAGGCTCACCGGTAAATATACGGCTTGCGATGTGGGTGATGTGGCAACAAGGGGCATTAAGCGAAAAGCCAGAGGGCTGCAGAGGATTTATCAGATGAGAGCGATGGAAAGGAAGCCGGCTCTCAGTAACTACCAAAAGGGCAAGAATGAAATAAGGCGGAGAAGGTTTTATCATAATTCAAGGCGAAGCGCATTATTGTGAGATGCGGGTTGGGTTGGCTTACAACGCGTAGTCATAAAGTAAGACTCAATAATGAAGAACAACGTACAGGCTGTGGAGGAGTTAGGAAATTGAGGAAGCAAGTTCTGGTTGAATTCAGCGATATCCACCCAGGTATACGTGTGGGTACAAGCCTACATAATGCTTCGAGTTTTAGGAACAAAAATGCAAAGCTGAACACGTTCATGATAGCAGAAATAGATGGTTAGAATATTGGTGGCTAAAAAGTAGAGATAAAAAGCAGAAATAGTGGTGAAATGAAGTCTTTATGCCTGAAGAGGTAGAGATAGAACATTTATTTATTTTTTATAAAAATATTGAGTTAATTGATGTAGATGAGACATTTGGGCAACACGAAAAAAGTTCTCCTTTCAAGTTTCTTGCTAACCTGGTGGTACACATGTCACCACCCCGTTATTAAGTAGAAGCTTATAGCCCCCATCTATTAGATTAACTGTATATGGGCTCTACCGTAGGTGCCCCGTAGGGACTATATACAGTTACTCTACCGTCCATTAATCTATGGAGCACATGACGACACGTCCGTTCACTGTCGTGGCTGGAAGTGTAATGGAAGCGTTCACTGTCGTGGCGGGAAGTGAAGTGTAATTCCGGTCATGACCGTCGGGTCATGACCGGAATTTCGCGTTAGGAACTCCCTCTGTTCTAAATAGGAATCTTTTATCTGCATGCACGTAAACGGGTGCATACTTTCTGTGCTGCAGCCGATTGTACATTCAGTAATACCAGGTTGAAGTACTTGTCCTATTTACGGCGCAGGCCAATCCCGTCATCAAGTTTTCACCATTCTCGAAGAAAAAAATTTACAGGGAAAGTTGTTATGTGACCAGAACTCGGCTCTCACGCAGCGCCGCAGTTGTCCGCCGCCACCGCGGGATGTGTCCGTAACACATCACGAGAAATTTATTAAAAAGCATACACAGTAGGGCTCAAATCGGGTCCGCTTGGTGCCCGCCCAGTATTCTACCAATGAGCCACGGCGGTGCTTGGCACCTTGTTGGCAAACTTGCCTTGGCAGGCTTGTTATCGGAAAAACAATCGTGTGGATACGACTTATGACGCGTTTTAAAACAGCGAAAGAACAAGCAGCCGTCGCACAATGCGAATAGCGCAACGAGTGGGTCGTCCAGTGCTCCAACCGATTAACAAAGGCTGTTTTTCTTCAGCTATGATGATGATGGTGATGAGCCTTTAGCGCTGGCACTCGCTCGCAAAGGGTGATAGGCAGAGAACCAAGTGGTAGGTTAATCAAGTGAGTTAGTTATGAGTCAGGCATTCAGGTAGTCTTGTATCCGGAAATAATAATAACAATAGACTATCCAGGTAATTTTTTGTTGACATTCTGTACACACACACTGCAGAGCGAACCTCCCTGTGGCTATAACCTAATGTAATCTCTCCGAAAGAGAAAATTACTGTCATGTTTATTTTTAAACCTACCTTCTCAATTGGTTCGATCAGGTATCTTTTCCTTTGATAAGAATATCGGTGACAGAATAAAGAAAAACAATCTATTGATTCTAATTACTTGCAAAAAAGACATAACGGAGAATTTGTGAGTCCAGCTTTGTGGTGGTAATAATTTAGGTGCGAATTCTGCATCGTAATCTGGTTATTGTTATTTCTAACTGCCGAGATACACACCACTCTTTGTTCCAGCAAAATCTTAGATGTACGAAACCTCTGACTTTATTTAATGATAATTTTTCTATTTCCTTGTGCAAGGAAGCATTTCTATATCTTATTGCTGTTACATTAGCGAAATCACGTAAAATAGGTAAGAGTGGTCCGCTTAAAGATGCTTTGGCTAACGAGTCTGCCATCTCATTCATATAAATGCCGCAATGGCCAGGTACCCATATCAAGTGGAACTTTCTCAAGTTTGCTGGTAATAAACTACTAATAATACTCAATAATGTCAATTTTTTGCTGTAGATAATGCAGTGCATACTGAGAGAGAATCAGTAAGTATGACTGCTTCTGATTCGCTTGCAGGAAGCTTACGAACTGCTAGAATTATAGCAAATAATTCAGCGATAAAGATAGGCTTGTAATCTAGTAATCGAAAAGAAAAAGATCGCCTACTCCAGCCTTTTCCTTTAATACAGATCCACCCGTCGCAATATTGTTGTTTGTGGACAGATGAGTCAAGTAATCTTGTAACTGATAATTTAAATATCAAAGGGGCTTTTGTATCGCATTAGAGTAGAAAATATCATCGAATTTTGTTTCAGGTTTTGAATTAGGCATCTTCGTTGAAGTAATCAGATATATATTTATATTCAGAGGTTTTAGCAGCGCTTGGAAAAACCTAATCTAAGGGAAGTGTAGTCTAGATCATTGTGTTCCGAAGAATGCTGTTGGTTCTTCAATAAACTCGTAAGAGGCTTGTCTCAGAGGCGAATTATATATTTTTAAGAAAGTTTGAACTGTATGTATTCTAAACTGAGTTAACAAAGGTGGAAGACGCGCTTCCACATACAAAACATTATTTGCAACAAGTTTGGGGAGTTCAAGCCACAAGCGCAAAGCTTCTCCTTCTAATAATATTAACTTATCGTCTTGTAGGCCACGCTGCCAGAAAATGATACACCCCCGAATTCTATAATAGGCCGCACATACATCTTGTAAATTATTATCAATGAACTCCTTCGCAGTGCTGTTTTTCTGTTTCCAAATTTTCGTAACCACCCCAAGGCCCGTGACGTTTTACAGCTAACCTCGTCTATATGGTTTTTTTCTATTTAGCGTCCTATTATATACGCTGCCTAGGCATTTCAGGAAATCGACCTGGGTAATGAGCTCACTACGATACATCAGAGAAATGTTGACACAATTCTTAAAAGGGAACGGCAGAAGCGTACCTTTTTTGACGTTCAATGACATGGATATTGCCAAGCCATGCTTCTGGCATGTTGTTGTTGTTGTTGTTGTTGTTGTTGTTGTTGTTGTTGTTGTTGTTGTTGTTGTTGTTGTTGTTGTTGTTGTTGTTGTTGTTGTTGTTGTTGTTGTTGTTGTTAACTTATTAATCGTGGCGCATTCCCACTATTGGGGATTGGCCAAGAATCGAGTGGTTTTAAAAATTATTGTTCAGATATACAATAATGGAGATAGAAAGATTACTGATAACCTTGGAAAGTTTGGTGCTTGATGTACTGCATATAATTATTTAAATAAAAAAACTAATTTATTCTTAGAATAGACCAATAATCTGGTTTTTATGAGTATATATCTTGTAGACGTGTTAGGATAATGAAACAGGTTAATTAGTCAACATATTAGTTTCATCAATATAGTCCCGGACAGCCGCGCATACTTTCGCATCAGAGAACCCAGAAATTGAAGCTCCAAAAAACAAAATGACAGGCACAAATAAGTCCATACCAATACCACGTAAAATTATTTCTAAAGGAGTTTTTTGTAATGCTTTAAACCACCTGCAGGTCAAAAAGAAATTATCTATTGTTCCCAGTTCATCACAGAAAGCGCACAGTGGCGAAGGTGCCTGAGCAGACCTGTGTTTATACAAATTTATATTTGGTACCCAGCAATGAAGCCTTGTGATAGCTACTTATTGCTTACGAGTGTGGCAATAGTCTCTCCGCCAGGGATATAATAATGAAATGGTGATATTCGGTAGAGTTTGTTAGTGCTGTACCTTTAAGACTTTCATAAGTGTACGTCTGCGGAATCAAGCAGCAGTCACATAAGCGGATGATGGACAGTGTGGTATAATCGGTCCGCTATTTGACGACTTAGCTAAGAAATTGGCTATTTCATTTAGAAATAAGCCTTTATGTCCAGGCACCGAAACTGATTGGACTTTTCTCAAATGCGCAGGTACTAGTGCCCGGAACGCCTTTGTTACTTGATAATCAGCACCAACAGAAAGTGCCGTACAGAGAGATTGGGAATTAGTTATTATGACAGCTGATGTAATTACTGTATCTAACTTGCGTAAGGCAACCACTTATATCACAAGTCCTGCCACGAAAACGGGTATGAAATCGAGTAGTCGAAGGGAATAAATCCAATCTAAAATCGGGCTGAAAATACCAACCCCTGACTTTTCGTCACGTTGCGATGCGTCTGCAGCAATAATAACGTTAGTTGAAATACGGCGCAGGTGATCTTGTAGTAAATCATCCAAAATATTATGGGGAAGTAATTTAGTGTTATTAAAAAAATGTCGTCAAATAGAATTTCCACAGGGTATGAATTATCACGACTCAGCGTGATGTCGCATATACGTACGTTTAGAGGCTCCAGTAAATTTCACACAAATATAATTTATGAGGTGTGAAATTGGGACCATCAAGCACCAAAAAATGATTCCGGTGTGGAAATAAAGGTTGTTTCTGAATGTCATAATGTTAATTAATAAATTTTTAAGTATGTCTGAATAGTCAGAAGGTGAATTCTACAAGAAAACGGAGGAACCCTCTATTCGAAATACAACACATTGTTAGCAACTGTTTTGGGCAGGCCAAGGCATAGGCGCAAAGCTTCTCTTTCCAGAAGAATTAGAGGCCGCAACTTGTAAGCTGGAACTCTAGAGAAGAGTATACAACCAAATTCCAAATAGGACGAACGTACTTGCGATATACCATTACCAATGTGTCTCTTCTTATACCTATGCGGTAGTTGCTTGTAATTCTGTAATGCCTGATACGAACTGTAACGCATACCCAATTCAGGCCCAATTCCTCAACGTCGTCAGCCACTGCAATATAATTGGCACAACATTTCTAGTAAATGTTTAGCGGATACAACGCTTCTTAGAAGAATGATGAAAAACAGCATAGCGAATGCCAGCCTACTTCCCTAAAATTTTTATTATTAGTGCCAAAGTGGGCATCAAGCAAGTGATCTTTGCAGAAGTTACCCCAGGGGTGTTTATAAAAGGCTCTGAAAGGCCGTTCTTCTAGCTTTCGCTGTGACTATGCGGCTCTTTGGGGTATTTAACTCAGACTGGCGCATTATTAACACTATCCTCGGGCATGCACCCATAACTGAAGTTCCCAAGTAATTTAACAACTCTATCGCACTTTAGGAAGGTGGCTATATAATAAAAAAAACTCTTTCAGCTGCTCTATTCGGCCCGTATACACAAATGATTGACCATTCTTCTCCACATAAAAAAATCACAGAGGACTAATTTTTCATTATCAGAAGTAACTACCGTTTATTCAGTAATCCCCATAAAACTCTTTGAAAACAAAATGCACCTTCCAGACCTTCCAACGGCATTGCATATATACTCAGACTATATATTATGGTTTGAAAAAGCTTCACTGTACAATCCGCTTGCAAACCACTCTTAATCTTCGATAACTGCAAGGCCAACGCGTCCACATGCTTTTTGATTAGCAGTCTTTTTAACTGCGTTTGCTTTTTCCGCGCCACTAAACCTCGTATATTCAACATGTCTATCTTCGGGGCAAGAGCCGCATTCGAAGAGGGTGATGGGACACGTTTTGCGCATTGCATCTGGTTCATATTATTACATGAGAGACTTACATCCTGCCGCTTTGCTTGAAGCGGCCAAGCCTTCTCAGGCGAAGCCCAAGTGTTTCATCTGGCGCACACATCGTTAACTTTCTACAATGCACGTCTGTCCTCAGCTCCGTCGGGAAGTCCCTCAAGTCAACGAACCCGCTACGGCGGGCCCTCTGGTGGTGCCTTCTTCTCTGATGATGGTGCCGAACTTGGCGGCAGTTTAGGTTGTATTTTCCATGTTGGTCGCCTCACAAATTGTGCCTTCGGTAGTAGCTCGCCGGCGGAAATTCCCCGATTGTCGTTTCTTTCTTCTACCTCAAGTGGTTTCTTTATGACCACTGGTGAACAATTCTGCCCACACTCCATGTCGGTGGAGTCTTTAGCTGGTCCGTCCGCGGGATATTTTTTTTTCGTATCAGCCTTCTCCCCTTTCTTCATAGCGTGGCTGGTACTATGTGAGCAATATGAGCTCGAACAGGCGAGTGCGTGGCAAACAACCCAAAAATCGAGATAGCGTGATACGTGGATGGCGCTGCCGAAATATGAGGGGAAAGCAGGGGGGCTCTTTTTCTTACTATTGGCACTTTTGTTGTACCAGCGTTTACTGCAGAACAGCTGCTGATTGTGTGGCATCGGCCGCGAAGACTGATAATGCAAAAAAATATTTTCCACTAAACAAAATAAATATAGGACAGGTGTATCAAATCAGTAGTATTACTAACTGGGCAAGTTGGTAACAATTCATAGCTGGTGGAGATGAACAGTGCAAAAAACGAAGACAGATTAATAAAAGAACACATGCGAGCGTTTAATTTCAGCTGAGAAATTTAATGACAAAACACCAAGCTTATACACTTATTTGAAGTTTGAAGTTTTTGAAGTTTGAAGTTTGAAGTTTATTTGCTTCCATTACATTCCATTTATTTGCTTCCATTACATTCGCGCATGCTCTGTCAAGTCAATTAAAAAAACACTTCTGTGTAGACATGAAGCATCTTGTCCTAACAGCGTTAGTGGTAACAACCTAAAAATCATATTTCGTGATCATGAAGAGCAATTAGCAATTTACTGACGCAGTTTTGCCCTGCCTTTGCAATTCTGTGTGCTTGGAATGTTTTTGTCAGCTGGTCGTGGTGGCAGGAAAGAACCTCCGTTCTCAAAAAACCTCGAGTGCACCCGCAGTGCCAGCGGTGCATGGTCAAGTGTGTCAAGGGCAGACTACACCGGAAGGAATTTGGGTACCCCTTCTGCCTCGAATTCAGACAACACACCGTCTGATCAATATAAGCGCATCCGCATGGGAAGGGTAACCTGTATACGACTCCAATGGCATGATTTGCAAACATAGTTATTCCTTCTTTTCCTTTTCTTTGGATGATGTAGTGTTACCTTTCAAGTCACTCTTCAAATTACACATAAACTTGCTGCAAGCCAGCAAAACACCTCCTGGATAATTATCGTCTTTTAGCCTCAGGATTTGTGATTGTACGCTCGCGGTCATCTTATCATCACTTTACTTGGTTGTTGTAGACTTCAAGGTGGAAAAGGTAATACCATTTTTTATGATTTTATAATGAGCAGAAGCGAGGGAAAGCAAGAACTTGGAACTATGAGGGTGGCATTGCCGGCATACTTGCTTATTAAGAAAAAATAAGCTGGGGTATAAGAATTTCAACGCACCTTGCGACGGCAATTCACGGGTAAAATCTAAACCTAGATCATTGTCCTTGAGCATTTTCAGAATGTTCATCGCATTGTTCGTGAAGTCGTTCCTATCTACAAAAATGATATTGCCACGTTCCATTTCCCAAGTTTTTGTTATCGTCCCAAAATACCACACGATTCTCAGCGCAAACCGCGCCTGCAGTTTTCTAGAAGGTTCCGGACTGTAGTAGATCATTTCGATAACATCACGCCCACTTTGCGAACGGTACAGATTGTTCTGGAACCTACGCCGCCGCCAGCGATAACGCTAGAACATTCGACGGCAAGAATATAAATGCCGACGCGCTTCGCCGCTTGTCAGTTGTTGATCGAAGGCTGACGCTCCGTTCGCCGCTATCAGTCCGAGACTGCTATCTGTGCGAGACTGCTATCTGTGCGAGACTGCTGCTGTAATTGGACTTTCCGTTTACCGGGCACAGGTTCGCCCTAATAAACAGTTAAATCCCAACACGAAGTCTCCTGTCTTCGGCCACGTCACGACCCCGTGACATCTGGTGGAAGTGCTGCTTCGTTCATGTACCGGACGCCCCCGTCAAGCCGTGAACCCAGCCCACGTCGCAGAGAAGGGTCAACGACACCGATCGCGACCTGAAGTCGTCCATGTCGCGCGCCTCAAGCCGTTTCATGCGCATTAACAAACTGAACTAGTGTTTTTTGTATTATTGTTGTATCGTAATTTATTCATTGTACTTTCTTGCATTATTATTGTACTTTCATCTTTAGTTAAAGCATCGGGACGATGCCTTTTTTCAGAGGGGGGCAATGCCACGTTCCATTTCCCAAGTTTATGTTATCGTCCCAAAACACCACACGATTCTCAGCGCAAACCGCGCCTGCAGTTTTCTAGAAAGTTCCGAACTGTAGTAGATCATTTCGATAGGATCACGCCCACTGTGCGAACGGTACAGATTGTTCTGGAACCTACGCCGCCGCCAGCGATAACGCTAGAACATTCGACGGCAAGAGTATAAATGCCGACGCGCTTCGCCGCTTGTCAGTTGTTGATCGAAGGCCGACGCTCCGTTCGCCGCTATCAGTCCGAGACTGCTATCTGTGCGAGACTGCTGCTGTAATTGGACTTTCCGTTTACCGGGCACAGGTTCGCCCTAATAAACAGTTAAATCCCAACACGAAGTCTCCTGTCTTCGGCCACGTCACGACACCGTGACAATATAGCCATCTACATACCTGTATACCTTTCCCGTGAGGCTTCATGTTATCTTCAATATCCCTGTCAACTTTGGCCAAGAAGATATTGCTGAGAACCGGAGCCACTTTCGAACCGATGCACACCCCTGACTTCTGTACATAGACACCCCCTTCCAAACTTACGAATGTGGATTTAAGGCAGAGCCCCAGAAGGTCGAGGAAACGATCCACAGAAATCCTTTCATACACAAAATTCCTTCCACAGAATTTCTAGTTCTTCATTTCATGTAATCTTTTGGGCAGTGCGAAATATTGTAACCGCCCCGGTTTGGTTCCTAAAACATGGCTCATAATTGTCATTCTCTATACACTCATTCACACTTTCGAGTAACTGGTTTTGCGGCAGCGAGTAGAACAAGTCTTTCACATCAACACTAAATGCATTGCAGCTGTTCTGAAGACGATCAACAAAATATTCTGCTAGAGCCATTGAATCCCGTACAAGAAACAGGTCCTTCTAATAAGATTTTCTAGATGGCTTTGCAGGTAACCACATATGGCTTCAAGCCAAATTCCACGCTCAGACACAACAGCTCCGAACAGCATGTCGGACTTGTGTGTTTTGGCTGCGTAGAATACGTCCATGAGAAGACCTTTTGTCTTTTTGACATCGCTAACGCAAAGTTGATGCGGCAAGTCTCCCACCATATATCCTGCCTTCAGGCGCACAGACACCAAACGCGCATGGGGCCGTTTGTCTATGCAGCCTTGTACACGTGATTTATCACGGAAAATTTCGCTCACAGTTCTGAAAGGTAACTGGGTGGTTCTTGCGTCGTCATCTAGAGTAGCGTGCAAGGCTGCAGGGGATGGTACATTCAGTAATAGCAGAAAGGAGTACTTGTTCTATTTATGGTGCAGGTAATTACCGTATTCATGGCATCACTATTCTAGAAAAACAATTTTTTTGACCCAGACGTCATTCGAACACACAACCTTCTGATTTAGAGCACACGCGCAACCGTTGCACCACCAGATGTTTTGTTATTGCCCTTTTTGTTATAGACATATTAACAAACGTGCACTATCAGAACACAAAAAAAGGGGAAAAGTGAAAAGTTTTGAAAATTGGCCGATCCAACGTACAATGGCAATCGATTATAACCAAAGCACGAATGAGGAAGGTTGACGTGTCACTTAAAATCAGCACAACATTTCAAAATATGCCGTACATGGCTTCCATGTCATGATTATCATGTTTGAACGTGTGACTTACTCTCGTCGTCTATTCTCGTCACGTGATACCAAATTATGTATATGCGGAGCTAGTGAAACAGCCGTGAGCACGCTATGATTATACCATGTAGTCATGTTTTACGTGGCACGTCTGACATGATTATCAAGTTTGGACATGTCATTTACCTTCATCGCTTGTTCACATCACGTGATACCGAATTAGTATATGTGGAGTTAGCGAAACGGCTGCGAGTGCGCTGTGAGCGTAGCATATAGTCATGTTTTACGTAGCACGCATATCACGATTCTCATGCTTGCACGTCGTTCATTGACGTCCCGTAATACAAAATTTGGTATATGGGAAGCTAGCGAAACGGCCGCGAGCGCATCATGAGCGTGGTAGGTTGTCATGTTCTTGCGTGCCACGCAAGTCGTGATTATCACGTTTGCAGGTCATATACCTTCATCATCCATTAACATCAGGTAACACCAAATGTGGTTTATGGGAAACTAGCGAAACGACCACAAGCGCACTATGAGCGTAGCATTTAGCCATGTTCTTACATTACACGCATCCCAAGATTATCATGTTTGCGCCAGTTATATACCTTTGTCATTCATTCACGTCCCGTAATACCAAATTTGGTATATGTGAAGCTAAGGAAATGACCCCAAGTGCACCATGAGCGTATGGCGTGTAGTCATGACCTACATGACATGCATGTCACAATTTCCACGTGAGGGCCTGTCACCTATGTTTGTCATGCAGTCATGTCAAACCACACCAGTTTTGTAATCTGTCATGTAAACGAAACAACAGCAAGAGCAGCAAGACCATGAAATGTAAATCATGACGTTCATGACATACATGTCCCGATTTTTGTGTTATGACTAGTCACTTATGCTCATCCCACAGCTATGTTCTGCCATACCGATTTTGGTGTCGATACTATTATCTAAACAGCAAGGAGAGCTAGAAGTCCTAGGCGGATAGATAGATAGATAGATAGATAGATAGATAGATAGAAATAGATAGAAGATAGATAGATAGATAGATAGATAGAAGATAGATAGAAGATAGATAGATAGATAGATAGATAGATAGATAGATAGATAGATAGATAGATAGATAGATAGATAGATGATAGATAATAGATAGATAGATGATAGATAGATAGATAGATGATAGATCTAGATAGATAGATAGATCGCTCGCTCGCTAGCTCGATAGCTAGATAGCTCGCTAGCTCGATAGATAGATAGATCGCTAGCTCGCTAGCTAGATAGATCGATAGATAGATAGATGCTGATAGATGATCGATGATAGATAATAGATAGATAGATGATCGATTGATGATAGATAATAGATAATAGATAGATAATAGATAAATACGACAATCTCCACACACTGTGCAGTACAAAGATGATGATGATGATGATGATGATGATGATGATGATGATGATGATGATGATGATGATGATGATGATGATCCTTGATAGTCTGGCGCACACCCACGAAGGGGGATCGGCCAAGAACAGTACAAAGATCAAACTAAGCGATATGGTACACCATCTTCGCTTTCTATGGCCAAATACCAGGTTCCCTGAAGGTGCCGGGAAAATTCTCAAGTGTCCGTCTGCTGCTAAATATTCCACATAAACACTGCGTTTCGACTTTCCAGGAATACAATGTCAATTGATTCGTCCCATTTACATGTGTCACACCATACAGCCCAGCGAAGCAGAAAACATCTGTCGGCCATCAAGGTCTTCAACATCGGCGTTCTAGTGTGCAAATGAAAGATTTAACGCTTGGTGGAAGGGGCATCTTTTTCACTCCCTTAAGCACATCTGTTCCTCTTGTTGCACTATATTGAGTTCTATAGAGTGCCATGAGCCACATCATTTCACACAGTTCTCTGTGCAACTTTTTTCTATATACATTCCTGATTGATTGATTGATATGTGGGGTTTAACGTCCCAAAACCACTATATGATTATGAGAGACGCCGTAGTGGAGGGCTCCGGAAATTTAGACCACCTGGGGTTCTTTAACGTGCACCCAAATCTGAGCACACGGGCCTACAACATTTCCGCCTCCATCGGAAATGCAGCCGCCGCAGCCGGGATTCGAACCCGCGCCCTGCGGGTCAGCAGCCGAGTACCTTAGCCACTAGACCACCGCGGCGGGGCTATATACATTGCTTAAATAGTTCATCGGAAATTGACTAAAAAACGCGCTACCATAACTTTTTTTAGAAAACCACGAATACTTCCCTGAATTTCTTCGGTCGAAGCAAAGACGACCGGCCTGCGCGGAAGGTGCAGTACAGTCACACCAAAACCTAGAAGAGTGGCCTTTCATAGCATTCTAAAAACTTATTGGTTACTGTTGAAAGCACACTTGCTCGGAACTCACTACAACATAATGATAATAATTTCTGGGCAGTAGGCTGGTATTCGCTATGGTATCCTTCACCAATCTTCCGAGAAGTGTCGTATCCGCTAAACACTTACAAGAAATTTTGTGACGATTGTTTATGCAGTGGCTGACGACGATGAAAAATTATGTCTGAAGTGGGTATGCCCCTAAGGTAATAGGTGATCTAGAACAAGCTTTTGTAGTTGGTTGGAGCATTGGATGACCCACTCGTTGCACTTTTCGCAATGTGTGACGCCTGGTTGTTCTTTTGCTGTTTTAAAACACTTTATTACTCATATTAACGCGATTCTTTTCCCGACATTAACCCTACCTAACGCAGTTTTGCGAACAAGTCACAAGCACTGCCGTGGCTCAGTGGTAGAATACTGGGCTGGCACGCAGCGGACCCGGGTTTGAGCACCACTGTGTCCTTGGTACTAGGTTTTTTTTCTTACTTCTGTGATAGTGGTTATGGACACCGGCGCCGGCGGCGGACAACTACGGCGCCGCGCGTGACCTGAGAATAGCTTTCGCTGTAATAAACTCACGCAATGACTTACTTTGCCGAGCTGGCTCACTATCCTGAGTGTGCGTGGGAAGGGAAGCTCTACGTTCCATAGATGGGCAGTCTGACAGGCCTTTTCTGCTGTGTCAATAGTACGACCAGTACATGCTGTGGACAGGTAAGCAGGGTTCGTCACAAGCGTTCCGAACGGCAAGGTCGGTTCTGTTTCATACAAAAGGTAAAAAGGAAAATATCCTCCAGAGTCGTGATGCGAGCTGTTATCAGCAAAGTGACAAAGAGTAGCGGAATGTCCAAGTCGTGATATCAGTTGAGACATACGTGTCGAGCGTTTCAGTGAGTGTGTGATTCAAGCGTTCTGTAAAGCCACTTGTTTGGGGATAATAAACCATCACAAGCTTGTGTTTGGTTGCCTAAGAACGTAGCAGGTCCTCGATTACCTTGGATAAAAAGAAGAGACCGCGGCCTGCGATAAGCTGACGAGGAGTGCCGTGGTGTAACATAACGTCGTATATCCAAAAGTCAGTAACGTCGGTAGCACAACTGCTCAGGAGAGGCCTTGTATAGCCGAAATGGGTCGAATAATCGTAGCGACGGAAACCCATCTGTTACCATTGTCACGTTGTCAGAAAGAGGAAAAGGACCCAAAAGGTCGGGGCCAACACAAAAAAACTCATCAGGAATATCCGTGTGTTGAAGGATCCCGGCAGGGTGTACAGCTGGCGTTTTGTAGCGTTGGCACGACCAAGGAGGCTTTAACCTCCTTGGGCATGAATCCCAAACAACATAACGCTGTCTGGAATGGTAAAGGCTGGTCCAGAAAACGCGTTGGTGGACACGCTCGTACGTTCCGGCAACACCAGGGTGGCCTGCCATCGGCCCCTCGTGTAGTTGATAAACTACGGTCGAGCACTAATGAGTGGGCACTACCAGTAGTAGTTCTTTATCCACGCGGTGCATTTTTTGGCGGTATCAGATGCCTTCTATGACGACCAACATTTGAAGTAAACTCTCCGTTGAGTCAGTATTGTAGCGGGACTACCTTGCGGCCCCAAAAACCAACGCCAGTCCTCGACTCTACGCTTCTCAGAGACTGCAAAGCAACATTTCTGAGCGGGATAAAATGGAAAAACAATAAAGACCTGCGCACTTGTGGTGCCTTCAGTCCGATACCATGCCGATCTCATTAGTCCAGCCTTGCCCCGTTCAGGCGTGACAGGAGCTGTCAGCGAGCCATCGACACCCCAACAGGGTGACCAAAGCAGTCACTCACCACTGTAGTCCTATGTCATCGACTGGATATTGACCATTTAAGGTTAAGGCGTCACCATCACTATGCACCAGCAATAGGTGCAAGATTACTGTATGTTTGGTTACTGCGAGGAGAGGAGAATGTAGAGGTGGACCCCACTGTTGTTTCATTTGACACACCGAATTGCGCCATGCGTGTTCTCTTTGAGAGTTGAGACCATCATTTGAGAGTCAGACCATCATGAATTAGGGGCACAGCACCAATACTGCGATGTAACACTAACCTTCGCTGTCATTCCAAATGATCTTGCTTGGCGCACTACGAATGTTTCTAGCAAGGAGCCATGCTGCTAAAATGCTGATACACCCGACGATCGGTAACTTATGCAGCTTTTGGACTGCCACAACCATTTTACCTGGCCACTCAGATCTCCGACACGTGATGATGTGCTCAAAGTAGCAAATCACACCCTGTGCTACTTTCCTTTTTTTGTTTGTTTGTCAAACTGCACCTGGTTCGCAAACTCTCTCCCTATACTGTACGCTATAGACAACCTGTGCTACTTCTTTCTCTTTTTTTCACCTCTCTTGTTTGTTTCTTTCTCTCTCCCTGGTCCATTCTTTCCATAGCTCACTTATTTCATACTAGGTGTGGCCTAGCTGTCTCTGCCCCATTATTTTAGTTTTAAACCCCCGCAGTGCTCGGTAAGTCTTTGGGACACCTACGCGCTACTTCTAGCCCACAATTTCATTTTTATTAATTGGCTTTTTATCAAATTTTGCGTTTTGTGTATTTATTGGCTACTGCTCTTTATTTATTTGGATTGGCATAATACCTGGTATGCATTAGTGGGAACAGCTGTTCGCACAACTTTATTTTTTGCTTTTTTTTCTCATGTCGGTAGGAATATAGTTTAAGTAGGGCACAACACCAATTCCGTAATGAAACACTCACCCTTGCTCCAGGTTGGTTATTTAGATCACTGCTACCGCTTTATTATCATTTCCTTATTGGGCTGTTTTGTCCCAGAAAATGGCTGCCTGCATTGACGAATTGTAGGAAGACTGTCTGTGCGCTTGTTGTTAATATCACTTTACTGCTTTTCGAAGATATTGAGTTAAATCCCTGGTCTAACTCTGATAAGGTCCTGGCGACTGTGCTAGCGACCATTAAAAGAATTTAATCAGGCCAGTACAGCATTCGGAAAGATCTTCAAGCCTTAAAAAACTGACATTCGTTTATCCACGTAGACTTAAAGCAGTTGGCAGCCAAACTTCGTACACTCGAGGTTGACCCCAAAACGATCGAAAAGAGCCAATCGAAGCTTCAGCAGAAAAGTTGGTTTTTTTGTGCTTCTGGGGTAAACCCCAGAAAACACACCTAAAAAATCCTGATAGAGAAAATCTGATATCTCGTTTATTTGTTCCTGAAGTACAACAGAACATATCTAGAACAAGTTGCTGTGGTAGAGATGTTGCATAAAAAGAGTACAATTCGTATGATATATGATAGAGTGCTTTTCTGAGTAGATATTAGCAGCCCGCCAGTGTGATGGTTCAACACCTATGAAAATGAAAAATACAATTTTTTCGCTTCATGAGGCTAAGTCTGATGCTTCATTTTGAACAAACGAAGAAATCGAGAATATCATCACTTGCCGAACTGTTCTTGTGGCAAAGCCGCTGGTTCATCCCCAGTTGGTAATTCTCAACACCATATTTTCTGACGTCAACATCGAGCTCCCTTAGTGGAACTCTTTTGTATTTAGGATACAGGTTATGGCAAGCATGACCAGCGTTCTATTTTCGTCTTTCCATACAGCATCAAGCACTTTGACAGCACAGTGATGAACACACGCAGCTTTATTGGCTTGGAGTGCGCGTTGAGGTAACGCCCACTGTATCAAATGTGCTACGGGTGAACTTATTTGGCTATCGCAGAGTCCCAAGCTACCGCACATCCTAAAAAAATTGTACCTAGCGATCAGATGATGCATAAATCTTAACAGTTCCCGGAAGGTTTCATAAACCGTATAGGTCATATTTAAATTTTCTTGTGTAAAACTTTAGCGTTGGAGTTTCGTCACGTGCGGTGCTCGTGGTGGTCATCTTCGATAGTGAGCTAGCGGCGCTCTAGCGGCAAGAACTAGAAGCACGGAGATTCTAAAACACTCTTTAATGTCCCCTAAACACCACCAACTAGCTTTCGTGTTTTCAGTTTCGTTTTTAGCAGCGGGCCTAGATTCCAAGTTGCCACCACAAATATGGTACGCTGGGTGTTGTGGCATTGAAAAGTATCGAATCGATGACACCTAAAATCGACTCCGGCACTCAACTTTGCTTTTTTTTTCAGTATAACTGAAGCGCATGACGAAAAGTGGTCGTTTGTGGGGGGGGGGGTGATAAAATTGCATATTGAACGCTCACATCGCCTACGAAAGTACAACCCTGACAAGTGCCGACCAATTATACCTAAATTTACACTTCTTTAGGAAAAAACCACGCGTCTTCAAAAATGGCTTCCAGCTGACAGGTAGCAAACTGGCAGTACGTGAACACTTCTCTCTGCATACACGAGTGCTCGGAAGAACTTGTGCGATTTTGAAAAATCAAAGCGCACGACGTACAAACGGAATCTCTATAAACTGCAAATGGACAACATATTTTTTATGATGTCATGTCATGCTCGGTTGTTCAATCTGCACTATAGCTGGCACGGGATCATTCATCAAATGTTAAATATTTTTCGCAACTACAGTGTCAGAAGAATAAACCACAACGCTTATCTTTCGCCTACGTAGCATTCTATCATAACGAATTGAGCGAAAATTTCATCTTGAAAACTGTGACTGCGATGTGCTATCTTCAACAGAAACTTGGCTTCGTTCGGGTGTTTTGGATCAAGAGATTGTACCGGATTCTAGCGACTAAACGGTACATCGCAAAGATCATGAAGGTAAAAAGGGGGGTGGTGTATTATTTTCCATTAGAAACCGCATAACATCATTTATTGTAGACATTCCCAGCCCGCTGGAGATTTTATGGGTTTGCATCACTTCATCCTTAACCATTTCACTAGTTTGAGTTTGTTACTGACCACCAGACTATCCTTCTTCTTTCATTATTGACTTGAGCGCCAATCAGGACGCTATTTAAAAAAATTCCTAAATGAACAATTTTGTTAGCGGGTGATTTCTATTACCGTGACATCAATTGGCCCTTTTTAATTTGCAGTTCTCGATCCTCGAGAACAAATTCATTAAACCTATCTTCGATGATTCCTTATTACAGTTAGTCGACCAACCGACTTGAGAAACTAACAACCTCGATCTTATTCAGGCATCGAATCCCCAGGTTACTAGTGCCGTTCTATCCCTGATGGGTTCAGTGACCACAAAATCTTGAACAATTATCATTCCTTCACATTCAAGAGCTGTTACTCCTAAACGCAGCTTTCATTATAAAAAATCCGTTATTACTGTCAATAACTCGGGTCTCCAGACGTTCAGCGATAAATTCCTGCCCAATTTTGCTTCCTGCGCCCTTGACGAAATACGCTAAGGCCCGTTGCCGGGCTAGCGGGTTGGCGTTGATCATTCATATGAGTATAGCGCACCACGACAAGGACACAAAAAGAGGGAGACACACAGCGCTATCTGTGTGTGTCTCTCCCTGTTGTGTCCTTTTCATGGTGCGCTATACTCATCTTAATGATGAACCTTGACGAAACTTGGACAACTTTCAAACACAAGCTACTGGCACTAATGCAAGCACATGTAACGTTGATTTCATTTCTATTTAACGTATCAAAGACGTGGTATCGCACATCGTTGCGAGCTTTACACAATAAAAAGAAACGCCTTTTCAGAACAGTTTAAGCGTCTAAAAACTTCTGCACATTCGACAAACGGAAAATCCTAAGAAAGCACTTATTGTCGGCTGTTCGCAAAGCTAAGAACAAATTTTTTTTGCATTCTCTACGGTTCCTGATGAAAAACAATCCCAAAAATTTTGGCATGCAACTTCCCCGCCTTCCCTCTGAATAATAAAGCTCTCCAAGACGGAAATGGTAATTCGTTAGAAAAAAAATGCGTCACAGACTTTTACAAATATTTTACACCGGTACTCCTAAAACGATGATACTCTGAAGTTCCTACTGTTACTGACGTCACTTACAAATACGTATCAAGTATCGCATGTGCGATAAAAAACTACGGTATCTACTAACTCTGGCAAAGATGGTATCAACCCTAAAGTTCTCAGAATGATCAATATTCCTTCGAGTTCAATTATTCATCACATCTTTGATCAATCATTGTCCACTGGTACGCTTCCACATGATTGGAAAATTAACAAGGGGTCACCTATCTTCAAAATTTGTAAACAAAAATAATACATATAACTATCGCCCCATATCCCTCAACAGCCTTCCTTGTTAAGTAGTTCAACATAGTATTGCATATAATATTGGCCACATTTAGAAAAATTGCCGTTAGTCGTTCCTCCAACAGCATGGCTTTAAAAAGGGTCTGTCTTGTGAAACCCAGATACTATATTTCACCCATGACCTACATTCTGATGTGGATGGTAACACGCAGACAGATTTCATTTATATCTATTTTTCTAAAGCATTTGACCAGGTAACACATTGTCGTATAATTACTAGGCTTTCTTCCTAAATCTTGATTATCTATCTATCCTAACTCTAAAACTTTCTGTCTTCCCGCTAACAGGTAATGACAATGACTTCGGGAGTTCTTCAGGGCAGCGTCCCGGGTTCTTTGTTAGTCCTCATCTACACTATTGACCTTCCACCTGATTGAACATCCGGTTGTTCACCGATGATTGCATCGTATACTGCAATATTATAACTCCCACAGATCATCTGGCACTACAACAACTAGACTTGATCACAATGTAGTGCTCAAAGTGGCACATGACAGTTAACACCGTAAAATGCAAACTAATGACGTTCAGCTGAAAGCATGCAAATTCGATATACACATATTTTCTTAACAATAAACCTATTTTGGCAACAGAGAAGTACCTTGGCACTAATTTCACTCCGAATCTACTCTGGTCAACATGCATTGGAAAAATTACTGCCACAGCATCACACACACTCGGATACGTCTACCTGAAACGTAATTTCTATATGGCGTAATTCATTACACGTACACTAGCATATCAAACATTAGTCATCCCACAACTAGAATATGCGTCTTCTATCTGGTCACCTCACCGAGCCTATATAATAGAAGTACTAGAATCTGTCGAAATCCACGCTGCAAGTTTCATAGCGCGTAACTATGCAATGACCATTTCAGTGTAACTAACATAAAGACATCGTTATCCGTACCATTCCTGGCATTGTCCAGGAAGATAAACACTCTGTGTTCATTCCACAAAGTCATCTACAGCACACACATGAATACATTGCCTTTATCAAAATCTCATTGGGCATCTCGCAGGCTTCATAATCAGCATAGCTTTCCTCGTATTTTCGGCCGCACGCAAGCCTTTAGCGTTTCTGCTCTAACGCGTGCCATTGCTTAATGGCATCATCGTCCTGCTGCTATTGTGTCCATTCGTGATCACTTGGCGTTTAGAAATAAAATTCTATTTGCCACTATGTTTCCTAACTATATCACTTTATTGGTGTTCATTCATTATATGCTTACACTTACATGTCAACCGTTCAATTATGTATACCACGAGTTTCATATTGTTATGGTTGAATTGAAGGATAGGTAGATTTATTTACATGGTGAGTATGAAGTTCGGCAGTCGCGGTAAAAATGGAGCCCTCAGGCCGCACCAGACGTCGTCTTCCTCTTCTACCTACCCGGCACATACTACAGCCCCGCTCATACCGTAGCATTCCCCGGTTCACAGACGAAGCCCGATGGGTGAGTTTAAGACACTGGAGGGATGAAGAAGAATGGCGATTTGGGCTAGTTGGTTTGAATTCATGATAATAAGGGTTGCAGCACGAGCACGAATGTGCTAGAAGAAACAGACGAAAGTCGAGGTACGGAAGGCAAAAAGGCAGCGCTCTTGTTGTCCTCTTTGCCTTCCGTACCTCGACTTTCGTCTGTTTCTTCTAACACATTCGTGCTCGCGCTGCAACCCTTATTATCTTGGAGGGATGAAATTTCTTGAGGCGAGCCACGTGTACCAACTGCGTTCGATTTTACCGACGAGAAGGTGTTGTCAAGCGTGCCACAACGTACGTCAAGTCAGTCAAGCGATCTACAATGACGTAGGGGCCTGTGTACTGCGGTAAAAACTTCTGACATAAACCAGGTTTTTGTTCGGGCTCCACAACCACATGAATTCACCTTTGCGGGATGAAACGGCATCATGGCGTTGACCGTATCGTAGCTTGGAGCGATCTTGTGATGCCAGTGTGCGCAAGCGTGCCATTTGGCGGGCTTCTTCAGCCCGGCACAATGTTTCGGCCACGTACTTGTCGGTATGGAGCTTAAATGAGAGGATTGTATCAAGGAAGCTGCGTGGTGATCGAGCGTAGAGCTGGTAGAAGGGCGTGAAGTCCGTGGTCTCGTGCTTCGCTGTATTGTATGCGTAAGTAATAAATGGTAAGATCTCATCCCAGTTTTTGTGATTGGGCGTGACGTACATAGCGAGCATGTTAGTAAAAGTTCGATTGGTGCGTTCTACAAGACCATTCATATGGAGATGGTATGGTGTCGAATGTCTGAACTGTGAAGTGCAGAGGCGAAGCAATGCTTCCACAGCGTCCACGATGAACTGGCGACCATGGTCACTTATGATTACTTGAGGTGGACCATGGCGAAGAACAACAGAGCGTAACAAAAAGGCAGCGACGCCATCAGCTGTAGAAGATGGTATCGCAGCGGTATCGGCGTATGTGGTAGGGTGGTCGACGCACACTATTATTCAGCGGTTGTTGTTCGAAGATCACGGAAACGGGCCCAATAGGTCGATACCCACTTGCTTGAAAGGCGTAGTAGGCGGTTCTACGGGGCGAAGAAGGCCGTGCGGTGCACTGGTAGGTCGTTTGTGACGCTGGCAGTTCTCACAGCTTGAGACGTATTGTTTCGTAAAATCTCGCATTCGAGGCCATTAAAAACGCTGCTGCACTCGATGCAGGGTGCGAATAAACCCAAGGTGTCCTGACGTTGGATCATCGTGCTTAGTACGGAGAACGGCACATCGAAGACTTTGAGGTGCAACCAGTAAATAACGTGCGCCGGTTGCTGAGTAATTCAGTTTGCATAACAATCCATCACGAATGCGAAAGTGACCACTGCCTTTGAGATTCCGGGCGTCAACGAACAAAGGATCTAAAGATAAATCATTCAATTGTTCTTGTTTGATGATAGTGGCGTCAGGAAACGTTTGAGAGACCGCAGCAAAATATATGTCGAGGGTATCTGCACTGTCCTCCGTCGTGGTCATAGGCAGGCGAGAAAGGCCATCAGCGTCCGAATAACGTCGTCCACTACTGTACAAAATGCTGAAGTCAAATTCTTGAAGGCGTAAAGCCCATCGAGCAAGGCGGCCAGAGGAGTCCCGGAGGTTAACCAGCCAACATAATAAATGATGGTCTGTCACAATCGTGAATGGCCGAGCGTAAAGGTAACATGGAAACTTCTGAATGGCGAATACAGCCGCTAAGCATTCTTGCTCTGTCACCGTATAATTTATTTCAGCCTTGCTTAGAGATCGACTTATAAGCAACAACATGCTCTGCATCATCATGGCGCTGAGCAAGCACACCTCCGATGCCAATTCCACTTGCATCACTGTGCACTTCTGTAGGAGCAGAAGGATCGAAATGACGAAGAATAGGCTCAGATGTCAGTAGAAGTTTCAGTTCAAAAAATGTGGTATCACAATCTGGTGTCTAGTCGAATGGGCTGTATTTTCGCAACAAGCTCGTCAGTGGGTGTACTACGTCCGCGAATCGGGGCACAAAGCGGCGAAAGTAGGAACATAGGTCCAAGAAGCTGCAAAGTTCCTTCAGTGTCTGGGGTGGTTTGAATGTGCCGACTGCTTCAATTTTGCGGGAATCCGGCCTGACACCATCTTTGTCAACTAGGTGCCTGAGTACTAAAGCTTGTCGTTCAACAAACCGGCACTTTTTAGAGTTCAAAATCAAGCCAGCCTTTCCGAAACAGTTTAAAACAAGGCTTAAACGGATGTTGTGCTCTTCGAAGGTACGCCCAAAAATGACGACGTCATCCAGGTAGCATAAGCACACCTCCCATTTAAGATCACGAAGGGCAGAGTTCATGAACCTTTCGAAAGTGGCGGAAGCATTGCAAAGCCCAAACGGCATCACATTGAATTGGTACAGTTAATTAGGCGTCACGAATGCAGTCTTCTCCTTGTATGAAAGGTGCATAGGTATCTGCCAATATCCTGATTGTAGGTCTATTGAAGAAAAGTACGAAGCCGAGAGTAAGCAGTCAATAACATCGTCAATCTTAGGCAGCGGATATACATCTTTTTTGGTCACGGCGTTGAGTCTTCTGTAACCAACGCAGATCCGCCAGGCACCATATTTCTTCTGAACCAAGATGACCGGTGCTACCCATGGGCTACACGACTCTTCAATGACACCCTTCTTCAGCATTTCTTGAACTTGGTCGGCAATAACTTTTCGTACTGATGACTACACTCAGGAAGGCTTTTGTCGGATCGGATGGTCAGTGCTGGTGTCGATCCTATAGTGAGCGCGAGAACATGGTAAAGGTAGTGGCTTTTCCTCTTGGCAAAAGTCAAACACAGAACCATGTCGCCTCAACAGATCGCGTATTGTCTGCTGCTCGTGTGACCGCAAAGTGGCGCTAATCATGCCTAGGATCTGCGACTCGTAAGAGCAACTGCGCTTGCCAGAGACTGTACCTGTCTCGCTTTCATCGTTAATAACGACCGCTACAGAACCTTCAGTGCAATCATCGAAGACGCCAAGCTTCATTCCTCGAGGGCGCACAACCGGCATTGGCGAACAGTTCAGCGCCCCCAGAAAGGTTGCTCCTTCATCAACAGATACCAAACAACGAGGCACGAGTATGCCTTTTTAGCACATTGAACGATGGTAGGTTCAACGATGGCGTCAAAATATGTGGAAGATTCTGAGGCGAACACCGCAACTGACCTAATTGACCATGGCGGCACTGTCAGCTCATCGGAAACAATCAGAGCGTCTTTCGCAACCTGCGGCGCCTCATCGACGAGGGCAGGAACAACGTCACCGCTGACGGAAAGTTCACCGCTTCCACAGTCGACGAAAGCGCCACATCCTTGGAGAAAGACAAGACCGAGAATCGTATCGTGGGTACAATGTTGCAGCACAAGAAACTCTGTTGGGAACACCTTTCCTGCCAATAAGACATTGACGGCACAAACTCCGACAGGATGAAGTACTTCCCCACCAACACCACAAAACCTTGTTGATTCGCCCCAAGAAAACATAACTTTGCGGCCAATGCAACTTTTGAAAGAAAGACTCCTAACTGATATCGTAGCACCAGTGTCCACCAAAGCACTTGTAAAAAAGCCATCTATTTACACACGTATCTTGCTCTCGGACATTATTACTGGCGGAGGCATCTGAGGCAAATCTTGTGCGACCTCACCTCCATCGGTCATGCTGGCAAGTTTCCCGGTGGTGGCGGTGATGACAGGCATCGTCCCGGCGAAGGGGAACGATGCAGTCAGCCAGATGGAGGCGTCAAACTACGGTCAGAAGCGGGAGAACTGCCACGGTGATTTCCCCGCCGTGAGGTGCTCCTGGAATAGGCGGGCCAAGGACCATTGTTGTGACCAGTGCACGCTGGCGGAAACTCTGATGGGCAATGATATCGGGACGTTGGTTCTCTCTGTCGACCACAGAACCGAGCTATATGCCCGGCGATACCACGACGGTAGCACACAGTGGCTTGGCGGTATGCTTTGTACTCCTGGAAGGCATTGCGCTGACGTGGTGGTGGTACAGGTACATCTTCCTTCGGGTCGTAATAGGTGTCGGCTGGCTGAAGGGGGTAACTGAAGCAGTCTTCGTACCTCGGCAGCGGGTAGTTCTTCCGCTGTGACTTTAATGGTGAAGGTGGCCTGTAGTTGCAATCATCGATGCCTGCTGCGGCAATTGACACGGGAGGGCGAGAGGGAAGCGGTGCGGGTGTAGCTTCGTACGGCGTCGGGCGAGTGTGTCGAGTGAGCTCTTTTCGAACGATCTGGCGTATTGCCGACGCGAAATCAAGCGGCGTGTATTCGTCAACACTTGCTACGGTTGTTACATTCGGTAGGCGACCAAACTTGGGGTTGATACGTCGCATCTTCAGAGTCACGAATGTTTGACACTGGCTTATGACGTCGGTTACTGTAGCAAGGCTGTCTTTGCTGACGGGGAACTGATACACGTCCTCGGCAATGCCCTTCAATAGGCAGCCAACTTTGTCTTCCTCTGACATAGAAGGGTAGAAAATCTTGCAGAGCTTGCAAGATTGCGTCGACATGGGTCGTGCACGTCTCTCCTGGGATCTGAGCTCTCTGCAGTAACGTTTGTTCGGCCTGCTTTCTCTTAGCTACGGAGTCTCCGAAGCACGCTCTTATTTCAGAAACGAAGCGATCCCATAGCGTGAGGGCATCTTTGTGGTTCTCGTACCACACGAGTGCTCTGTCCGTTAAGAAAAATACTACATTGGTCAGCTGGGTCGCCGCGTGCCACTGGTAGTATTTGCTTACCCGTTTGTAATGTGTGAGCCAGGCGTCCACGTCCTCGCCAGATTTCCCACCGAATGTGCGAGGCACTGTCAGATCCTGACGCAACCAGGGACCAGCCGCACGCAAACCTGGCACTAGCGGTGCTGCTGGGTATGGTAGAAGGTCTACATCTGCGGGGATCCGGTTTTCTTTCCTTCTTCGCCGTGAGACATCTCAGCTGCCAGTGGTAAAGGGGGTAGTCCAGCAAGGCAGCGGCTTTGTCGTAGATCAGGCGCTTGAAGCGCCGTGTTGCTTGGTTGATTACTCAGCGCCTCCACCACAAAACTGTTACAGTTGAATTAAAGGATAGGTGGATTTATTTACAGGGTGAGGAAGAGTTCGGCAGTCGCCATAAAGATGAAGTCCTCAGGCCGCACCACACAGCGTCGTCTTCTTCTTCTACCTACCCGGCACATACTACAGCCTGGCTCATACCGTAGCAATATTATTAGTGCATGGGATTTCTCGTATTTAGCAATTGTATACTTTGCTTTTGAATTACTTTTGTTTGCTCCACGTTTCCTGGTTAAGAAAACCACTGTATAGTCTCCCTCACATATTTATACTCCTACTCGCAGCCTGTGAGGTATTTGTAAATAAAACTAAATAAATAAAACTGGCATGTGACGAAGTATTTTGTTTTTCAACTCGTCCTCCTGACTACTCTGAGCATGACACCCACACGTGTTCTCCTCGACAAGCAACCTCATTCGTAACAGGGGTGGTAAATGTGAGATACTGCAACATCCATATCGCAATAGCGCATCTTACTTAAAATGATTGTTCATATGGCGAGAGTTGCAGCGGTGGCTTCCTTCTGCCGCCCTACTTCGAAAGGGTTATTGCCACGCTTCAAGAAACATTTTGAAGTGAAACGAAACAGCCCGAGCTTACATTGCCTGAACACACCACAAACCATTACATGTTACATCGCCTTTACCGCCACTTATTTTGAATTAAAAGAAGCAATACATGACGTCATTTAGGATATAGTCGAAATTCTGCTAATCACCAA
The DNA here is from genome assembly GCA_013436015.1 of Rhipicephalus annulatus. Classification (NCBI taxonomy): domain Eukaryota; kingdom Metazoa; phylum Arthropoda; class Arachnida; order Ixodida; family Ixodidae; genus Rhipicephalus; species Rhipicephalus annulatus. The sequence goes on along the minus strand of WOVY01010159.1, from coordinate 251,613 downwards.
GATTAAGCAGGAATGAAACACCACTAATGAAAGATGATTAGCGCAGTACCCCACACTGACAATCAGTATACAGCAGACTTTATTTTACTTAGGTGTTACACAACGCAAGGAAGTTTTATTTGTTCACTTCAAGACTCTTTTGCATTAACATTTGGCTCCACGGCGGGCGCTCCTGGTGGCCTTAATTAAACAGAAGCGCGATGGGTGAGATAACAGAGGGCTTAGTAGGTACGTTCCTGGTTCATCATGGTAGAATTGGATTTTTCGTTTTCTGTGGTAATCTGTGCAAGTTGAGAGATTGCTGGTTTTGGGCACATTACATCAAAACCCGAAGCTGTCGCAGGGTGTTGCGTCACAAAGCAAGGCCGCCTGCCGCGCTGCATATAAACATGGACGTGGCTGTACCTTCCGCTGGCGCTTATCACGCCAGTCCAAATCTCCTTAATCATTTTCGCAACATTATACTTCATCGAAATATTTCCCTTTTCCGGAGCTCAAGGCAGCAGTACGCCTATTTGCGACAGTTGCACAGGAGCAAGCTACGACGTGTTCACAACGCTACAGAGTGTTGAAACAGTTCCTTGAGTCCGCCACTGTGGTGCAACAATTCAGGTGCTGCTGACACGAAGGTCGCGGGTTCGGTTCAGATTACAACGGTTGCATTTCAATGGAGGCGGAATGCTTCAGGCCCAACTACTCTGCGATCATGTTCAAGAACCCCGGATGGTCGACATTTCCGGAGCCCTACGGCGTCCTTCATAATCATATCGTGGTTTTGGGACGTAAACACCCAGATAATAACACTAAACTGTGCTCCCAAGGCAGAGATTTCCCATAGCTAGGTCAACCCAAACAAGTAGCGAAGCGGCGGGATGTTAAAAAAGCACACACGCTGGCCGCTTCCATCACGCACACACGCTTTCGCAGCACTTCGGCGCAGCCCTTTTCTGCACCAATCCTATATGGCAGCTTCATCCCCGTGAAGATTGTGGGTCCGTTCGATTTACCTGCACCAGTCGGAACCGGTTCGTGTTGATTAACGAGAAGTTCACAAATTGTGCAACGCGAGTTGAGTGGCGCAGGCCGCAGGGCACTCCAAACTAATGACGGAATGCCCGCGAGGTGCAGGCCTTATTTCTGTTCGCTTAATTTGCACGACTCAACTAATACTGACCGACGGCGAATCGCACATGTGGAAAGTTTACGAGGCCCAAACATCGTCGCTAAACACACCGTGTCAGTATAGGCGTGCGCGGCGCTTACGTTAAGTGCTGCGTCATCTGCTCAGCTACACGCGCGGCTGCACCAAGCTGGCACCGCCAGTCTAGGAGGCGCAGAAAAATTGTGAAATAACGCTGCACCTCTCCTGCATCTTTCGAAATAAATGGCATTGTCCAGAGGCCACCATTGCAGCTGCATAGCTGAAGTGAATGTCAAGGTGCCGCACCTGGTAAACTAACTACCAAGTACAGAGTTGTCAGATGACACTCAGCTACCAAATAATCACAATGAACGAAATCCAGGGCAGGCAATACGACTTTTGTGAAGAAGACCAAAAGTAGCCGAAATTTAATAAACTTGGCCCCAGTCTTTAAAATATTCGTCATTATAACAAAAAATTGCGTATATAAGAAGAAGAGTTATCAAAATCGCTAATTATTTTGTACAGCGATAACAAGCGCAACCTTAAGCGAAAGACCACATTTACTTGCAAACACCGTCTCCAAGTTATGCACTTCATTCGGCCGAGTGCACGTTTTCAGGACAAGAATAAAGTTCCTTGGTTTCTCCAACGGCCACGTGTTTACACTTTTCAATGCAACGCTTGTGCCATACCTTGCCTTCCCTTCTCAATCATTACAGATTTCTTTCTGCCCTACATGCTTGCCTTTTTGATCCCATCATTCCCTTAACTGGAGTGACTTGAGTCGAATTTTCATCCCTCCCCCTCCATCAGAAACTTTCGCACATGAATTTTAGAAGATAAAATAGCATATAACAGCCCTTGGGCCTTACTTCAAAAAACAAGTCACTGAGTACCATAATAAAGTAACCGTCAAAATCTGGAGACAAAATTTATTGACTCAATGCATAAATCTTTGTTTTCACTTCATCACCGTAACACACAGATTTAATCGAAGTGGCTTCATCACAAAGCCACCTTCCGCTCTTCATCCTAATCGGTGGCTTATACAGTTTACCGTTTCAAAAAACCACATTCTCAATGTGCTAAATCAAGATGATGATGATGATGGTAGATTTTAGTGGCGCAAGGGCAACTCAGGCCAAAGAGCGCCAAACACATGGTTTTTGGTCGATTTGATTATAAAAAGTCTACTCAGGGTGGCAAGAATAAAAGAGTAATGTATAGGACTTAAACTTAGGTGTAGTGACTATGTGTGATGGGTTTAAAACGGGCTATGCTCATGAGTTTTACAAAGTCATGCCGTGTCGTCAACAGCCCTTGTCAAGACAAGGAGTGCGTGCTACATGACATATGGTAAAAAATCTCAGTGATTCCCTCAGGATTGAGAGGAGGCTGAGATTAGTGAGAATATGTTATGGAATGGAGGAAGCCTACACTAGCTAAAAACTTTAACACTACTTTTGAGGGAAACAAGAGATCGTCTCCAAGAAAAAATTGTGGATGCGGCGGAATGTGACATTTGTACTGCTTTGGAAAGTGACACAGTCTTTCTGGTTCGAGGTTCGGACAGGTAATTAGAACGTGAACGACAGACAGCTCATCACCACATTTTGCACAATGTGGTGCTGGAGAGTTGGTTAAAAGGTGCGAGTGTGTTGCATGTGTATGACCGATCCTGAGTCTGCACAGTGCAACCTCTTGGTACCTGTTACGTTTTTCAGTCACAAATCTTCCTATTCTTGGCTTTACTAAGTGCAGTTTGTTTGAATTTGCTGCGTTCCATTCTTCTTGCCATTGTCTACGCATTCGGGATGCGATGACTGGCCTCAGGTCCTCATACGGGATGATGTCTACGTCAACTGAAGGGCGGAGTGCTGCTGACTTCGCAAGTTTGTCCGCTATCTCATTGCCAGCAATGTTGCAGTGTCCCGGAATCCAGCATAGCGTGATTTTGAGTTTAGATTTGCGGGCTGACATGATGCATTTTCGAAGTGTATTAGTAACTGGGTTTTTGAGTATCTTAGTGGAGGACAACGCAGTCACAGCACTGAAAGAATCTGTGTATATGATTGAGGCTGATTCTTTCTCCTTTAAAATGTGCGTTACAGCTAGAAGTATGCCATAGCTTTCTGCAGTAAATATACTGGTATGTTCGTTCATTGTTCTAGATTCAGAGAAAGCGGGACCGTGTGCCGCACATGCGACTGCGGAGGACTTGGATGCATCAGTATAATATTCAGCACACCTGTATTTGGTCTGCAGGTACTTGAAGTGTTGATCGATTGCGACTAGGTGGCCATTTTTTTCTACCTCTAGGAATGACAAATCACAATCAATAGCCTGCATTTTTCATGGCACAACAGTGTCCTTGTGAGAGGTTAGTTGAAGATTGGAGACCAGTATGTGCATATTTCCAAGGTGTGAGGCCACTCTCAGGGAATACGGTGGCGTAGCTGATGGTCGCCTCAAAAACAGGAGGGCGTTCGATGTATCCTGCAATAGCGCGCGAGCTGGGTGGTCGACATGGGAAAGCACCTTGGTGGCATACGTGACACTTGTAAACTGATGTCGCCGTTCTAGTGACCACCGGTCTGTCTCAACATACAGGCTGGCTGTCGGGCTGGTTCAGAAAGCAGCGCTGGCCAGCCGAAGCCCAAGGTGGTGCACTGGGTCAAGCATCTTCAATGCAGATCTTGAAGCTGACTCGTAAACTACCGAGCCGTAATCGATACGTGATAGCACTACACTGTTGAGAAGGTTGAGTAGACAGTCACAGTCTGTGCCCCATGACTGATGCGAGAGAATCTTGAGCAGGTTTAAGGCTTTCAAGCACTTAAGTCGTAGCTGTTTGATATGTGTAACAAAGCTGAGCTTTTCATCAACCACAACACCTAAGAATTCGTGATCTTTTTTGGTAGTTATGGTTTGTGCATTAATTGAAATGTTGGGGGGTGGCCTTATGTCACGTAGTTTTGAGAAGAGTACGCAAACAGTCTTGTGGCAGTTAAACTTAAACCCATTTTAGATGCGGAGCATCTAATACTCGAGGCTTGTAGTGCGGCGCCGTCCGCAAGCTTCCTCCTCCTTCTTCCACCATCTGTGCATCCCTTCCTCCTCTACACACCGCGCGCGCTTCACTCCTCCACCATCTGTGCACCCTTCCTCCTCTACACACCGCGTGCGCTTCTCCTCTTCACGAACATTCGCTAGCTGTATAATGTAGCGCGCATGCGCCGTCACGCTTCGAGAACATCGGCAGCTGACGCGCGCGTGCGCCGTCGCGCTTCGAGAACATCGGCAGCTGACGCGCGCGCATGCGCCGTTGCGCTTCTCCCCCTTCTCGAACATTCGACAGCTGACGCGCGCATGCACCGTCACCCACCATCTGTGCCGCGCGCGCTTCTCCCCTTCGAGAACATTCTACAATTCTCCTGATTCTCCAGTGGACGCGCATGCGCCGTCGCGCTTCGAGAACATTCAACAGCTGACAGTGCATGCGCCGTCGCGCTGTATATATACTCAAGGTCGGCGCTCGCTCGCTCAGTTGCCGCTCGTTGGTTGGTTTGTACGGCGCGTCGACGTCCAAGGTCGCGGTGAAATGAATTCCAACGAATCCACAAACACAATGATCAACGTCCCTTCGACCAGCGCCGCCCTTTCGCATACGTGTGTACGTGTTCACTCATTTAACACCCCCTCCTACAACCACGTTAACCAATTTAGCCATCGACCCAAATAAGTCGCAATTTAACACCCCATTTCACAACCACGTTAACCAATTTAGCCATCGACCCAAGTAAGTCGCACTTTAACACCCCGTTAACCAATTATATGCTCCCCATCCTCCTCAGTGTTCCCCCGAGGGAAGCTGCGGGCAATTTTTTTTGTCTGCCCAGCTTGACAGCTTGTTTACTGCCAACTGAATCTGACGTTCACACGTGGCTATGTTGCAAGATTTGAAGCTGATCTGAATGTCATCCACATATACAGAGTAGGATATTGTTTTAGGCAGTATGGTGCTTATGGAGTTCATTTTTACAATGAATAGTGTGCAGCTAAGAACACCGCCCTGGGGGACGCCATTTTCTTGCGTAAACCACTTACCAACACGAACCACAAATGTACGGTCAGAAAGGTAGCTTTCAATAGTATTCAGCATATTTCCTGACACTACAAAAGATCGCAGGTCACGGAGAATGCCATAACGCCATGTCGTGTCGTAAGCCTTTGCCAAGTCAAAAAAATACAGATAGGCAGTGTTGTTTATGAATGAAGGCATCTCTGACATAGGATTCAAATGCTACCAGTTGGTCAGTTGTCGACCGGCCAGACCTGAATCCAGCTTGATGACGATCAAGGAGGCCATTGTATTCAAGGTAATACATTAGGCGGCGATTCACCATTTTTTCGAACACCTTGCCCAAACAGCTGGTCAGCGCTATTGGCCTGTAGTTAGCAGCAAGTGTGGCTTCTTTTCCTTGTTTAAGGATGGGTATGATAACTGCCTTTTTCCGGGTCATGGGGAGACGCCCAGAGGACCATACATTGTTGAAAAGAATCCTCATTCTTTGACGTCAAGCGTTTCTTCGTGTAGGTGTTTCAGCTTGCCGTAAGTAATCCTGTCCGAGCCTGCTGCTGAGCTGCCACACTTTGCCAGTGCTGCCTTTAGTTCACCTATAGTAAAGGGGGCATTGTACCCTCCTGCCGATGGCCTGTCATCACGAATAGGTTTACGTTCCTCGGCAAGTTTGTATCGCCTAAAGTAGTCTGTATATTGTGAACAGCTGAAAATATACTCGAAGTGTTGGCCTAAGGCATCTGCCTGGTGTTCCAGTGTAACACCAGCAGTACTAACAAGGGGCAACGGATGAGTGCTGTACCCTTGGAATGCTCTTATTCTGTTATACACCTTATGCGTGTCAGTGTAAGAGTTCACCGATGAGAGGAAGGATTGCCAGCTCTGTCGTTTAGATTCTCTTCGGACACGTCTACCGTTTGCTTTTGCACGCTTAAAATTCACCAAGTTTTCGACTGTAGGATACCTGCGGAATTTCGGCCATGCTTTGTCTTGACTGTCACGAGCATTTTTGCACTCAGAGTTCTACCAAGGTCGTCTTTTGTTCCGTGTATTGTTAAATGTATGTGGGATAGATTGCTCTGCGGCCTGTATAATGTGCAGTGTGACCAACGCTTCAGATTCATCGATGCCTAGGGTTTCAATTGATGAGCGCGATAGTTTTGAGAGTTTTCGAAATTTCGTCCAGTTCGCACCCTGTTCTCGAAAGCTGGTTACATTCACAGTCATTGTACTCGTATTTCCTTTGTATTTTAGACAAACAGGAAAATGATCACTTCCATAGAGGTTATAAATTACAGCCCAATCAGTGGTTGCCAAGAGTGAAGGAGATCCGATAGCAAGATCTATTGCTGTGTATGAGTTGTGCGCTGCATTAAAATATGTTGGCTCTTTTTTGTTAAATATACAGGAGCCGGAGGACAACAGAAAGATTTCAATAAGGGAGCCTCGAGAGTCTGTTTTTCTACATCCCCATAAAGGGTGGTGCGCATTAAAGTCTCCGACCAACAGAAATGGGTGCGGAAGCTGATCGATGAGTGCTTCAAATGTTTTATTAGAGAGTTGGTAGTCTCGAGGGATGTATAGTGAACACACTGTTGTTACTCGTCCAAACATTAGGGTTCGTATTGCCACTGCTTCTAAGCCGGTAACCAGAGTGAGGCTTTGAGACGGAACTGCTTTTTGCACCACGATAGTGACACCACCAGATGATTGTGTAGTGCCCTGTCTGTCCTTTCGGCATACCACATATCTTTTCAAAAAGCTAGTGTGTGTAGGTTTTAGCTGTGTTTCCTGTAAGCAAAGTATGTTTGGTCGGTGTTGTGCAAATATTTCATATAAGTCGTCTAAGTTCTTAAGTAAACCTCGGCAGTTCCATTGGATGATATTTTCGGCAGCCATTTTTATGAATGAGGAAAAGAGCGTGACTTATTCATACTTCGCTGCCTCTATTAGGAGGCTTCACTGGCGGGTGTCTTTTCCCTCTGAGGCGATCTATGGAGCCCCGCCTATTTTGGGGGGATTCCGTCAGCATCTTAGACGCTGAGGATCCTGGTGTCACTTCCATTGCCTCCGGTAGACCCTCAGAAGCTAATGGAGGTTTGTCAGAAGAGACAGGTGTCTCAGTTGTCTTCGTGGTCCCTGGGGTCTGATGAAGTTCGACCTCCGGGACGTGAAAGGTTGGCGCAGCCTGTGGCTGCTTGGTGGGGGGCAAAGATGTGCACGCATCAGCAAAGCTGTATTGCTTGCCCACCGTCACTAGACGCCGCCCGGCCCCCCGGCGCGCTACGTCAGCGTACGTTCTTCCGGAGAAGAGCGACACCTTCTTCCGGGCTTCAGAGAATGTGATGTTTTCCAATACTTTTATCTGGATAATTTCCTTTTCCTTTTTGAAAATTTCACATGTCCGCGAGTACGCTGCGTGCGGCCCGTGACAGTTGGGGCACTCTGTTTGCGTGGAAGTACAGCTCTCTGTTGGGTGCTCATGATCACCACATTTTGCACATGTTTTTTTCCGCGACAGGTATTCGACCCATGTCCATATTTCTGGCATTCGTAGCACCTTCTAGGGTTGGGTATGTAGGGGCGGACTTTGCAGTGAAGGAACGCAGCTTTCACGGATTCTGGCAGGGTGGAGCGGTTGAATGTTAGTACTATATGAGGCGTCACCACTTCTTCATTGTTTCGCCTGATGGTTATCCGACAGATGGCTACTACGCCTTGCTCTCAAAAGCCTTCAAGGAGGTCAGCTTCAGTTTCTCGCATCAGATCACGTTGTGAAATGACGCCTTGAACAGTGTTAAGGCTGCGATGGGGGGTGATAAACCCGTCCAGGTGGGCGAACTGCTTTTGTTTAAGGAGAGTGTTTGCATGCTGTTTCTGGCTTACTTCAACAAGCAGATCACCGGATGACAGTTTCTTTGCGTCGTACTTTTTGCCTATTAGGTTAGCAAAGGTTTTAGCTATCAGGAAAACCGACAGTCCTGCAACTGAGACGTTATCTGCCAGAGAGTGTATGACTAAATAGCGTGGGAAGTGGTAACAATCGCTTCCGGTTCGTTTGGAGCTTTCATCGGTGCGGTTCCTTTTCAGGGACCGATCATTGTAAGGGGGGAAAGATTTTGCCATGTGGTGCATTTCATGTTCGGCGGCGATGGTGACCACCCACCACAGAGCCCAACAGGGGGACGCTACAAGGTAGAACACTTGAAGGTGCCAGTCATACATCGCCGCTATAACCAGATATAACTACCCAAGGTTGGGTAACTACACAAGGTTAACCCTTGCCGCCAGGAAATTTGGAAGTAAATAGAAGAGAGTAGAAGACAGGACAGATAAATAGTAAGAGATAAAGACGAAGATGTAGGGAGAGAGAGATAGGAAAAGGCGACTGCCGATGTCCCCTGGGTGGGTCAGCCCAGGGGTGCCGTCTACGTGAAGCCGGGGCCAAAGGGGTGTGTTGCCGCTGCCGGGGGGCCTTAAAGGTCCAATCACCCAGCATTGGCTCAAACCCCACGATCCCCTTTTCCCCGGACACGGCAAAGCCACACATGGCTAGGCGTGGGAGGGAGTAGAAACTCCCCCGTTAGCTCGGGTCCGTGGTGTCGCTACACACCAAACGCCTACTTGCGCAGGCGCCCCTGCGGGGGTGCTAAATCAAGAGCCTTGCTGTCAATCTTGTCTAGGGGAGACAAGCACAGCCTTGACGGTACCTAATAAGGAATACAACCCATTACCTGAATTTTTTTTTGGCGTTTTGTCCGTGACGGGTGTGCAGGAATACCAGCCAACCAGAACAATATAAATTTCGAACTTCTGTATACGTCGGGGCAGTTTTTTTTTAATTATCTACGAGAGAAGAGTATTGCACAAAAAATACACCGCCCCATTGAGGCATTTTGCTTGTTAATGTACCGTAAAAATCTACGGCCTTAGAGCAGTCACTGTCATTTCCTGTGCCATCCTTCGAAATATATCAACAAAGAGTAGAAGAAAACAGAAGCTCCAGCACCCTGACCTAATAACGCAATAAAAAATAATGTAACTACTAAGAATCGTAGAAATTTATGAGTAAAAGTAAGCAAGTGACTCTCGAATGAGACCTAAGCTAAAATAAACCGGCAAGTTTCTCAGAACACGCTATTAGCACGCATTCTCTCAGCGCTAAAGCGAAAGCACTGCTAAGCAACCGTATTCACTTATAGTGTATCAGCTCGACCTCACGTGTTGGTGATTTTTCAGAAGTAAGAATATATGATTGGTATCAGGTTACAAATAGAAGCACGTTTATGCGAGGGCAACGCATTTGACTGCATGCGGGCGCGTTTAGTAACAACGTGATGTTGTCAGCCGAGAAAAGAAAATGGTCCTAAATCAATGCACGAAGGCAACACACAGTCACAGAGACAAGCACTGCTGTCAGATTTCGCGTCTTTTAGAGAGAAGGTTGTTGTGAATGTCTGGTTAAAGACGTAGCTGTCCTGAAGAGTTCGGGGCCGTCACTCAGCCATGCTGTACACGCTTGTGGCACCTCCCCCAGCTGGTGCTGCCGCTGCCTTTGCCGCTATTTCGTCCCTACGTCTCAGAAACGCAACGTACGAGAAGAGGCTGCACAGGACTTGACTCTGTAAAAGCGAAAAAAAATAGAAATTAAAAACAAAACGATCACTTTTTTCGACGTACCCCGATGGCGTCCCTGCAGTTTCTGAAAGAAAGCAATATTTATTTGATGCTGCACTAGTATCAAATGGTCCCATTCGAGTACGTTCGCCGCACTTGTCGCGGGGGGTGCATACTCTAGCCGTGGTGGAGGGATGAGGGGCGGGGGGTGAGGTGGTTGAGGTGACAGTTTTGAAGGTAGGGACCTGAGCGTGCAAACCAAGCTGTGTGACACAACGTCATTTAAACACGCAGTAAAGCTAAGAAATACACAGTGGCCATTAGTTGTACTAAGTGTGTGTGGTAATGATTCTGTTACAATGGAAAAAAAGTAAAGAGAAGGCAACTTGACGTCGGCAGCGACCAAAGTTTCTTGTCTGCCAGCGGCAAAAAGGTATCTTTTTCGCCACTTTTGCGTATTCAAAACTATGTCGAGGTTCCTTAAAACAGTACATTTGACGCCGCCTTTTCCTTCATTGGCTTCGCAGCCTATTGACTTTCGATGACGTTGTGTCACACAAAGCAACGCAGCCCTCCCACCTATTTTATTTCAATCAAACTGTGTAACTTACTGCTACTGCATGGAAAAATATTTGAAATTCAGGGAGGAGGGTGGGGAAGGGCAGCTTTTTTCTTGTGTCCCCTTTAGAACGACCATCATCACATCTTTTAAGGGTGTTCCATAGTGCGTGTCCACCAAGAATGAATAAACTTGCAGGACGCTTAAGCCTCGCATTTAAATGTGGAAAGCGAGAGCGCGTTTATGGGTCCTTGCACATCGACTTGTCGTTCGCTTGTGGTGCTTCACTTTTATACTATACCGTGCCATGAGGTGGATAAAAGGCTGCAGCTCCACGAAATGATTGCTGATGATTATACGAAGCAGTGTGCATCAAGTCCTGAATTGTGACTTTCTGTTTTGTTCTAGCTAGGTCGTCATCATAAACACAGCTAGGTCACAAATCTCTCCCGTCCTCTCCGGTGTTCCCCAGGGAACTGCACTTGGCCCCCTGCTTTTCCTTATTTACATCAACGACAATCCACACTGTATTACTAACAACATAAGATTGTTCGCCGACGATCGCGTTATTTACACAACAATCGCTAGTCATGAAGATCAAAAAGTTTACAAGCAGACCTAACAGCCGTTCGAAATTGGTGCCACAAGTGGCAGATGAGTTTAAACATTTCTAAATGTAGATCAGTGCCTTTTCATAGATGTACTAATCCGTTAATGTACAACTATGCTCTACATAACAGTGTTCTCCAACCGACTAGCTCGTATGAATACCTTGGAATACATATCTCAAGTGACCTACCATGGACCCTCCACATCAATCACGTCATTTCAACAGCTTGTAGATCTTTAGGTTATATCCAAAGAACCCTGAAGTTTGCTCTCGGCCACTTAAAAATATTAGCCTTCACCACAATAATACGCCCCAAATTGGAGTATACCGCAGAAATTTGGGACCCACACCAGCACTATCTCATCGAAAACATAGAAGCCATCCAAAACCGCGCTGCCAGATTCGCCTTTTCCGATTACTCATCGTTCACCACTGTAACAGACTTAAAGAAACGTGCCGCATTCATTCCTCTTAGTCAACGCCGAAAAACTGCGCGGCTCGTATTATTCCACAAATTTTATCACGGATCCCCATCCAGCTTTTACGTCACCCAACGCCCCTATTTCTCTGCTCGTTGTTGCAACACTATGCAAGTACATTACCCTCGTCCCGAAACTGCCACATTTGCCGAATCTTTCTTTATTCAGACAGCTAAGGAATGGAATGCCCTGCCGGATACTATTGTTAGCATACAGGATGCTGAAGCCTTTAAAAATTTTCTGTCAACCATCACTGAACCGTAATATTTTTTTCCGGGTGACTTACCATGCTAATTCTTGTGTAATGGTTTCTAGTGTCATCTGCCTAGTAAAGCGTGTATGTATATTTTGTGTACTTGGCAATGTTTTGTACCTTATAAGTAGTATCTTTTGTCACGGCAAGATGTTTTTATCTAGAGTCCACAAAAAAATGTACCTGTTACCTCCCCCTCTTCTCTTTTTTTCTGTTTTGTTTGTTTCTGTCACTTCAGCTATGTCCTAAAATTTGTTTTTTTTTTTGTTTTGTTGCTCATCCAACTTTGCCTTTCCCCATTTCTTGTATGCCCACCCCTCATGTAATGTCCCTTCTGTTAGAGACCCTTGAGGAAAACAAAATAAATGAATAAATAAATAAATAAAGTTTTACGTTGTCCTTGTTCACTCCTTGCTTTGTCATATGCCTTGCTGGGTTGTGGAATGCCAGCGTTTGTACGTTGTTGTCCTTTTATTTTGCTTGTTTATTTTTAAACCATAAGTGCGCTATGTACGCTCTCAAGAAGGTATTGTGCCTAAATATATCGCACCTGATCTTCGATAAAAGACTTTAACGAGCCTTGTCAAGAACCGTTTTCGTGCGATCCGAAGGTGCTTCACCCCTAAATTATGTCTGCCTGTAACACTGACATGTTACGTTCTGAATAGTTCTGACATGTTTACAGGAGTCATATATGCAGTATATTTATCAATGGTGCGAGTACCCGTGACATAATTTAGTATCTTTCCCTACCACTATGTCAAGCGCTTTGAGAGAAGTGACAAACATTTAAAAATATGAACGGGAAGGAATGGGCTACGCTAAAGGTTTTTAGGATAAAGTGGACATCAAGAGATGTTACTCCAGTTTGAGTCATGTAGCTGCTACATAGTAGACTAAACAGCAATTTCGCACCTCTTTGCAGCACTGCTGCAAAGAGCTACGAAATTTGCATTTTGCATAATCTTTGCAGCACTTCTGAAAAAATGATGAGAAATTGATAGTACTGCTTCAAGTAACTGGAAGCATTTTAGAATAGCTCGAAAGAGCCACTGTTACGCGCGCTGTCATTCGTTTTTTTTTTTATGGCAAGGCTGAGGCATGCCTCGAGAAACGAAGGCAGGCTATAGCCGCTGAGAAGGCGATGAGCATGGGGCCCAATTACGCTATCGCGTTTTACTATTCAAGGCGAAGTACTTCATGCGTCCTCCAAGTTTTACTATTAAGGTGAAAGCGTTAAATAACACATCGAACGACCAAACGGGACCACCGGCGTAGGCGACGGTGTCAACAAAAACGATGTGTACGATATATTAGCATCATTATGAAGTCACATATTAGTATTATGTCACATGGTGACATAGTGGCACGAAATAATAGCACGTGGAAGGTGTGCCAATAACGGAGCCAGTGCAATACCTTGTGAGGCTCGGAATCCTGAAGCCAGTGCTATACTACGTTACCTTTCGAAACGGTGAGGCAAGAATCAATACGCTCAGCAAAGGTTGAACAGTTTCGCTTCATCACCTTGGCCTTTACAGGCTCACGAATTCTACTACCACTTATTCTTTTATCTGAAACTGAACCGAAACACAAAACAATACCACAAGTGCGTCATCAGTCCACAAGCACAAAGAATAGGCAGATTTCTGTACTACCCATTATTCCCATGGGGGCTGAATGGTCGCAATGCCAGCGTTTCCTCCATTTAAATTTAGAAAAATTTATGGCATTAGGCTCACTTCTCTTTTTGCCACATAAATATGCCCAGTAGAGGCCGCTGTGGGCTGGAGTCTTAAACTTACCTTAGCCATTGGGCCGCAGTCATGCAATTCAGTCCGGCAAGAGCCGGGCAATGAAGCAAGTACAAGAAGGTAGCCGGTGGTTGTGGTGATATGCACCTTCTCATATCTCAAAAACAAGAGATATCTTGGGGATACTTAGTGTCAGTATTCTAATAACACGACGATAGTGTTATCCAAAGTGGCTTGAAATATGGACACCTATAGCAAAATATAATTTTTGTTTCACGGTTATGTTCTAAACAAGCGAACACATGGGATGCCTCACGGAGACAATTACTTAAACCAGACAGGCCTGTGTAGCTCACCAACATACTCATCTAGAAGGCTTTTAAGATTTTGAGGCGAAAATAGCCACGTGCGAGCAGCAACCAAGAGCCCGTGCGGTCTGCGTTATTGAGACCCCTCCTCTACAATATGCAAAATAAAGCATAGAGCGTTTGCAGCATTGATTCGCGGTTTTTATTAAAAAGGACAAGTCATCTTAACTTTTTTCTTACCCCGCCGCGGTGGTCAAGTGGCTAAGGTAGTCAGCTGCCAACCCGCAGGTCGCGGGATCGAGTCCCGGCCGCGGCAGCTGCATTCTCTATGGAGAGGAAAATGCTGTATGTCCGTTGATTGATTGATTTGTGGGGTTTAACGTCCCAAAACCACCATATGATTATCAGAGACGCCATAGTGGAGGGCTCCGGAAATTTTGACCACCTGGGGTTCTTTAACGTGCACCCAAATCTGAGTACACGGGCCTACAACATTTCCGCCTCCATCGAAAATGCAGCCGCCGCAGCCAGGAATCGAACCCGCGACCTGCGGGTCAGCAGCCGAGTACCTTAGCCACTAGACCACCGCGGCGGGGCATGCTGTATGTCCGTGTCCTCATATTTAGGTGTACGTTAAAGAACCCCAGGTGGTCTAAATCTTTCGAGCCCTTCCCTACGGTGTCTCTCATATTCATATGGTGGTTGTAGGAGACTAAACCCCACATATCAATTGATTAACTTGCCCCCTTTATTAGCCAGTTGGGAGTTCAGCCCTGAAATGTCATACTCCGATAACGTTCATACAGTCACTTTGTTGTATTTGCCTAATCCATTCAACAACTCTTGACCTGCTGCTTGCGCTATTTACAATATCTATTTACAATATGTGGCTTTTAGACCAATGCATAAGCGTTTTTCACGTAGACCAATTGAGCGCCAACGTTGTGTCAACACGTGTTTTGGAATATATTCATACAGGCTGCCTGATGAAGAGCCCGGCTTATCTGATACCACTTAGTACACTACATGTAATCATTATCAGCTTGTTCTCGCAGACAAGTGATGCCTAAGAAACAGCAAGTATGGGGGCCTACGTCAGCAGTTGATGTCGTTAGGACACGGTTACTTCGTCGCAACAGGGCAAACAAACACTTGTTCTTTGAAGATGCCGCAGGATGATTTTGTATAACACGCAACACATGGTCTTTATTATCTTGGTGCAATAGCGTTCTCGTCATAACTATAGACATGATGATGACACTATGGCTTTATTCTATAAGGTTCGTCAAAGAAGCTCCAATACTACCTTTATGATCAGTCGCAAGATCACCCAGGTAAAATGGAGAAACTGTTTCGCCGTCTGCAAGACAATCAAAGAAGCTGCGTCATCGAAACTGTCCGTCACTCAGCCTGCTACTTGCCCCCTCCCAACAGTGTTCCAAACGTGCCACGTAGTGAGACCTTAACTCTTCATCGAAAAAAACCCTGTACTAGACGCTACCAAAGCATCAAAATTGCTGACAGCAAGTATTCATAAGCGCCTGAAAATGCCCTCTTATAGTATCCACCTTATCGCAATCACTTACGAGTGTCAATTTGCATACAATACGTAATTCACCCTGATAGCTGCAATCAAAATTCTCTCGATTACAAAAGGTCTTCACGAACAATAGAAGCACGTGTCGCAGTTGTACAAACATGTTTCGCAGTAGAAGAACTAGATATGTGTACTAGATATGTGTTACTAATGATATATGCGCAGAAGACGCAACCCTGTCGCGCGCTCTCATTCTTGTTCTCCGTATATGTGTTTAGTAGCTTTACGCTTAAAACAATCAAACCTAACTTAAGCACAGAGCCATACGGATGGCAAATGTGTGGCCACACTGTAAGAGTGCGCATAAGCACGCCTTTGTAGCTCGCAACAGAGAAGTCCTGTTGAAACATTCAGTTCACTGTGTGCGTATGTGGGACAGAGCGCACTTACCGTCGGAGGTGGCTCCCGTAATCCAACAGATCTCGTTTCCGTCTGTTAAGAAATAAAAAACAATCACTTTCCTCACTGCGGCTATCTACTTTGCTTTAAACGCATTTTTTTGCGAGAGATTGGCACTAGTTTGTGTCTCGTTTAAGCGTACAGTTATGCATCGGAGAAGATCACGCAGTGATCGAGCCTTGGAAAAAAGCACGATACGCGTCATGTCAAGGGACAAGAAGAAATCGAAACGGTTCGGGCAAGAAACGCTTGTTGAAGACATCTCATTGGAACATCGAGGAGCTCGTTGTCCTACGGGGGGCGAAGCAAAGTTAATGATGTTGATCTTGAATAAAACTTCATTGAGGCCCAGTTGGTACATATCTCAGAACTGCGTCTCTGAATCTCTGAAGAGCGTTCATGCGTGTGTCGTTTTTTTTCTCTGTGGGGTTCGTTCTGGGCCTGCGCCGTTATTTTTTATTGAGTGATGATGATGATGCTGGTTATGACGCAGTATTGAAACAGGAACCACTTACAACTTAGCGTATGTCAAACTTTGTGGTGTCTCTGTGTGCGAGATAAATCTGAACCAGGATTGTTAATTATTTACTAACCTGCGCACGAAGCTGGGTCATGAGACCTCAATTAAAATTTTTATCGCCAAAGAAACCAAGCTAACAGCAACTCAAGTACATGTCGACCAAAAGCTTTTTATTTTGCTTTTTATTTTTACTGACCCAGCTTGTTCAGTATGCTTAAAATCATCTTAACGAAGCATAAGTTTAGGAAGCCCGCGTACAACGCATCTGATTCGTTAGACAAAATATTGATGAGCTAAAATATATTGTCCAGAAAAGAGTATGAGCCCTTAAATTTTTCTTGATATTTTTTTTTCCTTCGTTCGCATTTGGCAGCCTAAGCATGATACGTGCAGGCTAGATAAAAATGTTGGTGCCACTACGTTATAGCCCCTGCAGACTATGAGAACAGTACCCGCTTGACCTTGATATGCTCCAATTTTTCACTTCGCTGCATCTAATCAGCTGTATTTATTATTTATTACTTACTTTACTTCGCCTCTACAAAAAATATTTGGGCCATATTAGATGAAATATGCCTATTTTTCAAAGTTCTACGAGCTGCGTTTTTTAAAGTCTACTATGTCCAAGAAAAAAAGTTTACGGTAAGTTCTCTGTAATTTTAGCTTCTCATCAAAATGCCTTCATTGGCCTAAATGACGTGTCTGGTTTCACATCTTTTGTGTCACTTGAAACAAATCGTATCCTGCCTCCCACAATTGTGACTCTTGCGCCGGTATATATAGAGTGCTACGAGTACACGTTGAGAAGCTGAACCATAATAATTCACTCCCATATTCTCGGTATACCATGGTCATTCGCTATGGTGTCTACTTCATGCATTGTTACCCCTTAAGAAATAAAGTAGTCAATAGAATTTTTTTGTTTCCAGAGGCTTCTGTGTAAGCAATCCCAAACCTCTAATGCACTGTCTGGCGCGCCCCGCACTGGATGTCTAACATTTTCAATTGTTTTGGATTCTTTTTATTATTTTTAGCGTGCAACGCGAATGGTAGAAATTATTAAGCTAACACAACCGCAAATGGCAAGCCTGCAATTATCGGTATGACATTTGTAAATGGCGCGAGGTGACCTACCGCTGATCATATTACTCCACAACTGACGACGGTTCTGCGCGCTATCACTGCATAGCATGTACCACTTGTAGTTTGAGTTTTCATTTTTCGAGAAAAGCTCGACCAAATAAAAAGTTGTTTTTTTCCCTGTCTTGCTGCACTTGCTGCACTTGTTTTTAGCGTATTAATCACGCGATGAGATACGCGTATCGACATAGCTGTTATGGGGCAGGGAAATACTTTCTCCTAAAGGAATACTGAACATAATTTTTGCCGCCGAGATTTTCAGCCTAATTGAAATATTTACAGCTAAAATCGGTGACACCACATTCACTCCATGTAAAAGTAGCCTAAAATAATGAAATAAATGTGCTTTCCACTAATTAGTACCTCTATCTGTCATGCCGTGAACTGAAGGAGGTGATGTTTAATGTCTCCGGAAATAGGCACAGCCACCATGCCAGCCGTCACCCATGTCATTATCTCACCCTGCTCCCTCTACACTTCCTAGAGTCAGTACGAGCGGCGCCAGCAGTTGACAGTTATCTCAGGAAGAACACCTCACAGCGCTTTTCTGGGAGGGAAATAAGATTGAGATGTAAAGGAAAGGTGGAAGAAGGGAAGTAGCTGAAAAACTAAGAGTGCGCCCTGCCTTCGCCACGGCGACACCTGACGTCACGGACGTCAATTCACAACTGGTAGAGCACTGACACGCTTAGAAAAATACCGACAAGTGTTCGAAATGCGTTAAATTAAATCTGTTTGTCGAAATAGCCGTATCTGTTGAGCGCGATTCAAATATTTTCATCCTTTCGTTTTATTTTTTCTCAGTTTCTCTTTACACTATTTTTCTACAAATGTTTACTTCAAAAACTACTGTGATCATCTTGCTTCCTCTAAAACACGCTGAAAGGAATACGTACTCTGTGCATCACCTTGCCGTTCGTTAAGATTGCAAGATGAGAACGTATTTTCTTTGAGAAAAACTTGTATATATATAAATGCTATACATGATCACCCGGCGGACTTACCTTTGTATGAGTTCCTCCTTTCTGAAAGGTAAGTATATGTATAAGCAAAACTTTAAAACACCCAGAACCAGACATGCGTGGATTATCGCAACTTTCAACAAATGAATGGTGCCACAGGTCGTAAGGCGCTCACAAAGAAAACTAGCGGGTGGTACATGTGCTGTTGTCTGCGCAATTACTTCTAACGAAAGTCCGAGAAATTCACAGCATATCCACAGAGTGAATAATAATGAGTGAAGCGCAGCATCCGTCCGTCCATCCGTCTGTATGTCTGTCTGTTCGTCCACTCCTATCACACTAAAGCACGCATCTGACCATGTCAAAAGAAGAATGAATGGAGAATTCTCCCCGCTCATCATTAGTCACTGCGTGGATACACTGGGATTTTTTATTATAACAGTGCTATATATCATCTTTTCTCATCAACTGTACGAAAACCACAGATGCCACCTAATATAAGTTTCAAGGTCATATACACACAACGCTATTTAGTGAGCAACTCTCAAAACTACCTGGAAGTGGCTGCTACAGTATACTACTACAAAGAAGGGAAAGACCCACATCCTAAGAAGCTTTGCCCCTAAACGTGAACTGAGTTTCTAGCCCTTTTAGCACTTGTGATGTCAATTCACGCCATCGCATATTATTTTACCTAAAAAACAAGGCAACGAAACTGCCGGTTCTAACGAGAGTATTTATTTAAAGATCCCGGCTGCGATTGACCGTACCTCTGCGGCATTTTTGCGTGGCTGGAGGCCAAAGTCAATAAAACACCCGACTGAAGTCGTGTGTGACGTCGAGGCGGAGATGTTGAGCGATGTAAACGCCGTTTTAGGAGCGAAGTCCCGAACTTGTCGCAAAGATGCGCGCACTTCCGAATCGTTCAGATTTTGTCCAGTGTAGTGAGTAGTAGAAAATAAGCCACTTTTCTCACTTCACAACCACTGAATTTCAATAATCTAATTTGGCGAAATGTCTATAAATACATAAATCATTGTGCAAAGGGCCAAATTTATATTTTCTGGCCTTTCTAGTTTTTAACAATTATTTTAACAATTTATAGTTTTTAACAACACACAAAGTATCTCAAAGCCAAAGCAATGATTCCAGGGCTGAAAGGGCTAGACAATGTGGTGCCATTCGTAAAACACCATGACGTCAGGAAATGGAAGAGTAATTGCGCGCAGTTGTCAGTTCCAAGTACTTAACATGCACTGGTCTCAACTTTTCAATATACTTTCACGCCCTTCTGGGGAACCGTTCTTTAGCTGTGGTAGAAGAGGCACCCGTCCTGTTGACGTTGGTTTTCCCACCTACAAGGTTAAGATGCGAGTAATGTTTCATTGAAGGTCGGGGTGTCAGAGTGAAACCCACCATTACTTTCTGATGCACTGATTGCAAAATAATAGGAGCCGCTGCAAGGGCTACCTGCTGTTGCATCCTGGGTATTCAGTCTATTTATCGTAGAAGGACGAACAGGACACACCAAAAACATAGAGTGCAGACTGACAACTATTTAATTTCCAAATGTTTTCTTCTCATTTATGCACAAACGAAGGCCTCGCAAAGAAACCTAAGGCAAGATAAAAAGCAAGGATTCGCAAGGTCATACGCACGTGAAGTCTAGTTGTTTTTTTATGAAGGGAATTTAGGAACTTGTTTTTATGAAGTGAAGAAGAATTGTTGGATGGTCCGCTGATGCATTCTTCGCCCTGTGCTTATGTCATCATATAAGATGCGGTTATGACTTGTTCCA
The DNA here is from genome assembly GCA_013436015.1 of Rhipicephalus annulatus. Taxonomy (NCBI): domain Eukaryota; kingdom Metazoa; phylum Arthropoda; class Arachnida; order Ixodida; family Ixodidae; genus Rhipicephalus; species Rhipicephalus annulatus. The sequence goes on along the minus strand of WOVY01010159.1, from coordinate 231,392 downwards.
TGCTGTCAAGAACCAGCGACAAGGTTGTGGTTTTCTCAAAACTGGAGTTGCGATTGACATTGCGATATATGTGATGCGGAACAAAGGACAAGCCACCGTCCCCATCGCGAAGTCCATCATCCCCTCTCCTTCATTTGAACCCTCTCTGCTCTTATCCTAATGATGATAGTGCCACTCGCCGTCTTTCATACAATTCACAACATCTTTCGCGCCCCAACAGTGAAGACTGACGACGCATATATAACACTAATAAACGCAGTTGGTAAGTGCGCACTGTTTGTTCCTAAGTTGTTGTATCAGGTACAAGTCAATCCATGTAGGTCAATCAGGCTTTTCACCTGTGTCAGATCTTCCAGGGGTGACTGTGAACGCGCTCCTCATGATGAATTTGGGATGTCGATGGCTAGTTTCCGTTCGCACGAACAGCAATGATGTCGACTCTTCCACGAAGTTCTTCTGTAGCTCGTTTTGAACAGTTTCCTTAAGTTCTTTGGCCTGGTTTCGTTTATCCCTGAAGCACCCTCTTTGTACTCTCTCATCGCCTTCTGTGGCACATTTTTCTCAACACTGACGTCCGCAGATTTCTAGAAGAGGAAAACGTATGAGCAGTACAAAGTGCTTGCTTCTGTGTCTTTTTTGTGTTTACTCTTGCTTTATAAAGTGACCTTTATTTTCTTCCGTCGGGCACTCGTACGCATGACAGCGAGGACGTTATAACATCCCAGTCAGTCAACGTTGGCTGGAACGCATTCCTATTACCTCGTAGAGGACCTTTTGAATCTAAAAAAACTTACTTGTTTTTGGTCATAGAAATGTCTACCCCCGCGAACGCCGAAATTGTTGCAGATGTCTTGACATAACGTTCGAGAGTACTGCACGTTGACGGAAATTCCGAAGTCACGAAATGTGTCTGAATGTGTCTTTACACTTTGAGGTGGATTTCCGGTGTTGATCTTTGATACCGCATTCTGTGTAGTAGTAGACATGGTGGTCTGTCTGCTTCCAGAATGTTCCTCTATTTCCCGCGAAGTCGACTTGTTTTGCTTCTGTGCGCCCATATTGATGTTCAAGAAGCATTGGCTGAATGCTGGTACTATAGACGAAGAAAGTATTTTCATTTCTACTTCCGTCTTAATCTGTTGCCTTATGGTCGCCAAACAATTCTGCCGTGTCTTTAGTGCGTCAGCGATCTTATATTCAGTTCTGACCTTCGCTAGAATAATATGGCACTCATAAACTTCTACCTCCCCCATCTCAGCTTCCAAATCATCGGTGTCATGCATCCTATACTTATTTGTCAATGCGCTTGAGTTAATTATACTGCTCAATAGAAACTTGATGAATACTCCGTAAATTACAGATTGGTGGGCGATACGATTGCCGAAGACGTTAGATGTCTGCGATGACTTGCGTGACAGCCTTGCGTACTGTTACCAAGGCGAGACGCCAACACGGTCCCGAAGGCGCCACTGCTCCGAAACTAGCCGCCAAGGACACCAGCCGTTTGGTATCATGTGTTTCTCAGCTCGCGACTGCTTCTGCGCAGAGCTGATAGATGAGCAAACAAGACGACTTTGAGTTAATGTGAGGTTTATGTACAGCATAGAAATACTGGCATTACAAATTCGGCACTGAGGCCGACAGCTTAGGAACTCGAAGAGCCGAGATAACTTCTCTTATAGGCTTTTTATAGGCACCGGGTGGACCTTTGTGTCACCATCGTCCAACCAGAAGCGCCGCTGGTCGTGATGTCAGAATCCTCCAATGAGGACCCGCAGCTGGGCTGCGTCATGATTATCCTATCCGAAGCCGCTACACTGGGTTGCACCCAAGGACGAGTGATGTTGCCATGCATTGCGTAAGACTTGCCAGACTAGAAGGCGTCAATTGCTTCATCGAGCTCGTGGGCTGAGCAAGCTCGCTGTGCGCTGCGAAAGAAGGACCGGCACCGCCACTGGATGACGTCGTTGACTTTATCACGTCAGGCGGGCTCAATCGCTGATCTTCACACAGATTGCGTTTGCAGAGGCATTCACGTTCGGTGTGGACTCCCAGGCATAACAGCACTCCCGCCACCAGACAATGTGCCGGAAAGACGAGCTGCTTCCTCGGGGCTTCGATGTCGCGCACGCTCGTTCGCCAGGTTCCTCCAAGTTTGCCTCCAAGGCCATGGGGAGAATGTAGCTCTAGGCTCAGTTCCGTGAACACGTCCCATTCTTGAGGACGGATCCCAGCTCCACTGGCTTGTCGCCACAACTTGTCGGCCAGCTTCGCTCGTCTCTTCTGACGATCTCTGGTCTCAGCACTTGTCGATGGTTCTGCAACTTGTCAAGAACGGTTCGACAACAGACAACACACGACACAAGCAAGTGCCCTCGGTTAGCCGACAGAACACCATACAAAGTATAGTACAACGTATACCTAGCTACGTGTCTATCAGAATTGAATTTCGTTTCCTCTACATCAAGAGGCACATTTGGGACACAACACTCTCAAAATGAGAAATCAAATTTTTACACGTACGACAACGTAATGAAATAGAATACAACATAAATTTGGCCCCCTGAGATCACTCTGGACGAGAGTGCTCAGCTGAGGCCGTGATTAGGACAAAATTTTGCCCCCTCTCGGCAGCGAGAGACCAAAAGGGGGAGAAGGTACTCGCTATAACGCACGGCTCAATGCGTCTGCATTGGCGTTTAGCTTTTCTTTTTTTATTGTAGCGAACGACAAAGTTGTGCTGTTGGAGTATCATGCTCCACCTCAGTAACCAGCTACTTTTAGGCAACGATACATATGCAGTACCAAGAGCTGCTCATACTTGCGACCTTGCACATCTGTGTAGCTCCGATACAGGGGCCCTGTTTTCTCAAAAAAGAAACATTGTTTTTCTTTTTTCCAATGTTTACGCTTTCCATTAGCGCTTTAAGCAAGAGGTCCTCACGCTGATCACGAATGAGCGTTTCTAGATCAACCCTCGACAGTTCACTCCAACTTTCCGCTACAGGCGAGAGAGTTGCACCCCTATCGCTCTGAATCTATGGCGCCATGTCGTCTTCTCTGCCGACAGAGACCACGCCACTCGCTTCGGCGATGGGCCGCTCGAGTGACTGCTCAAATGGATCGCACGGAAAAAATTTCTATCTGAGGTTCCGTCGACACGCCGCAAAGGTCCCCCAGATCAGCAGTTTTGCAGGTGGTGTTTTTCCACATTTAACAAGATCAAGTCCCTGCGAAAGCTTCCGCGTTTGCGATAGTGTGTGGGCCATGTACGCTAAGCTGGAGAAGAACGATTTACCCTGCTCTTTGAGGAGCTGCTTAGAGTTATTGGAAAAAAATGTAAGGAAAACGATAGGGAAGCGCGGCAGACACAGCCGCTTCGGTGCGAAGCTTACCGAACAGGCCTTCAATGACAGCCGTAGTGATTGGTAACAAAGCACTCCGCTCCTCGTGGACTTGCCTAATCCACGCGCATTCTCCTTTAAGGTCGTCCGGAAAGACAAACGAAGGATGAACAACGTCCATGGTTGCCATTGAGTCTCGATGTGCTCGACACGTTTTTCTATTCACACTAATTTCTTGGAGATACGGCTTCAACAACCACATCTTCTTTTCCGATTCTTGGATTGTGGCGAAAGCAAACTTTTGCTTACAGTTTATCATGATGTGCCCTTTCTTTTTGCAGTTGTATCAGATTAGCGGCTTCCGTGATTCAAACGCGATGTGGTATCAGTGCGTTGTTTAGAAACCTCACTCAATTTCTCTGCTTTTGTTTGCTTTTCTCCAACAGAGTCCTTCGTAACAGACGGGTCCTTCCTGAAATTACGGAGTGGAGTGGGCTTTCATTGATCAGATTTATATAAAAAGCCCTCTTTTCTTTCATTCTTTTCAATGCGCACTGACCTGCAATGCAACTTTCGGCTAGTATAATACTCCTCAACTAACCCTGCTGCCTTTTTTTAGTTGTACTTCACCAAGTTTGTCCCGCCGCCAAAGCTTGAAATCCTCCTCGATGCAGTGGTAGAATCGCTCCAATATAATGCATTCTACCACTTTATCACGGTCGTCGTGAACACCTTCACCTTCGAGCCAATCAATTAAATCGGCTTTAGGACGAAACGCGAAGTCAACGTGTGACTCATTCCCCTTTTTAACATACCGGAACCTTTGCCAGAGAGCCTCGGGTGACAAATGACAACTCTCAAAAGCACTTCTTTAACTTCGTCATAATTCTCAAACGCTTCCCTCGACAAGCGTGCACATTATCACGTCGGACACTTTGCCGGGAAGAAAAGCTAACAGGTTCTGCGCCCAAAGATACCTTTCGAAGGCAATTCACTCACAGACGTGTTCAAACTTAACGAGATACTTCGCCATGTCCTCGCCTACTACGAACTGTGGCAGATAGTCGCGAATTCTCTGACCGCTGACCTGAACTGTCGCAGAAGCTACGCTAGGCGCCTGCGAATACTGTAGGATTGCCCATTCTATTCGGTTCAACTCGAGGCGCTCCTGTCTCTCGGCCGTCTCACGCTCGCGACGTTCGCGCCATTCAGTTTCTTCATGTTCGCGAACTTCTATTTGTGGCCTTTCAGCCTCCTCGCGGCATGCTTTGATATCCGCCAAGCCTCATCGACTTCCTCAGCCGACACTCCTTCATTCTTCATGATCTCCAGGATCGCTTGCTTTCGTTTCGCACGTCCAAAGTAAGGCCAAGTTCCTTACAAATTTCGATAAGTTCCTTCACTTTAAGGTTCTCCATCGTTCACACTAGCCTCTTGCTGTTTGCCGCTGTTAAGAATCTACTTGTCGTACCCACTATAAGTCTACTAGTAAGAGGCGCAAGCAGTTTTTTACACTGCCGTGTTTGCAACCTCCACATTAACTTTGGTTTCTAAGCGCTTTGACTTGGCTTGAAACGATCAAAGCTCACTCACTAATGCTACACACAGACCTTCTCTAAACTACTGTAACCTGTGCTAGAATAGTCTGGTGAACTGAGGGGAAAACGTCAGGCGCTCACCACATTGATTTCGCTGACGCCAGCTGATCCCGCAGCTGCCATCCGCTGTTAGAAAGGCGCACCGCCATCGCGGCTACTTAGGGGGCCACGAAACTCGCCTCTTACACTGGCCGCGCCGACAGCGATATGGCTCGAAGCAACGAGATGTTTTCTCTCGCACGCATACGTCGGCTTCTTTTATAGGCACTGGGTGGACCTTTGCGTCACCAACGTCCAACCAGAAGCGCTGCTGGCTGGGATGTCAGAATCTTCCTGTTGAGTCGCCGCGGCCTAATTGCCACGGCTCGAGAGGAACGCTTGTTGACACGGTTTGCGAAGGCAGGCAAAGAATGACGTTTTTGAACTGCAGTTGGGCGTTAATATAAGATAGTGGAAGGGGAACGGGAGGATGGAACAGAGCAAAGAAACTTCACGCATGCGCCGTGGACAGCCAGTCTGTGACACCGCAGCCGATACAACACTTCTTCCTCCTAAAAGTGAAAACGATCAAATGGCTTCCGTGTACGCGCTGAGCGTCGTAGTACTTGAGCTAAGTCCCTTGCGACTTCTGATTCGGTGGACTTACAGGCCGGAACCAATTCAGGAGCTTGATGATTTGCGACTAAAGTCGGATACCCGACGGTTCTCGCAGACTTGCATCAGGGTGCGGCACCGCTTCTTCTGGGCTGACTGGCGGCTCGTCCGTGCGCACGTGTTCCACCGAGACCGGTGATTGCACTTCTGTAGGCTGCAGGCGGACTTGATTGACATGCCGTCGGACAATTGTTCCAGGCCTTTCTACGGAGACAATTCGCGTCCCAGATGTAGCTATCACCTGTTCTGGTATCCATTTACTTCCGGTACCGTAGTTGCGCACGTGCACACGGCTGTTTAGAGGGGGCACGCGTTCCTGGCTTGCACATGTGGCTCCCCTACCGGACTTTGGGAAACAGGTATCCAGGCGCGACCTGATCTGACAGCCTAGAAGCATCTCTAATGGCTACTTCCCGCTTTTGTTAGGCGTTCTTCTGTAGCTCAACAACAGCCGCATCAATCTGTGCTCCAATTTTCTTCCCTTCATCTTTCGAAGGCCGTCTTTCACAATTCTTACGGCTCGTTAAGCAGCCAGTCCCATAAGATTGTGGGAGCAAAGGGGCTGTCCTGACGTGCGATATGTTGTTTTGCTGGACGAACGTTGCGAATTCACGGCTAGTGAATTGCGTCTCGTTGTCGCAAACAGTCCTTCCGAGCACGCCAAACCGGCTGAATATGTCCCGTAAACAGTTGATTGTAGCAGTCGTGGTGGCTTGTCTGAGAGGGATTGCTTCTATCCACTTCGTATGGGAATCAGTTATGACCAGAACCATCATGCCTTCTATTGGTCCGGAAAAATCCACGTGAATGCGTGTCCACTTCTCCAGTGTTTGTGGCCAGCTTGCTGGTGGTGCGATTGGCAGCTTGGGTAAATTATCAATGTAGTTCTTGCATGTCGCTGACAGTCTCTCGATTTCTCCGTCCAGGCCCGGCCACCAAAACAATGATCGCGCGATAGACTTCATCGCTGACGACCCTTGGTGATTTTCATGCAGTAGCTCCAGTAAACGTTTCGGTGCCCCGGCGGGTACAACAACGCGGTGGCCCCAATAAACTAACTCGTGCGCCAAGGACAGCTCCAGCCGGCTGTTAAAAAAAGTCGCCATGTTCTGCTCTATGCTTTTAGATTTTCTGGGCCAACCATGCAGTACGTAATGCTTGATGCGTGCGAGCGTCGAGTCGCGGTCTGTCAGATGTTGTAGTTCACGCGTCGTTACTGTGCCTTCATCAAGGCTTTCCAAACAGAAGACATACTCTTGTGGTTCGACAGCGCGACAGGAAACCGGTAGTGTAAGCCTGCTGAGGGCGTCCAAATTCAGCAACTGCCTTCCGTGAGAGTACTGAAGCTTGTAGCGATAACCACCGAAATAAAGTGCCCAGCGTTGGATGCGGGACGCTGCCATAACAGGCGTTGGGCGGTCGGCTCTGAGCAGTCCCACGAGTGGTTGGTGGTCCGTAACTAGCGTGAATTCACGGCCGAAGAGGTAGTCCCGGAACTTCGTGACGCCAAACACGAGTGCCAGCGCCTCGCGCTCTAGTTGCGAGTAATTTTGTTCGGCTTTCGTAAGAGTCCTTAAATGAAATTCGATTGGTCAATGAGTGCTGCCTTCTGTGTAGAACAACACTGCACCAATGCCATGCTGTGATGCGTCACATTCCAATTTCAGTTCTTTCAACGGATCAAAGTGAGCAAGTACTTCTGCGTCCTTCAGACATTGTTTGGCCTTGACGAACGCCGTCTCCTGTGGATGCTTCTACTCCCACCGTGCGTTTTTTTCTAGCAAGTGATACAACGGCGATAACGTTGTTGACATATTTGGTAAAAATCTGGAACATAATGTCAACATGCCGACAAATGAACGCAACTCGCTCACATCGCAAGGACTCGGTGCCTTCACGATAGCTTCCACGTTCCTTTCCGTGGGGTGCAAGCCGTGTCTATCTATCTGATGTCCCAGATAAGCTACGGACGGTTGGCTGAAGCTGCATTTGTCATATCTCAGCTTTACGCCGTGTTCCCGGAAGCGATGCAACACTGCTTTCAGCCGAGCTCCGTTGTCTGCCACCTTTTCAGACACAACGCGTCGTCCAAGTATGCTTGCACTCCAGGAAGACCGGCCAGCATGGTATCCATTTCCCTCTGAATTATGGCCGGAGCCGAGGAAATACCGAACGGCAGCCTGTTGTAACAGAAGAGTCCCAGATGTGTGTTAATCACGCACTGCACCTTCGTCTAATGGCACCTGGTTGTGGGCATCTTTCAGGTCTAGCGTACTGAACAATTCCCCACCGCCTAATGACGCAAACATGTCCTGGATCACCGGAAGGGGATATTGCTCCGTTTCACACGCTTGTTTCAACGTGGCTTTGAAATCCCTGCAAATACGAACTGTGCCGTCCTTCTTAAGCACGGGCACTAAGGAACTCGCCCAGTCCCAATGTTTCACGAGTGATATTAAGCCCAGAGACACCAGCCGTTCCAACTCCTTCACCACTTTGTCACGGAGAGCATACGGAAGTGATCTCGCTTTGCAAAACTTGGGAACAGCACCCTCCTTCAGCATCAAGCTGGCTGGGGGCCCATCGATCAGTCCCAGTTCCTCCGAGAAGACGTCTGGGTATTCAGCGCGATTGTTGTCGCGGCTGATGGCTTGCACTGTGCCTGGTGCCACCCCTTTCTCCACTTGCAGTATCGAAACTCCAGCCTAGTCCAGCACGTTTATGAGGTCTCGTCCGCACAGGCTTGGTCCAACGCAGGCTAGTACTACGAGCTTACTTTCAACCACCACACCTTGGTACGTAACCATCAGTTGAAATTCACCTAGTACTGGTAGTTTTCCTGCGTAGCCCAAAAGTCTAAGCTGTGAAGGTTCCAATTTCGGCCAGTGCTTACAATGTTCTTCGAAATACTTCCGCGCTATGACACACACTGGAGATCCTGTGTCTACCTCCATTGTCAGCTCCACACCGGCCCAGCTGAATGCGCGCCGCATCGGCGGCTCGAGTCTGTTTTTTTTTCGTTATGGCAGCAACTTCCAGACATGAGCATTCTCATAGTAATCTTCCGACGCTGCTTCTTGGACTGCTAATGCTTTTCCATGCAGCTCCGGCACAGCGCGTCCTGCTTCCCTGCCTCGGTGGCTTTGACACATTCTTGCGATATGTCCACGTTGACCACCTTGATAACAACGCGCCTTGATCCAGCAGCAGCTGTAAGCATAGTGTTTAAAACTTCCACATCTTCGGCGATCCCGGCCTCCTGCGTTTTCAGCGCTTTCTCTGAGATTTGTCCGTCGACGTGCCTGCATTTTTGACTGCGGTGTTGCTTCGGCTGACATGCTTTCCGCATCGTCTTCCGCGGCTTCGGCAGATATTACTATCGCTTCAGCTTCTTCCAGCGTTAGCTCTTTCCGCGCTAGCAGTTGTTTTCGTACCACACTTGAGCGCACACCGCAAACAATCCTGTCCCAGATTATTCTGTCAAGGGAGCTGCCAAAGTTGCATTTGTCTGCAATGCGGCGGATCTCGATGAGAAAAGCGCGAACCGATTCCCCCTCAAGTTCGGAGCGGCTGAAGAACTTGTAGCTCTCCGCAATTTCGTTGTGTTTAGAGTCATACTACTCATTCAAGGTTTCGATGACTTCGTCATAAGTCAAGGAATTCGGCTACTCTTCCGGCAAGACTTTGAATGGTCTGCGTGCTCAGCGCACCCACAAGAAGTGCTCTTTTCTTGCTTGACTCAGTAATGCCGTTTGCTTCGAAGTACGCTTCTGCTTTGATCAAGTATGGGTTCCACTTATATGTGTTCTCGTCAAAGGTCGGAAGCACCTGGGAAGCCATGGACGTCGTTGGCACGGCTGCCTTCAAGGTCCGAGTGCCCGGGTCTGCCTTGACTTCGTGGGTTACGATGTGACTCGTCACCACTGTTGAGTCACCGCAGCCTACTAGGCACGGCTCGAAAGGAACGCACGTTGATACGGTTTGCGAAGGCAGGCAAAGAATGACGTTTTTTAACTGCAGTAGGGCGCTAATATAAGATTGTGGTAAGAGGAAAAGGAGAAGAGAACGAGCAAAGAAACTTCAAGCATGCGCAGTGGACAGCCAGTCTGTGACACCGCAGCCGATACAACACCTCCAATAAGGATCCATCGCTGGGCTGCGTCATGATCATCAAATCCGGAGCCGCTGCACTGGGTTAATTGCACCCAAGGACGAGTGATGTTGCCACGCATTGCGTAAGACTCGTCAGACTGCAAGGCGCCGATTGCTTCATCGGGCTCGTGGGCTGAGAGAGCTCGCTGTGCGTTGCGTAGGACAGACCATTGCCGCCGCTTGATGACGTCGTTGAGTTGATCACGTCAGGCGGGCTCGATCGCTGGCCTTGACACAGATTGCCTTTGCAGAGGCATTGACATTCGGTGTTGAACCCCAGGCGTAAAAGTACTTGACTCCACCTTTCGTATAGGGCCTCCATCATCGGGTTCAGAGCCGGAAACGTGAGAAATCATGGCAGGCCGTGTCGCGAGGTGAAGTCGGAGTCAAATGGGAGTAGTCACAGAAGGTTCGCACAATTAATATCCGTCATTTGTCGGGCTGTCATTCTTCATGACTTTGAGAATATCGGGCCGTCATCGTGAAGGGCGAGTCAGGATGGAGCCGAAGTAGACGTGACGGCTCCCGTCTTGCGAGCCTCCAGACAATCATTACACTCACGGGGCTGCACCGTCAAGATGTACGTCGTTGACCTCGATGGACTGCCATGACTTGCAAATACCGCACTGTCATTGTGAAGGGCGAGTGAGGATGGAGCCGTAGTACACTTGAGGGCTCCCGTCTCACGAACTTCCTGACGATGCCTGCACTCACGTCAGTTCATGGGTGCTTCTAATGGTCTAAGTTGCAGCCGCAGTCGTGCTCCCAAGTATCAGCGGTGATTAGGCCTCGTTCACAAGCTTCACCTAACGGGGGCTTCACAAAACCCTCCAGGCTGCAGATGTGGTCGAAGAGTCGTGAAATGCGCTATGTCTCACCTCTGTAGCCCCTTCCCTCAGGGTTTCACGGCGCCAAATTCATGTACAGATAACGTAGTCACGGCGCCAAATTCATGTACAGATAACGTAAAGCTGGCGTCCCGATCGCAAAGCCCGCCGTGCCTTCTTCTCTTATCCTAATGATGATAGTGGCACTAGTCATCCTCCACACAATTAACACGTGATGTAAATTGCCTGGATGTGTGAATATTTGACAATTATTTTGATTCTTTCTTAATCTTGTATTCAAACACCTTTTCTCTCAGTCCGACGTATCTCCTATTGCATCTCAAGGAAATGTTGTAAACTACTTCCTTACTACAATCCACAAACTTTCTGATGTGGTTGGTACTGCAATTCTTACTTTTGATTATTTCCTTACAGCCATTTACCTTTCGGCATATTCCAATAGGCTTTTCCGCACCCAAGAAAACCAGTTCGACTTTCTACGCATTTGCAATCGTTTTTAGCTTGTGTCAAAGGGAGTGGACATACGGCTGAACGATGGGTCTCGCTTTGTCGGTAGCCGATTCGTCTTATTTGCTACTTTTTGCCATTAATTGTCTTTAACAGCTTACCAGCCACCGGCGCAATCACACAATGAGGAAGTACACTATCCTTGAGGCATTTCACTTGTATGTTGACACTCTGTGCCATTTTATACGAACAAGATTCTTCCACAAGTTGCTTTAGACAAGAAATGCTACTCCTCTCCTAATTACTTTTTATTGCGTGGAATTTTCTTTTATAACGACTTTTGTTTCTTTTGTTAAATACATCTAACATGTATGATCAACATATAGGTAAATCTACACGTCTGTAAAACTTAGGGAAGACTCATTCGACCATTCTAACGTGAATTCTTGCCCAGAAAAAACCTGTGCGAGCTTATGCAAGCTTTTTTCTAAGTAAACAGAATTAAACTTTTGCATGGCACACAAAGCAAGAAATCATTCACATGCTCATAGCGAGCTTTTTCATGCACTTCTTTTAAAACTGGTAATGAAAATTTCTCTCCCTGGGTCATAAAAATATTGCATAACAAAGGCCCTAAACAGGAGCCGATACAACTTCCGTTTCACTGCCCGTAAACACCACCTGCGTATTCGACGAACAGTGATTGCTGGTAGAGTTTTAGAAGTTAAATAAAGCTTTGCGCACTAATTCCAGATAGTTTTGAGAAAATACTTTCACTCAAGGACTCAATGCACTTTTCAAAAACTTCAATATGGGCTGGTTGCAGTATATTCTAAAAACAAGTCTTTATGGTCAATAGAAAAACCCATTGTAGCGACGAGAGAAGAAGAGACGTGAGACGGCGTCGAAGGCGGCCGATGGGGCCGTGCCGATCTCACCACTTTATTCCAGGCCTGAAGCAGAGCCGCGTCGGCTACCAGCGTCCGCCACGCCAGGCGTGTCAGCTCGTTCTCATTCTCGCGCAGCTCGAGCTAGCATCAGCTGCACGAGAGGCGCGGCGCGGTGATCAAGAAAACGATGGTGATGATGATGGCGCTACAGGGCTCCCCCCCCCCTAGCGCTTTGCGCGATTTGAAGGTATATGAAAAAGAAAGAGAGAGACAAATGCTATATACATGAACGGCAATCCATAAAGTGTTCATTTGGTAAGTCCAGGTTGTCAACCTTTATGGGCCATCAGTAGGCAGTGTGTCTCCGGTGGGCGACTCTGGGAGAAGCGCAAGGGACGAAGAAGGAAGTACCGGGTCGCTGTGTTCATAGACACGTCCATCCCACAATTACGCGGCGGGACCATTCGAATGCGCACCCACCGTTTCGAGTAGACGCGGCTGACAAACGTGCCCACAGCTGGAACTGTGGACAGGCGCTGAAGAGCTCGCGCCGGCAATGTGGGCGAAATAGTGTGAAGGATCGGAACGCACCCATGATGATCGAGCACTGAAGTTTCACAGCCACAGCGGGGTCTCGGACAGCGCACAGGGTGCCGAGCATGCTGTCGACGAGGAGCAGCGTCGCGGTCTTGCTGGTTCGGACGTCTCTGTCGATGAAACGCCGGCCTGAGCGTAGCACTGCGACCGGCATGCCGGGGCGTGTGGCCGAGTCGACGGATGCGGAAACGCCGTGCATTGCGGCTAGTCATGTGCACGGCAAGTGGTTGGCCCTTGCATCGGGAAAACCCCGTAGGTGTTTGCGCCGTCTTGAAGGCCAAGGCTGCAACACCTGACTGTTTAGCAAGAGGCTTGAAAAAGGGCCTCTCTGTATTATGCCGAACGTGATGATTTCGTTGGCATACTCTCAAGGGCGGCAGATATGCAGTTGGACCGCACGTCGTCGCTGTTGTTACCAACGAGCCTGTGTGGCGGACTGCATCTGGCCCCAAATGCTCTGGGGGATCGTTGTGAAGCTCAGAAGACGTGAGCTTTGATGGAGGATCGGGTGGCACACCTGAAAGACCATCGGTTCTCCGCGCATGAAAGTTGGTGTGCAGGTCTGCATGATCGATGACAACCTCTACAGCATGTGTGGCATATGTAGTCTGCAGTGCCATAGGCGCGCCAGGTACGTCGTCCTCAGCTGCGTCAGTCATAGTCGCAGCCTCTCGGAAGTTTGGCTGTGGTTGACGGTTTATGACTTTAACTTCGGCTGCGGTAGACTGCGGGGCTGAAGATGGTCGCTGCTGACAGGATGCAGAGAGCGTCGAGGTGGTTGGGGAGGCGCCTTCGGACATCGTCGACGCTGAAGTCTCCGCGACCAAGGGGCGAATAGGGAGCGTGAGGATTTGCGTAGTCTTGGCAGACTCCGGGGCATGCGGCGATGAAGCCGTCGTGGAGTCTGATATGTCTGAGAAATCGTGGTCTGTCTAGGCCGGAGAAGACATGCGGGTGGCGAGAGTGCCCGAGGGACCATCGGCCGAGGACTTCGAAAAAATGCACATCGTGGCGACCCGGTCGTTGGCTACAGGAACGTATTGAAGAAGCTCGTCGGATTTCGTGGCTGACTGGTCGCGTGCAGCACGAATATTCTGAACCTCGTCGGATGGGCATTCGTACGCGGTACTCGCGTTGATAATGGTCGGACAAGATGTTGTAGGAGACGTAGTCGGGGAAGTTAGGTCCCGGTCAGTGAAGACTTTCGGGCCGGAGGGTACCGCACGCTGCGGCGCAGACGAAACCTGTAAGTCGCGGGTGAACGGCAGCGGGTGGTAGGAGAGGCCATATCTTGCAAGCACCGCCGAGCAGAGGTCATCGTAAGGCTGCTGGCTGGAGGTTGAAGTGCCAGAGAGATGCCGCAACTCTACTGGAAGGGCGTCTTGAAGAATGGCGTGCATCAGCAGCTGGTCCGTGATGCCATTCACCGCAAGAACGGCGTCGAGCTGCATAAACCATACCTTGGGGTAGGTCGATTGGAACGGCGGCACTGGCGGGCAGAGTTGCGGGAACATGGAAGCCGGCCGCTCGGCGAAGGGCGTGTTCTCCGAGTCACCAATGTAGCGGCGAGAGAAGAGAGACGTGAGATGACGTCGAAGGCGGCCGATGGGGCCGTGCCGATCTCGCCACTTTATCCCAGGCCTGAAGCGGAGCCACGTCGGCTACCAGCGTCCGCCACGCCAGGCGTGTCAGCTCGTATATTCTCGCGCAGCTCGAGCTAGCATATGCTGCGCGAAAGGCGCGGCGCGGTGATCAAGAAAATGATGGTGATAATGCTCGAGCTGCGCGAGAATGAAAACGAGCTGACACGCCTGGCGTGGCGGACGCTAATAGCCGACGTGGCTCCGCTTCAGGCCTGGAATAAAGTGGCGAGATCGGCACAGCCCCATCGGCCGCCTTCGACGCCGTCTCACGTCTCTCATCTCTCGCCGCTACAACATAATTTGCTCGCTTTTATAGATGAAGGTGACCACTTCTTCGGATCCACTTGGCATGCATGGGTCTTCGATAAGCACAACATACAGATGAGTATTTCAGTGCACAGCCACACACCGTAGCCACGTTCTTTCATAGTGGACGACAATTTTGAAAGGGTGTTTTTTTTATACGTCTTAATGTCAAAAGACGGGGTTAGGGTAAGTTAGTTATTTCCTTTTGAATTCGTTCTTATCTCGCTAAGGCCAAGTCGTTCGCACGTTTTTACGACAAAATTTCGCACTTGTTTCAGAACCATTTATTCGTCGTTGGTAGCACCGAAATTCTTGTTAATTGCTACTGCCGCCTTTAGTTGACATTCATCTTTCGTCATCACCACAAAACATGCAATCTTGTTCGTTGACACCAGCTTCAAGTTGGCGTGTGCGAGATAGTCGAGTTTTTAACAGAAGATCGTTCTTTTTGTTATATCGTATGGCGCTTTTCATGCATTCTGATATTGTGGCGCCTTTCTTTTCTTTTCGGGAATTTCATTGACAATCGAATGCACTATTTAAATCAGCGTCGCCAGTTTTACGGTGCATAATACAGTGTATACATGTGAAAAAAACGTCTCGAAATAATATATATGTTAGTCTGCGTTGTGTTTTTATGCTGTGTTCAGTGCGTTCCTGTGCAATACCGCGCGACTACTGAAGGCTGCAAAACATTTTGCGCAAAGCTAAAGATCGAGAAACTCGCCTTGGACATGCAGTGCTGTGATGGGCGTGATTGAAGCATGATTCGCATGCAGTGCACTCTTACACGTTACAATCGTAAACTGTGTAACTTCATAGAGCCTAATTATAATTCACACCAATATATGTAGTTTTGCAAATTGCACTAAGGTTGTCGATGTTATCAACAGCAAAATCCCCTTCCACGTTCTGCAAGTACATAATCTGAGTGCTACATCAAAAAACAAATAAAATAAAATGCCAATTTATGCTGCGCGCGCATTCCTGTTGTCATGTAATCAGAAAACTATGTTTATACATGGTGCAGAACAGAATACATCATCAATAAAATATTTAGAGCTCGTTCACCACTGCGTCTAGCAGCAGTCACGGTGTAAAGCTGCTGCTAGTTGAAAATGGTTCCAAAGTGACACCTTTGAGTGAGTCGCTAGCTGCTCGATATTTCAGTCGCACCACTGTAGTCGGAAGCCTTTGAACCAATCACTTGCGCACGAACAGAAGGTATACCCTTATCTCACGGTGCGGAGTGCCAATTCAAGCGGACAGGAATTTGGCGTTGCACCGAGTATTGATATGAATGTATGTGACCTTCATTGAAAGAACTATTGCCAAACAAGAACAGCTGAAGAGCAGTTTGGTCCTTAGTAGAGTGCTAGTAGGCATCGATGCCACTTTGAGATACATCAATATACAAGAGACGGAGCTACACAATCGTTTAACGACGTGTCAGCTTAGCATGCACAACGTATTGTTACGACCGTCATCAATATTGAAGATTTTCCGCTTTCTAAACGGGACGAAAATATTTTGACGTATTCCAAGCAAGGGTGTGCCGTCAAGACGGGTTTGTTTCCTCTCGGCAAAACCTAAATGTGGGGTTCGGGACTGGTTCGCGCAAAGAAAACGCACGAGCCAAGAAAGGCCATTGTGAGCTCGACTCAAGAAAGGCCATTGTGGTTGCTGCGAGCAAGGCTTTCGAGGAAGACAAGGAGGCAGCTGGACCATTTTTGAGGTCACCGAGGATCTGGAAATCTTGGAACCAGCATGGTATTAGCAGTTCAGGCTGAAAGCTAAAACTAAACTGCTGGTGGCTGCATCTTGCAAGGAGAAGTGCAGCCCCGGCTATGCGCAGCTAAGCCACAGCTTCTAGCAAACAACGAGGAATGGAATGTGGGGTTGAAGGGAAAAGATTCCTTTCTCCATAGAAACGGCTGAATGAGGTGGCATATTTTGACGATATGCCGGCACACCACTACATTGTCCTACCCAAACAGTCAGGCAAGTTTGACACGTGTACTGGCAGCCGGTTTTTCGAACTTCACCCAACTGCCAGAAGGATCTTGGAAACCAAGATCATCGGACGTGCGCGAAACTTGGTGACGTGTGCGAAAACATTGGTGCAGTGCGTTGGTGACCATGTTTGGGCATCGTGTAGACTTTGCCCTCTCCACATGCATTGTGTGGAGCGCCTAGACCATGGAGCATCCTATCGGCGGAAGCCGCGGACAATGCGCCCAGGATTGGCAACGAGGCGCTATATAAGCCAAACACTTTTTGTATATTTGAAGTTCTACAGTTCAACAGCTCTCCTGTACAGTTCTGATCACTTCATCACCTCTTTTCAAATTCTCAATTATTAACCATGTAAATAAATTGTTGTCGTTTTTACGGGCGCCTCATGTGACTTGTTCGACGATCGGTCCTAAGACGGAGGCCCGCTACCAAACTGGGACCCGCGGGACCCGGAGTCGCAACAGTATTCAGAACATCCAACTTATACACCGCAGTTAAAGAGGTCATAACTGATTACGTGCGTAACATATCCAAATGCGCCTCTTCATTCTCTGCCTCCATGAGGTAAAAGTGTGGTATGAAAATAAGCCAGCTCTAATCTGCGCCGTGAAAGTGCATGGTTGGCCTGTGGAGCCCCTTATCCGATAGAAAAGGGGCCTCAAGCTCACCTCAGCCCGAGGGCCGCCATCATGCAATTCAGTCCCGCAAGCACTGCCGCAGTGAAGAACGTAAAAGTGGGGTGAGAGGTGTACGAATCGCAGCTAAACGTTGCCATCTCATAAACAGCTCATTTCTGAAGGGTATTTAGTGTTAGGATTCGAACACCATAACGATACTGATCTCCGAAATTGCAAGAAAATCTTCACGATTCTGAAATCGCTTCAAGTTATTTTTCAAGAAACGGTAGCCACATAACATCCTCATGAAAACAATGCTTCACAGCAGTAATGCCTGGGTAGGTCATGAGCATACATAATGAGAAAAGAATGAGGGGTGAAGAGAGTCAAGTAGGGGCTACCGGCCGCGTGCTTGAGACCCCTGGGATAGAGCAACGCTGCGTGAACGGCTGACCGAGACACTATGCAAATTTACTGATAGAAAGACCGTTCAATTGAACTCTACTATGGTGTTCACTCTGCTCTTCCGTGGTCCTAATCTTACCATAGCGCAACCACAACACAAATAAAATAAGGAAATGGAATTAAGGCAACCACCTGATTGTAGGACGAAGCCACAAGAAAATCTGTATGAATTACTCAGAAGTAAAAGCCTCTTAGTTGCCGAAACATTCGTCCTGTTGCGGGCTTTGCACGCGGAACCAACGCCTTCTCGGTGAGAAATTCATACAGATTTTCTTGTGGCTTCGTGATACAAACGGGTGGTTGTCTTTTTTCCCTTTCTTAACACTCCCGCCACCTTACGGGTTTCCGCAGAACTCATTTGCAATACTTGTGTCCTGTGCTTCGAGTTGTCGATTAATTTACTCATGCGCTGTCAATTGCTAGCTTCCTGATTAGTTCAGTTGGTAGAGCAGCCATCCCGGAAAGGCGTTTATCCTAGTTATGAACGCCGGACCAGGACAAATTTTCCTGCAACTAAGAGACTTTTCTTTCTGAAAAATTCGTACGCATTTCTTTGTGGCTTTGCGCTACACGTGGGTGTATGTCGTTTTTTTTCATTTTTTAAGCCTTCCGCCACCTAACGCGTTTCTGCGGACCTCATTTACAACAAACAACACCAGCTTCTAGACAAATTCTTTTCCGCTTTGGCGACGCATGTGGCGAACGGTGTGTGTTTGCACTACAAAAACGCGCCCTATAATCTGCACTCTGATGATTTTCAGTGCTGAAATAAATACTGAAGTGGCTCTTGCATCGGTTGTACTAATGACACCTCTGGTGAGAGACACTAAATGCGCAGAGGCAGCTAGACGCTCACATTTCTGCGCTTAGTTTTGTGATCAATTCGTCAAAGTTGTGGTTTATTCATATAGGGACAACGTCAACAATATGCGAATATGCAGCCCTTACAGGGTAAATAACCTCGTGCTTTAAACAACTGAGCAAAAGGCGTAACTTCAATGAACAAAAGTGGCGAATTTTCACTTTATTGCATGAAATGGTTGTCTGTAGCAGGACACGAAGAAATCAAAGCGTTCCAATTATGCGTATAGTGTTAAAACCAGCATTTACTTGACTTCAGTGTATTACGATATTAACTAATGTGCGCGAAACTGCTGGAGCAGTTTTATTGAGGACGAACCCCTAAATTCCAGCTATGTACTCACGAAACAATTGCACCTTTCGCATTTACCTCTGCGGCATCCACCACATGAAGAAACGGATAAATAATTTCACACTAGATATCAATGCCGTGCAAAATAGCAGAAAGACAAATGTAGATAGTTTCTTCCAGCTTTCTATCACAAATATGCCTCGTGATGCTTGTGAGACAATCGTCTAATTAGCCTATTTTTTGTACGTATTACTTTCATAGTTCATATGATTTGCGCTCCATAGCTTAGATTACTTCGATTACTTGTTTTCTTTTTCCATTATTGACAACAAACAGACAATGAGGCCAAGGAATGTATATAGAATGTTATTGGAAGTAAGTGCATTGTAAGAAAAAGTAATTGCATTGAAAAAGAAATAGTAATTGCATTGAAGTAATTGCAGTAATTGCATGTGAAGAAAAAAAGGGGACGAAAAGATAACTTGCTGCGGCAGGGACAAAACCTCGAAATAATTTTGGAGATGCCTTTATTTAGAACAAACATGGCCGTCATAACTTTCAGCCGCATGTAGAGTTTATCACATCGTTTTTGCTATAAAAGTTAGGGTGCGTATATAATGTCTCTTACGTACCTTGTCGTCCTGTAAAAAATATAAAATATCAAGTAAGAAATGTGACGAGAAAAATGACCGTTCATGAACTGTGCTGCATTCTATTTTAAACGTCCCATGAGTGTTTTTATTGGTTACCTTTTTATTACTGCTTCCACGATTTAACGCAGGGAAGCCTCTATGACAATCACTGCTAAGAAACTATGACTGAACACTAATTACTTGACAGCTAACAACGTCTAGAAGACAAACACAAAAACCTTACAGCTTACAATTTCAAGTAATTTTTATGGCTCAAGTTACAATTTCTATGTCAGACCAAGCAGCTATCATGCATTGTCTGCTTAGCGGGAACGCCTAAGACCAGTGCCCGTTTAAAAGCATCCACCTCCAAAAAGAACAAAAATATTCACAAGTTTCGGCCATGACGAACTGTTGCGCGGATGTTTTTGGCAAACCTCAGCCCAGGCCACAAGTGTTTCGCCGCACACTTTAAAGCAAGATGTTTAAAAATTAAGCTTTGGTGCCCAATGTGGTAAGAATAGATCGCTTTTCCCGCGCATTGATTCGGGCACACATGCAGGCACGCTGGTGTGTCACACCAGTAATAAAGTGTAGCTACGAGGCTGCGTTGTTTCAATTATGCACTGAAAACCTCCTCCTTAAGCAACTATAAACCTATTTGCTAACAGTTTAATTACCTGCCTTTACATTGGAATTTTGAGAACTAATAATGTTAATTTTTTCATCGTTTCATCTGAAGACTCGAGATTTTTATTTTGGTAATAAAGCTCAGAAAATAATGAACAGAGAGTACAAGTAACATTACCATATTTATTTGCTAAGACAGCTACGTTAAGAACAAAAATCCAGGCAAACCACCAGCACTGTATAGCACCATTTTGCTTTTTTTGTGTGTGTGAGAAAAAGAACAATCCGGGCTTTGTAAATAAAGGCGAATAATACTAGCAACCTAGAGATTCCTTACTTGTAAAGAGAAAATTGAGCTCTTCCCAAATAACCATCGATCTAAGGCTCACACAGACATTCACACGTCTAGCTGTATGCAAAAGTAATGCATTTCGGTCATTTTTAACTGCATTCGTGTATCGACAATTTACAGTTGAAGCCCTTCGTCTCACCCCACATTCAATTTTACACCGTCTCTATCAGTGGAATGGCCATCACACCTAAGCAGCCTTAAAATCTGTTTTTGCGAAATCCTCTACATGAACTGCTGAACAATGTAGACCATTAAAAAAATCTGAAGGCGCCAGTTTGCATATTATTTGTGAGGCATGGTCACGACAATGAAGCACTGCATTAGCATTCGCTTTGTCGCGTAAGAGACGAGTCTATAGATTCATAGTATATTTCGCCTGCAAATGCAAACCTGAGAATACATTATAATGTTTATCGAAGAAACTGAAGTGCCTCACTTCAGCGAATTCGATATTACGAAGTTTAATAATAAGTTGCCAATGATATTTATAATGTAATATCGAATGTAAGGACTCGAAATACAGTTTCTGATGGGTAGATGAAGTTATTAGCAACAAATGAAAGTGGCTTCGCAGACGTGGCGCCAGGCCAAAAAAAACGTGCGATGCATTTTCTCGGTTTTCTCATTCTTTCCTTCTTTAGATCTGCTGGATTTTTTCTATTTTTTATTATTACTATTTTTCTTCCTAGTTTATGTCAAACTTCTTTCTATTTATAATTCTTCTTTGTTTCCTTTCCCTTGTTCTGCGTGGTTTTGTCTGCCTTACCCCAAACGACGACACCATACGGCAGCCGACAAATTTATCCGCACTTAAAATATCATCACCAATGCGCTCTAAGAATAAGAGGTACAAGACTTCTTTTCGGCTCGAGTGCAGGCTGGATATGCTACAAGTTGCTATACCATACGTAGTTTTGCCTGCGTTACGCCAAGTGACAATGACAGCATGCGACAGCCCGTGGCTCTAAAGTGCACCACACTGAAATCAAAAAAGTACTGGCCTACTCACCTTCTTTTCGTCCTTGTCATCCTAAAGTATAGGAGTACAAAAGTAACAATTATAACATTGTGCTGCTAATAGATAACGTTCTCGGCGTTTTTACGGGCCAGAACCACTACTTATTGAGGCATGCCGTAGTGGTGGGTTCCGGGAAATTTGACATCTGACGCTCTTTGACGTGCACTGACATGGCGCCTTCTACACGGGTCTTGTATTTTGCGTCCATCGAAATGCCGCCACCGCTGCCGGGATTGATCCCACGGCTTCCGGATCAGCAGTTGACCACTGTAACCACTCTGCTATTGTGACGGACGATTTTACTAAGAAAATTGCAATAATATATGTCTACAGTGGTGCCGTAGTTAAAAAACGCCCTTAATCTGACGTGGGTCAAAGGCGGACTAGTATGGTATCGTATCATTTTATGATCTGTATCTCGGGGCAGAAAAAAACTTAGGGGAAGGCTCGAACCCTGTGTGCCACCACCAGGCTTTCTATTGGTCATTTAGTCTGCAGGGTCAAGGGATACAACGTTTGATTATTGCTTTAATGTTTAAGTAATCGTCGATGAAAAATACATACATGGCACAGCGGTACATTTATATACTTTACTGCAGTGTATCGATCACAAGCTGGCAAGTACATATGGTTTCAAGACATTGAATGGGAGTTCCGAGTAATGATACGTTCGCAAAAGTACATCACGATAAGCCCTCTACGATTGAATAGTATTTTTGCATAGCAGAAAGCCTCCATATTTATAGTTGGCGTTTCTTTCCGTTACGTGTTCAGTATATTGTATATAGTGGACATCTGATCAATTTTGTCTGACTACTGGGCTTGAAAGAAGATAGTTACTCAAATTTGACCCACTTGAAGTAATTATAGGCGTTTTGGTGTTTTGTTTCATTTTTTCGAGCTGTACAACACAAGTATGATGTGAAATATGACGAAGACTGGTTCCTCTCTCTTTCAGAGACGTCACACCGATGCAGAAGTGAATGAGTAGCAGAATACACAAAATGCACTTGTATTAGTACTTTACATCTAGTTACTTACTGTATAGCTTTAGTACAATATATAAACCAAGTAATATAATTGAATAATCTCGAAATATGCCATCCTAGCCACAAGCAAAAAGAGGCTTAGCGGGAATGGCAATGACAAAGACTCTTACTATTATCATTCACCATTATCTCGATTTTTATATTGTATTTCCAGGCTAACTGTGTATTATGCCATGTCAACGATCTTCGTCCGCTTGTAATTCGTCCGTTTGTATTACAATGCGAAACTCAAGAAAATCCGTGCCTGCATTTACCGTCTCTAACGTCGTCCTGGCATTCTTCATCTGAACATGAACAATTTTTCCCGTAATTTTCACTTTGTAATTTTTGAACTTTGTGTGGGTATTTTGTGACTGCTCGACAATTACCGATCGTTCATTGCTTCTTTTATCCTTCAGGAGCTGCCCTGTTTATATAGTCATACAATTTTTATGAACGTAATATATTTAGAAATTACTACTCTGAAATTTATTAGGTTTTCTTTTTTAGTGTGGCTTAACTGTGGGCCGATTTTTCTGCTCCTGTTACAAGTCCAACTTAAGATGTATATTTATGAGGTCTTCAACAATACTTTCGGAACAGGTGTGAGCTTTTTTTCTTTAGGCTAAAAATAATGTGTACTGACTGACAACCCCTGTAAATGTTGCACCTGGCCTAGTACATTTGCGCATATATATTCGTAATTTTTACTTTTGAGGTACTTCTTGTATGCAGGCCAAAAAAATTGAGGCCTGTCCAAACTGAGCAGAATTGCGAGTGCCTCGAAGCGCATAAAGTTGCTCACTCCAGAACTCTTCTCAAAATATTAGACAAACAAAAACGACACAACTGAGTAAAATCGGATTACACAGCATGCACAAAGTTACCTCGTGTTAAATAGAAATATTCATAAGTTCCAGATATGCTACACACACTAAATTCCACCATGTTATTTGCTGGCGACATTCACTTTAACTTCTATCAACAGTCGTGGTTCTATGTTCATGTCAATAGGAAACTGTCCTCGTATACGCACGCTAATTCACAGTAAACAACGTGCACTAGGTGATTTGTGTATTGAGCCTAGTCTATGGTTACGTAACGCTGCGTTCTTATTACTAATGTCAATGTGCATAGATGCAGCTAAGCCTACAGGAGCCCTAGAACACTTTTTTGCGTGCTAAGAAATCACTACTGGGCGGAAGGCTCCCTTTGAGCCAAATATTGGAGTACTACGCGTGGCGGCAAATTCTCGATTACGTTTCAAGGACAGCTAGAAATCCTGTGCAAATTACGACATCGACAGGGACAATTTGCCCAACGGAAGGAAGGACACGGTCCTCAGATAATTTTTTTCAGTCAGCCTTCTTGCGCTGCTCAGTACCATGGCCACCACCGAATAACGCCACGGACAGGCGTAGCGCCGTCTAGGGTATTTGATATACGCAGCACCAACACTTGCGTGCCCCTGCTTTACCCCAAAGGCAAGCACCACGCTCAAAAAAGAGAGAGGGGCTTTGCTCAAAATCATGACACCCGCTGACGCAGCTTGTCCGTCAGCCATCCCTTCTGCGTAGCTTTCACCGTGTTCGTAGGGATGAAAGTAGAAGAAAGAAGATAAAAGCGTGCGACAAATCTCCTTGAGCAACGGCCGTCTTTGACAGACCCGAAAAATTCTTCAGTAATCGACTGATGAGGCAACACACCCCACCTGTAAAGTGGTTCGAACGTTATTTAGAACATTGTTCAATTTCCTAAATAGTGACGCCTAATGTATTCTCTTTGTCATTGTAAAGCATCCATCTGCACATTTCATGTTTTATAAATTATTTTTGCTATACCAATGTTTCTACAACGTGCCTTCTTGCTTTTATTTACCCCTCGAACTTTACTCGGGGAATCATTGTAGGACCACATATCTAAGATTGCTCTATTACTACAGTTGTAAAAAACCGGCTTTTAGTCATTACTTGAAATGGCTTTTGGAAAGTTTGAGTTTCACATATTCGACCAATCAGTAACATTTTGTCATATTTTCTCGAAAAAAGGTGAGCGACAACAAAGTGCAGTGTTGTAGTAACACTCCTAAGAACGCATCGGCTCTTCCTATGTATTTTTTTCTTTCTTTACTGTATTGACACCTTGAATACACATACAGGTGGGCTTCATATTTTTCACAAAGAAGTGTATTGCCAGCAATATTGGGAGGTGGCCATCAGTGTACCGGTAGTCACAAGTGTTTGCTTAAGCACGGACTTGCTCAATAAATTACTTGGACTAGGTTTTGGAACATTTCCACGTAGTGTCATATTTGGTCGGTGATCGCATTGGGTTGCCGTAATTGAATAGAAAGTACGCAAACAGTTATACTTGACGAAAAAAATTAGTTACCAAAAACGACTCCCACTTATGTGCAGCAGAGAACTACTAAAACATGCGGGTAAAATTAAAATGTCTCACTACAAGGCCACGTGGATTCCCAGAGTTTTTAAAATTTTACCAAGAGATCCCGTGAATTAAAAAAACGGGGACCATCTCACTGAAGCGAACCCTGATGGGATGCGAGGCAGCAGCGTTGCGCAAGGGTGGCGGCACGGGTTGTGCGGTGAGTACTGGAAAATTCGTTTGAAGCGATGGCTGGCATAAGTCTTGTAGTAGATTACACGTACAGATATGTTTCGAGGAGTACGTTAGGTACGCGTCACGTTTATTGCTCGTGAACCGACGAGTCGATGGTGTAATAAGCGGTGGTCACAGCAGGTCTTTAGTCGAATGGATGGGGCGGCGGCTGCGGGCACCACGGCGAGCGCGTGGCAGGCGAAAGAGAGGACACTTCAAGAGTACGGTGACGTCAACGCACAGCAACGTTGTGATCTACTTGGCACCGCGCCAACGCCTGCGGCGCACGGCGCGTTGTACGGAGGGACAGCGTTACACATGCTAGTCAAAGAGCTCCTTCGAATCTAATAAGTGGCCTTCAATCAGTCCTGAGAAATTAGAGTAGTGCCTCCTTTGCCAGGCTTGCATGACGCCATGGCATGAACTTTTTGGCGCTTGCTGTGGCCCGGGTATATAGAACATTCGCGCGCTTCGTACACGGTTGCACTGCCAGCGTTCACTTTTCACTTGCCTCCCGCTCAAAATGAATGATTAAAGCAGCGTCGATAACGTTCTTAGTAAAATAATAAAAATAAAACTTCATTTTTTCAGTAGAATTACCAACACTGCCCGCACTCCCGCCTACACGGTTTTATCAGGTTTGCTATGTGTCGCACTGCTTACCTCGAGAATGGGTACGATTCTCAGCTACGGGAGCCGCATTCCGATGGGGCTGAACAGCAAGATGCATGCACATGCTTTCATACAACAGCATGTTTAAAAATGCGAAACGGCCACAGTCACTCTACAGCGTACCTATAAATGGTGTCGCGCTTTTTAAACGTATACGACAGAGTATTTGCAATTCAGGTTGCGTTGTTCTCGCGTGATTCCTTTAAAAAGATGCGATTGTTTCGCTTCCATAAGAAGTACTTGTATCGAACGCCTCCAAGTAACAGCTGGCAGTGTTCTTGACTGTGTGCCAAGCCCCGCGCAAGTGCTTAGTATCGAGTGTCACAAAACATCTCGAAGGCACTCCCCCGAGCATACCGCCGCATCAGTTGCATTAGATTTTCTTTTGT
Organism: Rhipicephalus annulatus; assembly: GCA_013436015.1. NCBI lineage: Eukaryota > Metazoa > Arthropoda > Arachnida > Ixodida > Ixodidae > Rhipicephalus > Rhipicephalus annulatus. The sequence goes on along the minus strand of WOVY01010159.1, from coordinate 205,322 downwards.
GTAGTTCTTGGTTCATGACGTTATCTGGCTTCATATTTTTTTCGCAATAATTTTGCTGCTCGCTGTCACCGGAAAACAATTTGTGGTTAACTGTTGAAACTGCTACTGCTATCAGATAGTGTCTTCGTGCAATATCGTAGCTACTGTGCTGTTAATCTCTTAAGTACCAGTTTCAACAGCCACCTGATAACTGAATTATTTTTCCCACACGTGGACCATGAAGCAAAGCACGCCATCGAAACAGTTCATTTCGACTTTCTGGTGTTTGTTTTGCAAACTATTGCTATCAGCAGTGCCCATACGTGGAGTGGACATTACCGTTGTTGACGTGGTTGTACATCGAGCTGTCTATTCGCGTAAATCAGAGCATGCGACTACATACGGAAACCCTGAAGAGTACGAGCACGGTGAAAACAACCATCTCGCTGTCCTGCACCTTGGTTTTCTAAGTAGATCCTTTGCTCAGAGAGGAGTTCCTTGTCCTTAGCTATACTATCCATAATTACTGCAGCTGAGTGAACTTTTGGTGGTAATGAATACCTTCACTTTGTACTTTGCGAGATATACACCATAAAATTGAGGAGAAACCACCAGCGTATGACGGAAGAGTAGGTACACGGTGGGCTCAGAAAGAAGCGACCGTCGGCATGCGTCGGTGATAGAGCAGGCGAGTCCTTGCCTTGACGCCACGTCACCTGGGCTCAACGACGCCAGTGTTTGATCTCGGAGCTAAATTTTCTGGGAAGCCACATGCTTTGCACTGCAATGCGGTAACTTTGCCAGAATGCTTTAATGTGCATGTCTGTCGTTTTTATAAGTAGTGTACCAGAAAATAGTGGCGCCAGCTCTGTGCCTGTGTGAAAGAAGGCGTGGACGTCTGGGTGGCTCATGCTTGCCCGGATTTCTGCGGGAACCAGCTTGTTCTGGCTAGCGCTTCATCAATAATAATAAGAGGTGTTCGTTAGTGAACTCACTTGTTGCATTTGGTGGAAGTGCTGGGTAATCCCCTTCCACGTCCTGGAGCTCCACAGCTGTAAGCTACCATATTATTCTGGAATGACCAAGCGTGTCGATACCCCACAAGCCTCTTCCACACCGCGGTCTGCCATGTGCCCTGGTGTACTTCGTCTGTGTAACCAACCATTCTACAACGGCACTGAAGATCATAATGCCGAGGACTGGCTGGCCGAGTACTAGCGTGCCAGCGCGATTATGAAGTGGGATGACCCCGTGAAGCTGACTCAGGTCATCTTCTACCTGAGAAACTTGGCTAACCTATGGTTCACCAACAACCAAGCCGACATCAAGGAGACCATGACCTCGTCTCTCGGTTGTCTAAGTATGCGCAAGCTTCGTGCTGAACTTGGCCTGCGGGGACGATTTCAACGAAATGGTGAGAGCTTCACGAGCTACATAGAGGATGTGATCAAGCTCTGTAGGCGAGTGGATGTGATAATGACGGGGGCTGACAAAATAAAGCATATAACGAAAGGCATTGATGACGAAGCTTTTCATATGCTTGTGGCGAAAGACCCAACGACCATCACGGTCGTAATTTAGCTCTGTCAAAGTTTTGATGAGCTGCGCAAGCAGCGAATTTCAAAGACGTTGCGCTATTACGCAAACATTGGATCTTTTGGCCTTGGAGTGCAAAAGCACTATCTCCGACTACACCACATTGATGCCTCGAAGTCAGTAGTACATCCGGGAGGAACTTGCTCAACAGCTCTCTTGTAGCCATCATCAACGAGACCCCCACAGAAGTGGACCACTCACTTCACCCTGCCCTCCAGACGCAAGTTGCCAAGGCTCTCCCTTCGCCTGCATCTCCAATATCAGCTACTGCACCGCTGACTAATTCAGAAGCCGTCACCCAACCTCGTGCCCAGACGCCGCTCCCTTTATACAGTCCAGCCACAGGCTCGTACAGTTCACCACTTTCAGTTTATCTGGTAAATCAACCCATCTCGCCACCTCGAGCAAAAGTAAACTCTTGGCGTACTACGGATAACCGAGCCGTCTGCGACATCTGCGGTATTCCAGGGCATCTCGCTCGCTACTGACGTAGCCGTATATTCTGTTTTCATTAAGCTCAGCATCCCGGCAACATACCTCGGCAATCAGATGTTACACCTGACGTGCCTACTCCCGCTCTCTTCGACCAGACTTCAGCTCACGTCAGCCTCCTTCACCCCTGTCTTCTATCTCCTTCCCCCTTGCGCCGCCGATGCAACCACGCCCAGGAGGAAAACTAACAATCACAGTTCTTGAGGCAAGAACTGCGCCAACAACGAAACTTCCAAGCCCGTATCTTTCGCCCCCTAACGAGATTGCCGTGTTTGTGAACGGTTTCACCACAACTGCTCTTGTCGACACAGGGGCCGCTATTTGTGTAATCATCGAAGCGTTATACCGCAAACTGAACAACATGACGACTCTACTGTTTTACATTTCCTTACGCACAGCAAGTTCACAGCACGTCCAACCTTCTGCCACATGCACCGCTTGTGTTCTGATTCAAAGAGTCCTTTATATCGTCGAATTCATCGTCCTTCCGCATTTGTTTCATGTTATCAGCCTGGGATGAAACTTCCTTTCCGCTAATCATCATCATCATCACGAATAATTTACCCTTAAAGGCCCCTCGTGGGGATTACATGAGGGAGGGGTAACATTAAGTAACTCCGGGTCACAAGGAGGCTTAAAGGCTGTTAGGAAAAACAAAGCAGACACACAAGAAGAACAATAATAAAAATAAAAAGAATAAAACAAGAAAATTAGGAGGCAGATAAACCTGCAAATAACAGGGCTGCTATTCGGCCTGCTGACAGTAGTGCTGCAACAATAAATCTTTAAATTTAACATAATTTTTTCAATAACACTATCGTCGGGAAGGGTATTGTAATATAATATGACAGTCGGTAAAAATGAATTGTTGAAGACGTTAGTCGAACCATGGATGCGCTGAACACTGTGACAAACCGACGTCGTGATGATCTCATAGGAGGTACGATTAGGCTCTAGCGTAGTTGAGGAAAGTTATAATACAGCTTACGAAAAAGGCAGAGACTTGCTATTTTGTGACGGAATGCCAGGGAGGTTAGACCAATCGAAGTTTTTATGCTAGTGACGCTCAGTCTAAAATCATATTTTGAAGTTATAAAATGAGCAGTTCGCTTTTGAGATGGCCGCTAGGTGACGCCGAGCAGTGCGGACGTGTACCCCACGGCTCCCAACACCGATGCAATTTTCGTCAGTTGATGCCTGTTACGGCCTCTCTGTACTACCGGATCATCACCGGCAAGTCGCTGGGAATATTTCGATACCAAATTTACCCCGGTAGGCCCAGTCCTCACCTTTTTTGAAGTTCGGTTCTGAACTCGCAACCTAAGCGTTCCATAGGCTTAGCACGACTACGCTCTCTCGGCGCCGCGCCGCCCGGCGTTCGTCACCGCAGCTGCAACATGCCGCTAGAAGCAATCGTCGATGGTGAAGAAATCTCTCCCGAAGCCGCCGCTGGATGTGGCTGGCTCCCAGCGTATCGTCGTCGTAACGCAAGCAAAGCACAGGCCACTGCCAAGGCACCGCAACATGCCGGGCAACATGGGCCAGCAGTTGGCGCCAAACCGGCCAGTCCACTTAAAAGGCTCGCTACTGCCAGCAAGCTGCCGAATCTACCCAAGAGTCACTTCAGAGCTGTCGTTCGCCCAGCTGGCGGCCTTGATGTACGTCTCTGCAGCCAACACAATGTTTTCAACGCACTCACGATGGCCGCACGCCTGCCGCCGTCGGCTAACGAAGAAGATATCGTCTGCTTCAACTCGGTGCAGAACATTTTCGTGTTGAGCACACCGCAAGATACGGATGCTCTTGCTTATTGCACCATTTAAGAAATTATTCTCACCAAACAGCGACACCCAGTCGCTACCTATCTTACCCCACCTGGTCACTCCTGCCGCACGGTGATACGCGGCTTGGACATCGACTTCAGGGACGCCGACTTGCAACGCATGCTACGAACGCCGCGCAACCCAACCGTGCTCGGCGCACGTCGAATCAATAACACTACCATGGTCGTGATCCCGTTCAACGGCCTTAAGGTACCGAACTATGTTTACTGCGGACCGATCATGTATCGCTGCACTCTCTACAAACGCCAGATAGATACCTGCCGCAACTGCGGCCGAGTGGGGCACCGTCAGGACGTCTGCCCGCAGCACACCAACAAGGTGTGTGATCAGTGCGGTAACGGCCCTCCCGGAAAGGACCACGTGTGTTCTCCACCCAAGTGTGCGCTGTGTGAAGGCGTACACGTAACGGGCAACCGGACCTGCTGGAGCCACTATTAAGTACCCTACCTCGTGTGGCGCCGTCGCCAACGTCGTTGACGTCACAACAAGAGCCGTTCGTCAAAGGTGCCCGCTGCAAGCTTCCTTCCTTCAGCATACACCCAGTTTACACCTACAAGGGCAGTTAAACCACAAGACCAGGTCACACTGGGCAGCTCACGGGCCCCATACACCACCAAGTCCACTTGGGTCGACAAGGTCGCCGGAAAACGTGAGACCCGCGCCACCGCGCGCTCCGGATCATTGCCCCAGCCCGTACTCCACAACTCTGCATGGATTAACACACAGCTCAAACTTTTATTTATTTATTTAAATACCCTAAAGGCCCGAATGGGCATTACATAGGGGGGGATAGAGTGGGGTTATGATCACAAGTACAGTACAGAACATAAATGAAGGCAGAGATGGTATACATGTCTACTGCATCGAGAAACTGAAAGTGCAATCCATAAACAACGCCAAACAACAAAAGATTACATTGAATGAAAAAAGGGGTTCACGCGAAATGCACTTTAAAAACAGTAAACAAGAACAAAAAAGCGCGATCAGTACACTCAACAACAGTGTGCAAAAAAAAGAAAAAGAAAAAATACAGAGAGAAACATAGAAGAAGAAGAAAAACAAAATAAAGATTTATGCGTCATCAAAGAACTTCAAGAAAGGTTTTGAGTGCATGTTGAAAAGATGATGAATCGGCAAGTTCTGCGATGTGACCAGGTAACGCGTTCCATTCTGTGATTGCAAGGACTAGAGGAGAGTTTTTATATCTTTCTGTTTTAGCGAAAATTGGTTTAACTTTGAAAGTGTGGTCAACCCGGGCGGAGATATGAGGTGGTGGAACGATATGAAGCTGGGAAAACGGCGTGCTACTGTGGTACAGCGAATGAAAAAAAGATAGTCGAGCCAACTTTCGGCGCATGGCAAGCGAGGGAAGATGAAGTGAATTCTTTAAAGAAGATACGCTTTGGTAACGTGAGTACGAGGATGTGATGAACCGGGTTGCCTTGTTCTGGACAGATTCCAAAAGGTTAGTTAGGTTCGCGCCCTGAGGATGCCATATGATTGAACCGTATTCTAGTGAGGGCCGGATAAGACAATTATATGCATGAAACCTGGTTTCCTTGGTGGCTAAATGTAGGCGCCTTTTGAGAAGGCCGAGTTTTTTAAGGGCTTTAGTAGATATGTATTCTATGTGGCACGTCCACTTTAAATTCGCCGTAAAGAACACACTTAAATATTTAAACGATTGAACTGAATCTATTGGAGTATCATTTATTTTGTAGTTAGTGGGAACAGTCTCGGGGGTAGGACTAAACATTATGTGTTTGGTTTTTTCTACATTTATTTCCGTTTGCCAGCGGCTACACCATTCCTCTAGCCTAATAAGATCAGATTGTAAAATAATTGTATCGTCTGGATTAGATATTTCTCTATACACTACGCAATCATCCGCAAACAAGCGAATTGGTGATTTTAGGCTGCATGCTATGTCATTGATGTAAATCAGGAATAAAAGAGGACCTAACACTGACCCCTGAGGGACCCCAGATGAAACACGTGTTTGGTTAGAAATATGATTGTCTAACTTGACTGTCTGGAAACGATTGGTTAAAAATTCTTCTATCTATCGTGTTGTGTTTTGGTCGAGTTGGAGTTGGCGAATTTTTAGGAACAGACGTTTATGTGGTACGCGATCAAAGGCTTTCGAGAAATCAACAAATATTGCATCAACAGGACGGGACACGTTTAGAGAAGAAAGAAGGTCAGTTACCAATTAGAAAAGTTGTGTTTGGCAAGATAGATCTTTACGAAACCCATGTTGGCTGTTTAGGAGCAGTTTATTCAGATTAAGGTGGTTCATTATATGCGTGAATAATATGTGTTCGAGTAATTTACAACACATTGATGTTAATGAAATTGGCCTGTAGTTATTGGGAACTGTATTGTCACCAGACTTAAAAATTGGGGTCACATGCGCTGATTTCCAATCATCTGGTATAAATCCTGAATCAAGTGATTGTTGAAAAATCAAACAAAGAAAGTATGACGAAAAGGGACTTGTTAATTTTAGAAGTTTCGCGCTAATTTCGTCTGGTCCGGGGCTAGTTTTGAGTGCCAAACGATCTATTGCGCAGGCTACGCCATGCGTAGTGATTACGATAGCGGAAAACGGGTGTTGAACGGTTAGTGACGGCAAATCAAGAGAGCTATCTAGTGGTCGCTCAGCAGTGAAAACTTGAGAGAAGAAGGTGTTCAGTTTTTGAGCACATGCTGCAACAGGCAAGGTCTTGCCATCTTCACCTGTGATGGGTGGGGCAGAGTTGTTGTTCTTTGGATTAATAACATTCCAAAATTTTTTAGGGTCTGTTTTTAAAAGGTTTGGGAGCGTGCAATTGTAAAATTCATTTTTGGCCTTGCGAATTGCATCCGCGCACGCGCTGGATGTACTCTTGTATTTAAGCCAGTCGTGGGGATCGCTCGTTTTAGTGGCTTTCTGGTAGGCTCTTTTCTTTTTATTTAAGCTTCTTTTTACTTCTCGGGTAAACCAAGGGTAATTTACTCTTTCGCTTATTGATAGTTTAGGTACACACAATTCCTCCACTTCCTTTAGTTTATCGCGGAACAAACACCAGTTATGCTGTACTGAACGATGTGCAAAGTTGTGTTCAAAGTTTTCAGAGAAGCTCTGCAACAAACCGTTTAGTTTTTCAGTGTTTGTTCGGCTGTAGTTAATGATACGTTTCTTCGCTTTAGATTTGTCGGCACGTGGTAATGACAACGAGCAATGTACGGCGTTATGGTCACTGATTTTGTCCAGTATGTTTGTTTTAGCAAGCTGTGGGTTATTTGTGAGGACAAGGTCTAGTATGTGATCGCCACGCGTCGGTTCATGTACGAGTTGTTCGATATTATGAAAATGAAGTAAGCGCAGAAAGCTTAGTTGTTCATGGCGATTGCGTTGAGCATGAACTGTTAGGGAGGCCCAATCAATATCAGGATAATTAAAGTCACCGGCAAGAATTAACAGACAACTCGGGAACTTCAGGAAAATGGAATCGATCGAATCGTTAAGAATTTCTACAAAATCCTGCCGGCTATCAGGTGGCCGGTAGCAGGCACCGATGACGCAGTGAACATGTTCAAACTAGGTAGTGATCACAACATCTGTAGCATCACCATAGCCGCATCCTGTCCACCACTGCGTACGTTCAGGGTAGTCGACAGGGATCACTTTCGCACCCTTACAAAGCAAGATGACAACACGTATACACCTCTATTCGAGTCCTGTTCGCTCGGTTACAAAAGGATGTACTCGGCTCTTAGTGAGGAAACCAATCTTAGCGTAGACGCAATGAATGATAATCTGACGAGTATCATTACGGAGTGTGCACTGGAAGTTGGAGGCACGGTAGTTAGACAGGACACTGGCAAGCTTTCCCAGGAAACGAAGAATCTCATTACGAAGCGTCAAATCATAAAATTTTCAAGTACAACAGACAAAATAGAACTGGCAGAGCATTTGAAGTTGATTAATGGGCGTAAGGTATCTGATGCAAGAAGGTATAACATGCAGAGAATTGAACACGCTCTGAAACACGGAGGAAGCGTCAAAGCAGTGAAGAGGAAACTTGGGATAGGCAAAAATCGAATGTATGCACTGAGGGACAAATAAGGCAAAATAACTACCAATATAGACAGGATAGTTAAAATAGCGGAGTAGTTCCACAGAGATCTGTACAGTAGCCAGGAACACCACGACTTTAATACTATAAGAACTAGCAGTGACCCAGATGACACCCCAGCAGTACTGATAGAAGTCAGAAAAGCTTTGAAGAGCATGCAAAGAGGCAAAGCTGCTAGTGAGGATCAGGTAACATCAGATCTGCTGAAAGATGGAGGACAGATTCTGTTAGAAAAACTAGCCACTCTGTTTACGAGCCGTCTCCTGACGGAAAGAGTGCCAGAGTCTTGGCAGAATGCTAACATCATCTTGATACATAGTAAGGCGATGACAAGGACATGAAGAATTACAGGCCGATCAGCTTGCTCTCTGTAGTAAACAAGCTTTTTACAAAGGTAATTGCTAACAGAGTAAAGAAAACATTAGAATTCAATCAACCAAAGGAACAAGCAGGATTTCGAACAGGCTACTCAACAATCGATCACATTCATACTGTCAATCAGGTAATAGAGAAACGCTCAGACTATAACCAACCACTATACATACTCTTCATAGATTACGAGAAGGCGTTTGATTCAGTGGAAATATCAGCCGTCATGCCGACACTACGGAATCATGGTGTCGATGAAGCATATATAAACATCCTGGAAGAAATCTACAGGGGATAAACTGCTACCATAGTGCTTCATAAAGAAAGCAACAGAATACCAATCAAGAAGGGTGTAAGGCAGGGGGACACAATCTCTCCAATGCTATTTGCCGCGTGCTTACAGGAGGCTTTCAGAAGCCTAGAATGGGAACAGTTTGGAAAAAGAGTTAATGGAGAGTACCTTCGTAACCTGCGCTTCGCCGATGACATTGCATTGCTGAGTATCTCAGGGGACGAATTGCAACTCATGATTACGGAGTTAGACAAGGAGAGCAGAAACGTGGGTCTTAAAATTAATCTGCAGAAAACGAAAGTAATGTACAACAACCTCGGAAAAGAGCAGCACTTCGAGTTAGGTAATAGTGCACTTCAAGTTGTAAAAGACTATGTCTACTTAGGGCAGGTAATAACCGCGGAGCCTAACCACGAGACTGAAGTAACTAAAAGAATAAGAATTGGGTGGAGCACATTTGGCAAGCACTCTCAAGTTATGACAGGTAGATTGCCACTATCCCTCAAGGAGAAGGTATATAACAGCTGTATTTTGCCGGTACATAGCTATGGAGCAGAAACCTGGAGACTTACAAAGAGGGTTCAGCTTAAATTGAGGACGACGCAGCGAGCAATGGAAAGAAAAATGGTAGGTGTAACCTTAAGAGACAAGAAGAAAGCAGAGTGGATTAGGGAACAAACGGGGGTTAAGGATATCATACCTGAAATCAAGAAGAATAAATGGCATGGGCCGGGCATTTAGCGCGTAGACAGGATAATCGCTGGTCATTATGGGTAACTAACTTGATTCCCAGAGAACGCAAGCGGGTTAGGGTGGGACAGAAGGTTACGTGGGCAAATGAGATTAGGAAGTTTGCGGGTATAAATTGGCAGCAGCAAGCACAGGACCGGGTTAGCTGGTGGAACATGGGAGAGGCCTTTATCTTGCAGTGGACGTAGTCATGCTGATGATGATGATGATGATGTTGATGTTACGAGAGCCACAAAAGAAATAGAAACCACTCACGATGTAGAGCGCATAGATAGCTGACTTGCTCACCTCATCGAGGCGCAGCAAGCCCTACAGAAAAAATGGAAAACTCAAATGCTCAACCGCCGGCTTCGCAAAAAGATCGCGGAGCTCAACAAGCAAATCAAAGAGCACAGTCACACTTTAGCTAGACAGCAATGGGACGAGGTATGCAACACGGTAGACGCCCAAATGAGTAAAAGATCCAAATGAAACCTGCTTAAACATCTATTTGTGGACAAACCCACGAAATCCAATCAGCAACTCACCATAGATCACTTAATTCATAAGCTTCGCAAGAAAAATTTTGCGGACGAACAGATTACACACGAGCTCGCGTCACGTTACCTTAGTACTGAATCGAGCTCAGACACGGATTACCCCCCACCTCCAATGCACACGGAAGAAGACCGATTAGTTTCTCTCTTCACGAGTGCGGAGTTGCGGGTAGTACTCGCTGAGCTGAACTGTAGATCAGCCCCTAGCCCAGACGGGACCACAAACAAACTACTCAAAAATCTAGAAGACGAGGACATAGACCTCCTCACTAAACACATAAACGAGGTATGCGAATCCAATGAAATCCCGCTCGAGTGACGCCAAGCCGCCGTCGTGCTCACACCTAAGCCGGGCAAACCCCTTGAGCTTGGCTCACTCAGGCCCATCTCCCTCACCTCGTGTGTGGGCAAGATGGCTGAGCTCATCATTCTCAAACGGGCCACGAAACATACGGAAGAGAAACACCTCTTGCCTTTTAGTCAAATAGGCTTTCGCCCGTCCATGTCGACACAGGACGTCGTGCTTATTCTGAAGCACAAGTTCTTAACGGTTAAGTCCAGGGAACCAGGGCCGGGCTTGAACTACATCTAGAAAAGGCATTCAACATTGTTAACCACTCGCACATGCTACAAGTGGTTGTTAACGCTGGAGTCGGTAACTGCTTCTATGCATACGTGCGGTCGTTTCTCAAAGACCGCAAAGTCACCATTAGACTAGGCTGTTTGGGTTCCAAGACGTACGACTTGGGTCCCAGAGGCATGCCGCAGGCAGCAGTTATCTCTCGATTTCTCTTTAGCTTAGCTTTGAGTGCTATCTCGAGAGAATCGAGCTCAATCGATGGCCTGGGCCACGCATTCTGCGCCGATGATATTATTATCTGGTGTGGGGGTGGTAGCGACGGGGCCATCGAGTGCAATCTACAGACGGCGGTGGACAAGATGCAGGCCTTCCTCCGATAGACTGGCTTACGGTTGTCGGCCAAAAAATCTCAACTTTTACTCTACAGGCTGAAACTCGGCCCTAAATGGATCCCCAACTCACCCATATCTGTATACACAGAAGACGTAAGCAAATACCACAAGTCACTTCGGTTTGTACACTAGGAGTGATCCCGCAGCAGGACGGCAGGAACGGACTCAGCATAAAGCGCATAGCTACTAAAGCAGACTCCACGTCTAAACTGATCAAACGCGTTGCCAACAAACGAGGTGGACCATCGGAAGAGAATCTACGGCGTCTCTTCCACACTTTTGTCATGAGCCACATCAATTATGTTGCCGTAGCTCAGCCCTGGACTAAAGGAGATGAGAGCAAGCTTAGAAAGAATATCAAACAGGTACTTGAGCTTTCCATACAAACCAACACACAGAAACTTATTGCGCTAGGCCTTCATAACACTTTCAGTGAAATTGTTGAGGCCAGACGTTAGCCCAGATTGCTCGACTCTCTCCGACTGACGCAGGACGTAAACTCCTGGCGTATCTCAAAACAAGCTACCCAATCATCAACGAAAGAGAGTGCATGCTGCGATCAGAGCTTCGCGAAGGCCTCATCGTTTCCCCGCTCCCAGGTAACATGCACCCGCAATACGACCCCGGCCGACGTAAGGCTGCAGCAATGCCCGATTCAGTAGCTTTTGTGTACGCTGCTCAATACGTTAATTTCAAGCACTTCGTAGCAGCCGTTACGTCGCTACAAGGTGAACACCTCACTGTTCTAACACTCCCCAAAACGAATGCACACCGCGCGGAACAGGTAGCTATAGCATTAGCTTTGGCGACCACGGATTGCACAACAGTCTACACAGACTCCAAAGCCGCAGCTAGGGCGTTTCGCGCCAGCTCGCTTTGTAAAGAGGTAGCCCGCGTGCTCTCGCGTGCAACGTGGGCTGACACTAAACACTTGATCTGGTTCAATGGCCACGTGGGCCAAGATGCTCACCCCCTCATCCCTAACTCCAACGAGCTAGCTCACTCCCAGGCACGTGACCTTACTCGCCGCGCCAGGATAGAGGGCAGCCCAAGGTCGAGCCATGGCAACCGGACCCGCTCCTAACGTACTACGAACTTTGTCAGCACTACCGCTTTGAGCGCAGAAAGTTTCCTCTACCTCATCCTCATCTAACGAGACCACAAACTCTCACTTTACGTCTGTTACAAACAGGTGCTTACCCTTCACCTATTTCTTATTTACGTTTTATTAGTGAAATAAAGCCGGGCTGCCTTCGATGTGGGCTCCCGAGATGCAATTTGCAACATATGCTGTGGCAATGTCCCATGCTGCGCATGGCTGCAGGGTCTCCAGCCATGGAGGAACAGTGGACCGCTCTGCTCACAAGTCCGAAAGTGGAAGATCAACATCAGGCTGTCCAAAGAACCCACGACCTGGCCATCGAGTTCCACTTCCCGATCCCGTCATGGACGCGACCCGCGAACGAGCCCCTTTAGGGGGACTTGTATTCTCAGAACAAAATAAAGTTCACTTCTGTTCAGTTCAGCTCGTTTTTTATTTGCCTTCAACTCCTGAATTAACTACTCTTGAAGGGGGATCCAGATAGGTGATGCGTATTGAAGTTAGGAGCGTATGAATGTTTCGTAAGCAATTTGTCTAACTGTGGGTGAAGCAAATGTAATACCCGTGCCACGTGGGCAGAGAAAATGCCATTTACCTCATAATGCCTTCAGATTGACTGTCATTCACGCGGTGCCACACGAATGAACGAAATGGCATTAGCCCAAATGCCATTCATCACCTAATGCCATCGCTAGAACTCATTCGACTGAGAAACGCATACTCTCGACGGCACAGCTGATGAAATAATTCTATAAAGCGACATTTGATTCGACTGACAGGAGACTTTTCGTGTATTTCTTTCACACCATTCACTTGAACGCTTAAAAACGTATATTTAGCTGGTAGACTTTGTAAAATAAATGTGACAGGCATCAATTTTAACGCTGCGGATCTAATTAACTTTGGCTTATGTTTCTACACGGCCGGTTGCCACGCCGTGAAAGAAAGTGAACGAAATCTAACGGCAGCGCAATATGCTTATTTATACACTTCTTTATTATCTGATGTGTATAAATCTTGTAAACGCTTGTTTATATTTTATTGCTACTCCCTCATTGCTCACGAGGAAGGTTCTTTGATTGACATCATCAAGTCAAATCTCAATCACTTTGGTCGTGTAGCAGCGCCACCGAAAAAAATGTCATTCACTAACTAAATGCGTTCGATACTGAATGTGATTTCCGATGCCCGTGTGGCACGGGTATAAGTGACCGTCTGAGGAAACTTTATGATCTGGAAATGCTTCCAGAAAGTGATGTGATGTGTTTAAACCAACTTAAATTATCTGTGACCAATACGCCAAGATACCTATAAGATTCCACTTGTGCTAGCATGAAATCGTTTATTGTGTATGGGAAGCGTAGGTGATGTTTCTCATGGGTGACGTGCATAAACTTACATTTTGATTCAATTAACTGCATGAGCCTGGTAGAGCACCAGTTTTGGATTAAGGTTAAATCATCCCGAAGTAACGCCTGATCGTAAGCCGTGGAGATACGTCGGTACAGAACGCAGTTATCCGCAAACAAACAGATGGTTGATGAAATTTGAGCAGCAATTTCATTGATGAAGATAAGGAACAGAAGCGGGCCAAGAAGGGAGCTCTGTGGGGCGCCGAAGATAATGTTTGTAGCTACAGATGGATGGTCTTCAATGATGGTGTACCAGGAGCGATCAGTGAATCCATGACAGTGAATCCATGACAATATCAGGGGATCAATTGAAAGGCAAGAACGTATAGTCAGGAGACGCCTGTGAAGAACGCAGTTAAGCGCCTAAGAAAATTCGAGGTAAATGGCATTGGTCACAAAGGATGAGTCTAGGTTTAAGTGCAAGTCAGTCATGAACTGAACAAGTCGAGATTTGCAGTCGAGATAGCCGTATCAAAATCCGTGTTGGTTTGGAAGGAAAAATGAATTTTGGTCCAGGTACTTTGCTAGGTGAGAGTCGATTATATGTTCAACAAGTTTGCATACAATACATGTTAGTGAGATAGGACGCTAGTTAGATGCATGAGAGTGGCTTCCTGCCTTGTAGACGTATACAACTGTGCTAACCTTCCACTCGGACGGGATTTCGCCACTGGAAATAGATTGCGTGAAAATTATTTGTATGACGCGACAAGACATTGCTTTTGTACCTTTATTATTTTTAGCAGATATATTGTCAGGTTCATGGGCACTAGATATCTGTAAGTTATCAATTAACTTACAGAATCCTTATAGTATCAACTAACAGATTCCTAATACTAAGTGGAAGCATTTGAAAAAAATTTGCATCATGCGGTACAGGAAAATTTTCAACAGCTTCGTGGGTGAAAAATGAGGTGAAGTAGGCATTCATAACGTCAGAACGAAAATACTTCAGAACGACAGAACCATCTTTTTTACTGAAGAGATGTTATGCGAGACACTGGGATTGAGAGTTAATTAAGTCCGGAATGTCTTTGGGTTAGTTCGAAGGGTGTCAAGTAAGTCTGTGTAGTAGAAGCGCCGTTTAGTGCTCCTCAGCATTTTAGTATATTCATTCAAACATTCGAAGTATTTCTCCCATTTAGTTGCAGGAGTGCTCCGCTTCCCTGAAATGTCACTTTTTCTTGTTGCACCATTCTCCTAATGAATTTGTAAGCCATGGTTTCCCGGCATCACCATGAGTGCAAGCTAAAGGTACATATGATTCTATTAACGAGATAATTTTAGATGCGGAAGCATCTTATACTCGCGCCTTGTAGTGCGCCGTCCGCGCCGTCCGCACCGCTTCTCGAACATTCGACAGCTGACACGCGCGCATGCGCCGTCGCCCACCATCTGTGCCGCGCGCGCTTCTCCTTCGAGAACATTCGACAGCTGACAGCGCATGCGCCGTCGCGCTGTATATATACTCAAGGTCGGCGCTCGCTCGCTCAGTTGCCGCTCGTCGGTTGGTTTGTACGGCGCGTCGACGTCCAAGGTCGCGGTGAAATGAATTTCAACGAATCCACAAACACAATGATCGACGTCCCTTCGACCAGCACCGCCCTTTCGCATACGTGTGTACGTGTTCACTCATTTAACACCCCCTCCTACAACCACGTTAACCAATTTAGCCATTGACCCAAGTAAGTCGCAATTTAACACCCCATTTCACAACCACGTTAACCAATTTAGCCATCGACCCAAGTAAGTCGCACTTTAACACCCCGTTAACCAATTATATGCTCCGCATCCTCCTCAGTGTTCCCCCGAGGGAAGCTGCGGGCAATTTTTTTCTTTTGGTGATCGACTGCGCTCGTGCACAACTCGTTTTGTCTCCGTCCAGCACGACAGCCATAAATCTCTCTCGCTCGCCCGAAAAGGTGATCGTCACCGCTGACGTCATCTCTGGTTTCTCTGCCGCCATGATATCTATTTTGTGTAACTCTGTCCCTGATTTAACTGTTCTCTTTGCGCCATCTCAAGAATGGGCTCATCGCCGGAACCTTATCACCTCGCCCGTTTGCCGTCATCAACGCTGCCGATGGTTTCAGAGCCGTGTACGAGCGTAATGTGTTCCCTTGTCCGTCTGCCGTATTGCATGGCCAATGTATCGGGCGTCTTGACGCTTAGGATGTCACCCATTCTTTCTATGCCCCCTCCAATACGACGCCGGTGTGCGTGCATGCTGTTACGGCTGCCACTGCACACTCACTTCCTGACGAAGGCGTTCTGTTGCGCAGCGTGGACACCACGCTTACGCAAGATCAGCGCATTCAGCTCGTTTAACTACTTAACCATTTTCGCGCCTCCTTCGACCATGGACAACCTTCCTTGGGGCGCACGTTTGTTGTTGCTCATCATAAGTGTACACTGGTCATCATAATCCACTTCGTCAGCGCCAATGCCACGTCTTGCAGGCTGAACATGACGTCATCACTCAATACGTCGTTGAGGTGCTGAAACATGGTGTAATTCAACACTCACACGGTCCTTGGGCTTTGTCTGTGGTCCTCGTGCAAAAAAAGAATGGCTTCATTAGATTATGCGTGCGTTATCGGCGAACAAACAAGATCACACTACACGATCTTTATCCCCTGCCACGCATTGAAGACGCCTTTGATTCCATTTAAGGTGCGGAGTTTTTCTCTTCGCTGGATGTGCGCTCTGGATATTGGAAAGTGCCAGTGGCCAAACCAGATGATCCAAAAACGGCATTTGTGACTCCTGACTGCTTATATGAATTGAATGTAGTGACCTTTGGTCGTTGCAATGCGCCTGTGACTTTTGCATACCTGCCAAGTTTAAGAATTCTGAATCGGGGAGATTTCAACAAATGAGGGCAAGATGGTCGCCCCCATTTTTTTTCACCAAAAGAAAACAAAAATCTGCAAATGTCGTCGAAAGGCGATAGTCTTGCGTCTGGATAGCTTGAATAAAACGTTTGTTGGATGTTCTGCGCAATGAATTCAGTGATTGTTATTCTTGAGGCGCTGCGTTGGAGTGTCTCGAGTGCGCAGCGGAAGCGAAAGAGCACACCAAGTCACGTCACACGTGAGACAAAAGTGCTATCTGGTCGTTATCTTGGACAGCAAAACGCGTGGCTTTGAGATGGGCGCGCACGCCCGTCTCAAAGGTTTTAAGGTGTACAACGCAAGACGACGGGTAGGTGCCACCAGTGTGTCGTCTTGGCAAAGGGTTGGAAACACCTTTTCGTGCAAGCGTTGGACGGTCAGCGCAACGCGATCAATGGTACGGTCCGTACGATAATTTATGTATGCCTCTTCTAGTAAAACACGCACACACAGAACATATACGTGTTGTTGCAGTGATGCGCAAGAATTGCTTTATAATTGACAATCACACAAGTATGAATGATTAACCTTGAGCAACATTGGTGGACGCTACGGATGGGGTCGGCCGTTTGGGATATCCGCTGGTGCTGTTTAAGTTACCCGGTACCATTAAGTAAGGACAGTCAGACAGACAGACAGACAGACAGACAGACAGACAGACAGACAGACAGACACAGACAGACAGACAGACAGACAGACAGACAGACAGACAGACAGACAGACAGACAGACAGACAGACAGACAGACAGACAGACAGGCAGGCAGGCAGGCAGGCAGGCAGGCAGGCAGGCAGGCAGACAGACAGACAGACCGAAATTTCTGCGTCGAAGGTTCCCAAGAAAGACTATCGTCTTTAGAAAACATCCATCACAAAAAAAAAGAAGGGGAGGGGGGTAAATAGCGGGTCTCGATCACAAGCGCGAACATCGACGTTGGTGGCTTGGAGTGGTCGAACACATGAAGGTATGGTTTCTCACTAAGTGAGTGTCTCAAAAGAGAGCGCGAACACTCCCAAAATTTCGCGTCGTTAAAACAACTTGCAAAATCTATTTCCCTTGGAAAACTCGCGTATACACGGGAACGGACGGGACGGCGCAGCTGGCTGCTGCGAAAGCGCTGGTCAAAGCTTTGCTCACTACTAGATTCTTTGGACAGGAATGCCGACACGCTTCTACCCTTTTTCACGTCTTTACTAATCTATAGTGCTGCGTTAGCCGCCTGCCCTCAAAGCTCGTAGATCACTATGGCGCCGCCGCGACCATGGTTTTGTGGGCAGCGGTTGCAGCAAACGGTACTTCCGTTTTCAATACGCCTGTGCTGGCTGCGCACTTGCGTTCAAGACTAAGCCGTTTCGTGTGATGTGTGATCGTGAAATGATAATGTGTAGAGTTTAGTGGCGCAAGGGCCAACTCATGGCCAAAGAGCGCCATTTCAGTGACTAGAAATGTGGACAATGATACGGTGCGTGGCTGTATAGGGTGCCTTCAAATTCCTCGCGCTAATGCGGGTAAAAACTTCACTAGTAAAATCATGACGGTGGCGTGATATGGATAGTAAAAATGGGTGACAAAGGGTTTTGAGAATAAAAACATGCGTAAAACTATTTGGCACTAGCACAAATGCCTCATGAGCGTCCTTGTGTCCAAGGGCCGCGAGGCAAGTGCTTTTCAGTGTAGCCACTGCAGCAGCAACCTCTCTCGAAAGGTCACGCTACGCAATACCAGGGTATATTACATAGTGGAAAAGGACATCTCATAAAAAAGCTAGCAACGATTTATGAGTGAAAAGTGGTTCCCTACCGAAGAACATTACAGGGTGTAATGGTATAATTTGTCAGTAGCGTAATAGAATGTTGTCTTCTTAGAGTGTCTAATTGTTCACACTGAACTAAAATGTGAAGAACTGTTAGTGCTTCACCACATCTGTCACACAATGTTGGATCGCCACCGGACAAAAGGTATGAGTGTGTCATGTATGCGTGTCCTATCCTGAGCCTCGTTAGTGTTATCTCTGTGCGACGTGATTTTTATACAGGCAGCCAATGACCAAAGTGTGGCTTAATAACGTGTAGTTTGTTTTGTGTGTGTCTATCTCACTTGCTTTGCCAGTAGTTCCTTAGATTTCATGTGAAAGACGGTTTAAGATCAAAGGCCAGGATTGATATGAGCGTAGTTGCAGTACTTTCGTGGACGGATGCAGCAAGCTGATCCACCATCACGTTGCCTTGGATCTCATGGTGCCCTGGCACCCAGCACACTACAACATGTTTTTGAGTGCGTAGAGAGTGCATAAAATAGCGTAAAGCGAGATGAGGACAGAGTTTTTTTTTTCAAGAGTTTGCAGAGCTGTTACCACACTGAGGGAGTCCATGTAAATGACTGCTTTTTGTAGTTGTAATTGTTTTATGCGTTTAGCGGCCACAAGTATCGCGTAAGCTTCCACTGTGAAGATACTTCTGTCGGGATGTATATGGCCAGCATCCCAGAAGGATGGGCCGACAGCAGCGTAGGACACAGATGAGTTAGACTTAAAGGCATCTGTAAACAACTCAGGACGTGTGTATTTCTGCTGAAGTTCCAGCGAGTATTTTTGGATATGGACCAGGGGCGCGTGCCCCGCCACGGTGGTCTAGTGGCTAAGGTACTCGGCTGCTGACCGGCAGGTCGCGGGATCAAATCCCGGCTGTGGCGGCTGCATTTCCGATGGAGGTGGAAATGTTGTAGGACCGTGTACTCAGACTTGGGTGCACGCTAAAGAACCCCAGGTGGTCAAAATTTCCGGAGCCGTCCACTACGGCGTCTCTCATAATCAAATAGTGGTTTTGGGACGTTAAACCCCGCAAATCAATCATCAATCAATCAACCATGGGCACGTGTTTTGTAACTTCTAGGAAAGACACGTCGCAGTCTGTAGTCTGCCACTGCAACAGTGGCAGGTATTCTACAGGAGCCTTTAAACTGTGTTCAAGTGACACACCAGTTTCCTCAGCTAGACCTTTCGGGCGAACTGAGTAGGGCTGTCTCATTGAAGGCCTGTTTTGAAACAGAATAGAGCTCGACAAATCAGTAATAGTGGAGTATGAGGGGTGCTTCTTGTCCACTTTCACCTTAAGGAAATATACAAAGGACATGTAAGTTCTCTGCAGATGAAGCAACCACTCATTCGACTCAACGTAAAGGCTTTGCACGGGGCTGGTGCGAAAAGCACCCGTAGAAAGGCGGATTCCCAAATGGTGCCCGGGGTCCAGCATCTTCAAAGCACTTTGAGTCGCAGGCTGATAAACAACGGCTCCGTAATCTAAGCGGGTGTGAATGAGGCTTCTATAGAAATTCATGAGACATTGCCTGTCACTACCCCACGTAGTACGTGACAGCGCTTTTAAAACAGTCATGGCTTTTAAACATTTTGTTTTTAAATACTTGATGTGCGGTACGAAGGTCAACTTGTTGTCCAAGATTAAGCCTAAGAATTTATGCTCCACATTAACAGACAGACGTTGACAGTTCAGTTCAATGTCGGGTTCTGAATGCATGTCTCTCTTTCGGGAGAACGAGACACACGTGCTTTTTTGTGGGTTCAGTCGGAATCCGTTTTCCTCTGCCCGCTTGGAGACCTTGTTTAAACCTAGCTGAGCCTGGCACACAAACATTGCCAGGTTCCAAGCCTTAATGCCAAGCCGGACATCATCGACATAAGTACAATAGAACATATTGCGGGGGATGGACAGGTGAAAGGAATTCATTTTGATAAGCAAAAGCGTACAACTAAGCACACTTCCTAGCGGTCCTCCTGTTTCTTGGACAAATCCTTGGGAGAGAACACTGCCCACACGGACACGAAATGTCCGATTGTACAAGTAACTCTCGATTATGGAAAACATTCTACCGCGCACGCACAGGTGAGACAAGTCTCTTAATATGCCAAAATGCCATGTTGTGTCGTAAGCCTTCTCGATATCAAGGAACGCAGAGAGGAAGTATTGTTTTTGGACGAAAGCGTCTCGGATCTCTGCTCGATACGCACCTGATGGTTGGAGGTGGATCTACCCTCTCAAAACCCACACTGGAATCAGTCGAGCAGATTGTGTGTATCGAGGAGATGTAAAAGTCGGTGGTTTATCACCTTTTCAAAAAGTTTACAAAGGCAGGTTGTAACAGCAATGGGCATAAAACCTAAACTGAGAAAATACCCTTGCCCTCTTCTAAAATGTGAATAATTATAGCCTCTCTCCAGGAAGTAGGCATAGTGCCAGAAAGCGAGATAGCATTGTATAAGGAGAGTAATGTTTTTCGCGTTTTGAGTGGCAGATTTTTCAACATTTCATACACGATACGGTCGTACATTGGGGCAGAACTACTGCAGGAGTTTAGTGATGTTTGTAGCTCAGCTAAGTTGAAAGGTTCGTTGTATGCCTCGTAGTTTGTACACATCTGTTCTAGTTTCTGCTTTTTTATCCTTGCTTTGTATTTTCGGAAAGTATCAGTATAGTGTGACAAGCTAGACACTTGTTCAAAGTGTGCGCCCAGGAAGTTTGCCTGATCTTCCAAGCTGTCACCATGTGTGTTTACAAGTGGGAGTGTGTGTCCTTGTCCTCCTGCAATTCTCCTAATCATGTTCCAGACTTTAGCCTCCTGTGTATATGAATTGATGCCTGATATAAAGTTGTGCCAACTTTCCCTTCTGGCCTGTCGGCGCATCCTCCTACCTTGAGACTTTGTTTTTTTTTAATTTGTAAGGTTCTCCGCTTTCGGGGAGTTTCTAAGCAGCTTCCATGCTTTATTTTGCTATCTACATGCAGTGAGACACTCACTGTTCTATCAAGGAACGTTCCGCCTGGTAGAGCGTCCGGTTTGTGGGATACACTTTGTTGCAGCGTCAATAAGAAGTGCTGTCAAGAAGTCTACTGCTGCATCTACACTTAATTCGCACATGTCCAACCAACTTATTCGAGTACCATCTCTGAATTTTTCCCAGTTTGCTTAGTCTGTCTGCCATCTGGGAACATGTGGAGGACCTTTTTCTTGTAGTGTATGTAGAATGGTTGGAAAGTGATCGCTTCCGAAAGGATTGTTGATCACTTTCCTTTGAAGTAGGGGTACAAGCGATGGGGACACAATGCTGAGATCTATGCATGAGTAGGTTTTGTTGGTGAGGCTAAAGTATGTTGGCTCTTTCCTATTCAACAGACACGCACCCTAAGAACAGAGGAGCAGTTCGATTAGGCGACCTCGTGCATCGCAGCGAGAGTCACCCCATAGACCATTATGTGCATATAAGTCCCCAAGTACCACATAAGGTTTCGATAGTTCATGTATCAGTGACTGGAATTCGTATTTTTTGAGACGGTACTGTGGAGGTATGTAAAAAGAGCAGATGGTGACAAGTTTGTTCAAAAGAACTGCTGGAATGCCACTGCCTCAAGGGATGTTTGTAGTGGTAGATGTGTACATTCTACGCCCTGATCAACTATAACGGCCACACCGCCAGATGACGCTACAGCGTCATCATTGCGGTCCTTTCTGAATATTACATAACGACGTAAAAATCGGTGTTCCTGGCAATTAGATGAGTCTCTTGTATACACAGCACTTTTGGGGAATGTTTGAGTAAGAGTTCATGGATATCGTCGAGGTTTCTAAGCAGTCCTCTGACGTTCTATTGTATTATTTGTGTATTGATTAAGAGTGTATATGAGTGCTGTGTGCACTAAAGAAGTATTGCTACAAGTCAAAAGCCCTTGTCAGGCCACGTAATGAATGTTTTTTTTATTTTCTTGCGCGCTCCAAAGAGCCGCGCCTGTCCTTCGGCGCCGAAGACACCGTTGGAATTGCTGTTGTGCCCATCACATCGGACGAGGTGCTGGATGCCCGCTCACGGTTCACGCGTGAGGCACGGAGGTCTTAGGGCTATCTGTTGAGACAGAAGGCCTCGGGACTTCAGGTCCGGGGTCTCCAAGCCTTTTGGTGGCGGAAAAGCCTGTCCTACTTCCACTGAGGGGGTGAATGAATGGCACTGCCACTCGTCCACTTTGTGTGGTACGTGCGGGCGCCACGGATTTTGGTGGCACTGCCCCCTTTCATACCACCTCCGTGAGCGAAGGACCGTGCATTAGTAGACGCTTGTGCGCCTCCCTAAACGAGATGTTTTCATTTACTTACAGTGTGAGTACTTCCCTTTCGTGTTTCCATGTAGGACATATGCGAGAGTAAGTGGGGTGTCCACCATCGCAGTTCGCGCAGTGGGTAGTGGCTTCTTCACATTTGTCTGTAGCGTGTTTGTGTGAACTACACTTTACACAGGTTTGACGGCTGCGGCAGCTCTGAGAACCGTGGCCGAATCGCTGGCACTTAAAACAACGTCGGGGTTTGGAGATGTAGGGTCGATTCTTTTACTTCAAGTAGCCTGTTTCGTTATGTTCTGGAAGTGTGCTTCTGCGAAATGTAAGAAAGATATGCTTTGTCGGGGTTTCTTTGTTATCACGCCTAATCCTAATTTTCTGTACATGCGTTACATGCTGTTTGTTCTGGCCTTCAAGGAGGTGACTCTCTGTCATTTTAATTAGGTCTTGATCAGACACTACGCCTCAAGAACTGTTCAGGGAACAGTGTGGTGTGATAGATACAGGTGTGGTTCCAAAAGAAGTTAGTTTTGTCAATTTTCCATACTGGGTTTTGGTTTGGACTTCAAGAAGAAAATCCCCACAAGCCATACGTTTAGCTTGATACCCTTGACCAAGGGTACTGGTGAGGCATTTGGAAACGACAAACGGAGAGATGATTCTTGCGTTCTTTTCTTGTGTTTTACAGTGGATCATACGGAATCGCGGGAAGTTTTCTTTTGGCTTTATGAATGCATTCAGTGTTACTTCGGCGCGACCCCTCTTAGGAGGAGGGCGATCAGACAGTTCAGGAAGTGAAAAAGAGGCGATGAAATTTATATAAATTCGGCCGCCATTCCAGCCGCCCACTATCGAGCCGACATGGGGACGCGACAGCACAATTATAAAGGCATGCCAGCGCCAGCTGTCAAAGCCCCTATAACCCAATAATATGTGACCAAGAGAGGGCACATACCGAAAGTTAACCCTAGCCACCTGGAAGATGGAAGTAAATAGGAGTGAAGAGACGACAGGGAAGATTGGAAGAGAGAAAAGACGAAGATCAGGAGCGAGAGAGAGACAGGAAAAGGCGACCGCAGATTTCCCCTGGGTGGGTCAGCTCAGGGGTGGCATCTACGTCAAGCCAGGGCCAAACGGGTGTGTTGCCTCTGCCGGGGGGCCTTAAAGGTCCAATCACCCGGTGTCGGCTCAACCCCCAGGATCCCCTTTTTTCCCGGCCGTGGCAAAGCCACGCAGGGCTAGGCGTGGGAGGGAGTACAAACTCCCCCGTTAGCTCGGGTCCCTGGTGTCACTTCGCACCAAACGCCTACTTGTGCAGACGCTCCTGCGGGGATCCATGAGCGTATCTGCCGCGTTTTTATCCACAGAATTAGCGGAAAGCAGCGTTGCTTTGACTCGTCAAGCGTTGGACGCGTGCACCCCTTTGGAGTTCTGTCAGTAACGTCGATGCCATACATGATCGTGCCAAGAACGGCCGTGGTTTCGCCCACAGCGGAAGTCATAACGACTTCCGCTGTGCACGCACTGTAGAAGACAGTGCGTTTAACGGTTGCCGCGGATTGTTGAAACGTACACCACGCTGCTCTCTGCCTTCGACAATTTCGGTACTGAAGTTCACATCACACACCACGATTAGTAAAAGTGTTCGAAACATTCAAATTCTAGCACGATGGTGACAGTAAAATTTGGCGGGGGAATTTCGTTAATTAGTATCAGCTACTGCTTCGCATCACTGAGATTCTACTGTACGCTAAGATAAGCACCTCCTACATTCGTTCATTATAAAATGTTATGGGCTCGCAAAAAGCTTCGACGGGATTGACCTGCATTTTTGTCAACGTGACAAGATCACGCGCAGGAATCGTAATTCCCGAGAGTTCATTCCCAAATTCCGGTTCCCGAGAGCTTTGGCCGTTCTTACAAACGGTAGGAATGGCCGAAATCCGAAAATATTCCAAGAAATTCGGTAGACTTGGCAGGTATGCTTTTGAAAATATGATGGAAAGTATACTGCGACGACTTAAATGGCACATCTGTCTTTCCTATTTGGACAACATAATAGTCTTTTCTGCAATTTTCTAATCTCATCTTTTCCGCCTTGAACAAGTTTTCTAGTACCAAGCAGCAGCCGGGCCGCAACTGAAATTCAATGAATGCCATTTTGCCGCCTGAAAACTCACAATTATCGACCACATTGATTCAAAATGAGGGAAATCGCCAGACCTTGCCGAACTCCGTGACGTACGTTGCTGAGTATCCCAAACCTACTACCCTAAAGAAGCTCCGTAGCTTCGTAAGTTTGAGTTCATATTTTCTGCGTTTTATCTCTAATTTCACCTCTATATTCACCCCCTCCCCTGAACTATTCCGTCACGGAAAATCAGTGTGTGGCTATCATTGGGTTATAGGAAAATTTTGCACTTATCTTTATGGACGCCAGTTTGATGTTGTCACAGACCATGATGCTTTATGCTGGCTTTTGTTCATGAAAGATTCTACTGGCCGCCTCGCTCGTTGGGCTTTACGCTTTCGGGAATACCACATGCGTCTTGTATATCGCTATAGACAGAGAAATTTTAACGCCGATTCCCTATCCCGTTCTCCGCTGCCTCCTGACCTTGCCTGCTATGCTATCTGTGATTCGTCATTGTTGAGCATCACTGATACGCCAGCGAGTGGAGCAAGGATCCCTGAATCAATTCTCTACTCTACGTCCCCTCTCACAGTTCGTCTAAATCTACTTCATCCTCAGTCTCTCGGCAAGCAATACACTTAGCTGTCCGAGAATGCTTTTTGTATCAACGCATTTATCTGACGGATGGCCGTAGGTGGCTCCGTCTCCGCCTCCGTCATTTGCGCTCGAACATCTGTGCTGCCTTTTACGATGACCTCGACTGTGGCCACGTTGCAGTATTCAAGACTTACTCTCGCCTTTGTCTAAGGTACTACTGGCATGAGATGTATCGGTACGTTCGCCAGCACGTTCTGTCATGTGCCATATGCCAGCGCCACAAGATACCTCCTCACAGCACTGCTGGCCCTTTTCAAACATTAACCTGCCTAGCGAGAGCATTCGACCGCGTCGGAATTGATCTTTATGGTCCTCTACCGAACACTCTTCGAGGTAACCGGTGGATTATCATCGACGTAGATTATTTGACACGCTACGCTGAGACATCTGCGCTGCATGCTGCTACCGCGAAAGACGGTGGTAGCAGGCAGCTCAGATGCTTCCTTCATTCTTCAATATCTGATTTTGTAACACGGTTCACCTCGTGAATTACTGAGGGACTATGGACGCGTGCTTTTCTCGAAAGCCGTCGACTAGCTGCTCAAGGAATGTCACATTGTGCATCGAAAACCTCGGCATACCATCCTCAAACCAATGGTATGACGGAACGCTCTAATTGCTCTCTTAGAGATAATTTTGCCTTGTACGCGTCTGACTACCACACTGATTGGGGCCAGGTGCTCTCTTTCGTCACACACGCGTACAACTCTGCCCCATAAACTGCCACCGGCCTCTTACCTCTCTTTCTTCTGTACGGACAGAAACCATCGTGCTACATGGTCACCAATCTTCCCTACAGACCTGATATTTCCGAAGCAGCTCCTTATACCAAAGAGTGTCAACAGTCAACTCGCTCGCTCGTTTACCGCCCAAGATAAATAGCGCCAAAAAACTCACCACGAAGCATCTGCGCCTTGTGCCCGATATAATCCGGCAATGTTGGTTTGGCTCTGGGTCCCATTTAACCCTCCCGGTCATTCCCCAAAGCTTTCGTCAAAATACCATGGCCCATACCATGTGGTGTCACAAATATATACCATCAACTATGAAGCTGAGCCAATTGATCTACCTTCAGACCAACGCTGCCGTGGACGTGAAACAGTTCACATATCACGCCTCAAACCGTGCTATGACCCCCCTGTCGTGTCATTTCCTTAGGTCACCAAGCTGACTCCTTTCTGTGCGGGGAGTAATTGTACCGGAGCATAGTGGGGCCAGCTTTATGCCTGCGTGAAAGAAAATGCTGACGTCCATGTGGCTCGTGCTTGCCCGGTTTTCTGCCGGAACAAGCTTGTTACGGCTAACGCTTCATCAATAAGAATAACAAGTTTTCGTAGGCGAACTCGTTTGTTGAAGTAGCTATTCCCGTTAGATATCATTTCTTTCGCTCACATCACATTCTGTTATGGCAAGACGTCGTTGCGGCCACTGAGAGATGGGGCCACGCACGGATGTCCGCAAATTCTGGGAATGTTTGTAATATAATGAGGCGTTTTAGAGTGGCACTCTTTTATAAAACACGAGAGCGGTCACGACACGTCAAGCGGTAATGGCGAAACTAGCCTGAGTCCCCAGTTAACCAAACGTCGTCTTCTTCACCGACTGAGTCATACCCCCTGCCTTCCTGAGTAGCCTCATCTTCTTCACTACAGTAATGATATATTAACTTTTCGGGAAGTCCTTGAACATCACGAGGTTTAATTACATAATAGTTTAACTTGACACTTCAGCGGCCAGTGTCAATAGTGATTGCTCCTCTGTATATATTGAGATATCTAAAAATAACATCTAAAGCTTGATCAGTTGCGTCAACAAAAAGTGAGAAGATTCGAAAGCCTTGAAGTGCAAGTGTAGTCCGAAACTTTGCGTGTATTTAGTAATAAGATAAATATAAATGAACCTCGCACCGAGCTAAAGCTTGTGTATAGACACGTGCAGAAGGCACGAGCCCTTTTTCAGCCTCTAGGTATGCACATCTTATGATCGCGCTAAGGTAAACGTTCCAGGTGCCTTTAAAGGCTGGGTAAAGCAACGCGTAATCCTCTGATTTATCATTAATTCCCCAGTAGACCCAGCAATTACGTCTTTTATTGTACAAATGACCAAAAACCTGAGTCTAAATTTTGAATGGGTGCAATTTTCCGGATGTCATTTGTTTATTTGGAGCTCTGTGATTTTGTTTCCGAGGTTATCACCAGTGCCCGGAGCAATAGGAATATATCATTAGTTGAATCGTTTTGACGCTGGCCAGCAGCAAAAATGCCTCAAATTCACTCTGTGTTTCGGAACAGTGCCCTACGTTTTCTGTGTAAGCAGGCAGTCTTTTTACTTAGACGGCAGTCGTAAACGAAACCTGTTTCCGAGAACAAAAAGTGGTTACAAGGACTGGCACCATAACAGCGCGTTCATCTTCAGTGTTTTAGAATGTCCTGGCCACTGCTTGCGTGAGTTAGGGTGTTATAAGTGAAAACTTACCGGTGGCCCTGAAGCCTGTAAAGAGAGAGACGTTGTAAAGAGAAAAACCAAGAATACAACAAACTTTTATTACTTCGTAGATGTCGTGGTAACCAAGTACGTCTTTTACACTGTATATGTATACGGCTACGTTCTGAATGAGTACGTCTGCGGGCAAAAAACACGCCCAGAACAATTTGGACAAAGCTATTATCGTCATCAGCCTGACTACGCCTACTGATGGGAAAAGGAATTTCCCATGTTCCGCCAATCAAGTGCTGTTGCGGAGTTGCCACTCTAGAATTGGAATGACTCCGTAATCATTCCACATTTTCGTGACCCCGGAATGGGATTAATATGGAAGGACGACAACGCTCGGGGAAGCAGAATGAGAAGAAAATTTGGCATTGTTTGCACGGACTTGAACTTTAAAGAGAATTCACGTTCTTTTTGTTTTGTTTTACTAAAATAGAACCCGTTTTCTTTAGGCCATGGTTTCAAACATCGAACACTAATAAGTCGTACCCTCAAGTTTTACAATAAAGCAGTGTAATTAAAACTGGCTTGGCTAGTTACAAGAATACTGCATTTATAAGCAAGGCACCCACGAGAGTTTTGTCCTTACATAGAATTCAACCAACCACATCGGACCAACTACCTCCTTGTGTTACCTCCAGCGTTACGTCCAGGTGTTTTTGATGCTCTCACAACCCGACGACTGGACATGTATTTTCCCGCACGCTCTCGAGGATACAGGAAAAGTACTACTGGCCTCGCCTCGCTGCCAACGTAACCCACTACGTGACGACTTGCCGAGATTTTCAGCGGTGAATGATACCACTGACTAGGCCGGCCGGACTTCTGCAGCCCATCGAGCCACCTTGCCTACCATTCCAGCAAATCCGCATGGACCTAAGGGGGTCGTTTTCGACGTCTAATTCTAGAAACAAATGAATCGTCGTAGCAACTGACCACCTCAGCCGCTAAGCCGAGAGAAGAGCCCTGCCTAAAGCCAGTGCCACAGAGGCAGAAAAATTCTTCCAGAGCTCCCAACTTCACAGAGCTCTAGAGGTCCCAATTACCAATAGATGTACGGACGTTACTATGGGCCAAACTCCGACTATCATGAGGTGCATTTGGACAAGTCACCACTGTACCACCCAGAGACCAACTCCGAGTCACTAAACAAGACTATCGCTGATATGGTGGCCATGTACGTCGACGCCGAGAACAAGACGTGTAGATGCAGTCATTCCGCATGGGACCTTTGCTTATAACACGGTCGTATAACAAACGACGCAGATGACGCCCTACAGGTTAGTGTACGAAAAGACCCCAGTAATGACGTCCGATGCCATGTTACCAACGTCACCTACGAAAAAAACCTCGAAGTGACTGTATACCTCAACCGCACCGAAAAAGTCTGACAACCTGCTCGCTTCCGCATCAAGAACCACAGACGACTGACAGCCGCCACTACAATCTTCGATTACGCTTCATAGTGTACCAGCCTAGTAACCATGTTTGAGTTTGGACGCCGATACGCCAACGTGGACTCATCGAAAAACTTCTGCAATGGTACTTCGGATCATAAAGGGCAGTTTGACGTCTCGTGCCATTCGACTACAATGTTATCTCCAATGGCATCACGAACTATCAACGGCACCATGCATGACCTGAACTCGATATCGCGCTTCAAGCCGTTCCACGTGCATTAATGCTCCCGAAAATTGTATTATTCTTTTTTGTTGCACTTGTATAGTAATTTATTGTTGTACTTTCTAGCTCTATCAGTTTACTTTCATCTTTTATTACAGATTTTTGTTGATGCCTTTTTTTGAGAAGGAGGCAATGCCGCATTCCTTTCTCAAGTTTTTTTATCACCTCATTACAAATGTAAATGCTGCCTTGCACAATTCAGGCCGATTGACTAAGAACCATCGAAATAATCTTCGAACCTTCCGATTAGATTACGCGCATAACTCGAACATTACAGATTCTTCTGAAAGCGAGGTGGCCACTCGCGATATCGCTGGAATGTTCGACGGCACAAGCATAGAGGCCTGCGCACGTCATCACTCGTCAGTTGATCGATGGCCGACGCTTTGTTAATTGCTATCAGTGCCCGTGTGCATAGCTGAAGCCTGACCTTCAGTTTTCCAGCCAAACAAAGAGTATCTTTAAAACACATGATTGTTGGCTTCGTCGACGTCACGACCACGTCACAATGTGGTCGGCCACGTCGCTAAGCTTCCTTGCGACACCGCTTTGCTAAGCGTTCCTTCTTTCGCTGCAGCGTCTTCACAAAACGTTTAGCCTTCTGTTCATTACGCTCATTCGTTAATCAGCCTTTTCCATGATACGGCGGCGCAGGCGTCCTCCCCTAGCGGAAAAGTCGCGAAATGATTCTTGGTCTCAGAGGCTTATATTATAGCAATTCTAGCTCTTTCGGCCCCTACCGAATCACCAGAGGCCAGCACAGGGAAATAAAAAAGGCAGATTGCCTGGCCGCTCTGCTGCAGCGCTGAGCAGCACTTTCGCTGTGCTCCTCTATTACCATACCATACTGCCAAACGCCACCCCTATATGTATATAGCACCGCGGCAGACTCGATAAAACAGGTAAGCGTGGCCAATGTGCACAAGCCAAGGGTACGATCAAAATTCTCTTCATGCACGCGTAGCCCTGCTCACTGTAAGCCTTAAAAAACTGGTCAACCTCGGTTAGTGTAGCTCACGCTATGAAACCGGAGAAACAACGAAGGTTGTCCAGCTCCCCAGTTCCTTTATTCTAAGCACCACTAGTGGGAAAATGCCTTCTCTTTCTCTCAGATGTGAAGCACCTTATGACCGAGTTTAACCCGGTTTAGCTAACCACCCTTACAGCACATGCGTAACAGCTGGCCCAAGCACTGCCAAAACGCGCTCATGCGCTATCGGGTTTAGGTCTGTGTAAGGGGCTTGTCAAAGGCTAAAGCACAAGCGCGCAATTTCCTAACGACAGCGAAAAATGAGAGTGACGAGCAACAGGATTTGCTGTCGTGGAAGTTCATCCGTCCATATCTGTCGAGGTAAACAGTGCCAGAGAAATGAAGACATAGTAAATGAAACACACAAGACAAGACCTTCGGCCTATTCATCGCGCATTTTTGGAATACTAGAAAAGGTCGCTTGTCGCCCGGAAACCCGCGTGACGATTTCTGGCAACATGCATGTGCTCTTCATCCTCGCTTCAGTTACAGTTTGCTCTCGATGCTTGTTATCCGCGTAAACTGCAAGGAGTGTAAGGTATCTACCACCTTCTTTACATTTGCAAGTAAAGCGGCAGTGAGAGCGCGGCCATATTTTTGTCATGAATCTTGTTATCGAAGGTTTCTTTCATGTTTTGACGGCAGCTTGTGACAATTCCTTCGCTTCCTGCGATGTAAAAGTGTCATGCGAAGTAAGACAATTAGACAACTTGCGAATTAAGACGCTGCGGGCTCCCCCGCTTATACTCTCTGAGCAATCACGTGAGGGCTTCGGGGAACATTCTGCAGACATGCAATGAACCCACGTACTTCCGCGTCTAGCACAGCGATAAACACACGTGACGTGTTTGAATAATAGTTCTCACCAGCGAACCCTCTCTCCGGATGTTCACATTGCATGACGGCATTTTGTACCACCGCAACATTCACTCTTATGGTACTGAGCTCTCACTAGTCGATGCCAAGCAGCTGCGGCTCGCCGCGCTCCAGGAATTTCACGACGCTGCTACTGTCGAACATACGGGTGTGACTCGGGCTTACGACCGCGTAAGGTGCCGCTTCTTCTGGCCTCTTCTCTATCGCTCTGTGTGCCGCTATGTGGCTTCTAGTGACCTGTGTCAGCAGCGGAAAACACCTGCTTAGCCTCCTTCTGCCTTACTTCAGCCAATTGAGGTCCCACCAGAATTATTCTTTCGTGTGGGCCTCGACCTACTTGGCCCATTCCCCATTTCTACCAAAGGAAACATGTGGATTGCCGTTGCGACAAGTTATGCCACAATATACGCCATTGCATGTGCGATACTGACTAGCTGCGCTACAAATGTTGCAGACTTTCTACTCCACATGTCATCTTGCACCACGGCGCTCCTCGACAGATACTAACGGATTGTAGCCGTTACTTTTTGTCGAAGGTCGTCGTTGACCTGCTCCGCTCCTGTGCTACCAAACATAAGATCGCAACCGCGTACGATCCTCAAATGAATGGGCTCACCGAGCGACTGAACTGCACTCAAACTGACATGCTTGCCATGCACGTTTCCGACGATCACCATTACTGGGACGCCGCTTTACCATACATAACTTTTGCTTACAATTATTCACATCACGAAACCGCCGGTTTTTGCCATTTTACCTTTTGCATGGCCGCGACCCTGTTTTACTGTTCGACATGTTGCTACCATCTGGTTTCAAATTCACAACGACCGACTGTGCCCGTGATGCAATTACTATGGCCGATCATGCCCTAGAGGTCGCTCGTCAACGCCTCACAACATCGCAAGCTCCTCAAAAGCGACGATACGATCACCAGCACCGAGACGCACAATTTTCTCCAGGTTTTCTTGTCCTCGTTTCGATGCCCTCACGCCGTGTTGGCTTGAATAAGAACGCCTCTGTCGCTACTTTAGTTCATACAAGATGTTACGCCAATTGTCTGACGTGACGTACGAGATTGCAACACCTGACGTGTCTTTGCTACCTCACACAACAGTGACGTTGTTCATGTCACACAACAGTGACGCCAGGTTCAAGCCGTATATCCTCATCTCAACTGCTGTTTTATGATGTGCACCAGGATGGAGTTACGCCCACTAGCAGGATGATTTTGCGGTAAAGAAAACGAGGAAGTTCACTGAGATTGGGGGAATACGATGGCGATTATCTTCGCCTGGAAAACCTTTGCGATCACTGTGAATACACCAACTATGCAACGCTGGGTCTGGTTTCTTTTCATAACAATATAATCATCGATGATGTCAAAACTGTATTCTTTAGAAATCATTTTGAGCAGGACACAAAACGATGCGCGGAAACACAAAAATTCTCGCTTAAAAGCAGGAGTGGTATGAAGGGTCCCCTCCTGCAGGTCCGGCCAGAAGGCATCGCAGGGAAGCGAATGCTGACGCGACTATATACTTCTGCCGGTGCACGGCGATCCTTGCTGTGTCTAATCCAAGCTTAAAATATAACAATCGTTGTTATAGCCGAAACAATCATCGGATACATTCCGGTTCAAGTCAGTCCTCGGGAATTTCCTCAGACTACGGGCCATCGACCACCACTTCGGACGACAGCGTGGGTGTTCACACCGACCCTTTTGGCAGTGGGCTATACGTTCGGACGACGGCGTGGGACGCAGACGTCCGCCAGGATTCGAACCCACAACGCCTTTCATACTCAGCAATGACTACTATGCGTCGTCACTGGTCTGGTGAAGAGAGAGGGATGAAATTTACATTAATAACTGTTAATAGAGTAGATAGTGAAGAAGGCACGGTGCAATTTAATTACGGTCAGCGTAGTACAGCTCAACGAGGGCGTTTACTTTGGGAAGAGTAAGAAACGGATTAAGAGGTAGTTGCACAGTTGAAGTATTTGAATGAGCAAAAGACTCGACGCCCATGCCCCGCCGCGGTGGTCTAGTGGCTAAGGTACTCGGCTGCTGACCCGCAGGTCGCGGGTTCGATTCCCGGCTGCGGCGGCTGCATTTTCGATGGAGGCGGAATTGTTGTAGGCCCGTGTACTCAGATTTGGGTGCACGTTAAAGAACCCCAGGTGGTCTAAATTTCCGGAACCCTCCACTACGGCGTCTCTCATAATCAAATGGTGGTTTTGGGACGTTAAACCCCACAAATCAATCAAGACTCGACACCCACGGTTTTGTGTAATTAGTTAGCATGCACAAAATTCGCTAGAGCACTTTTGTTACTACCCAGTCATATTTACTGCACATGTGGCAAACATCAAAGAAAGTTATCTGTGCTGCATCGTGCTGTCTTCAGATTCTCCTTCTAGCAGACAACATATTCATAGGTAATCTTCGCACATGCACATAGTGTCTAAACTATCAAAAAACACCGACAAATTGAACATCGAATTCTATTTTTCTGCATATTCAAAACGTATATATTGTACAATAATAAAAACAATTACTGTGCTTTGACATTTAAAAAAATTCGTAAACAGGAGTTTGTGTACTCGAGCCAATAAGTTTCAGCCTTGAAAAGGATTGAGTCCCCTCAAGCACACAACCCCTTTTTACCATTTTTTCCAGTCATAATACCACTTTCGTTTTATTTGTCAACAAATGTGGCGATAACCTAAATGAAAAGGCTACTTTGGCTACATTTAGCTTGAATTTTGGCTCCTTTTTAAATCTACCCAATGGCAACCCAGTAGCCGCTGGTGATTAATTAGAGCCACGAGCAGCGAGAGACACTTGTTTCATAAGCACTTACTCCCCGTTTTTACAAAAGACGGTGACGCCAACACGGTCCTGAAGGCGCCACTGCTCCGATCTCAGCCGACACGGTCACCAGCCGTTTGGTAGCGTAGGTTCCTAAGCTCGCGAATGCTTCTGCGCAGAACTCATAGACGAGTGGACGAGACGATGGTGAGCTAACATGGTTTATGTATACAGCATATATACAGAGGCGTTACAAATTCGGAACTGGGGCCGACAGCTTAGAGACCCGAAGAGCCGAGCTCTCCTCTCTAACACAGGTCTACCGCTCGAGACGCGCCGCGAGGCTTTTTTTTATATGCACCGGGTGGATTCTTTTAGTAACCAAGTGTCCAACCAGAAGCGCCGCTGGACGTGAGGTGAGAATCCTCCAA
The DNA here is from genome assembly GCA_013436015.1 of Rhipicephalus annulatus. Taxonomy (NCBI): domain Eukaryota; kingdom Metazoa; phylum Arthropoda; class Arachnida; order Ixodida; family Ixodidae; genus Rhipicephalus; species Rhipicephalus annulatus. The sequence continues at coordinate 170,735 of WOVY01010159.1, read as the reverse complement.
TGGGGTCACCGCGGGGCCACGTCATTCTCATCGAATCTGTAGCCACTGCGCTGCACGTGGCTGCACCCGAGGACGAGTGACGTCACCACGCATTGCGTCAGACTCGCCAGACAGGAAGGCACCGATTGCTTCGACGGGCTCGCTGGCTGAGGTGACTCACTGTGCGTGCGTGGCAGAAAGGCACCGCCACGTGATGACGCCGTTGAGTTATTCGCATCAGGCGGGCTCGCGTGCTGGCCTTGACACAGATTGCCTTTTTTAGAGGCATGGCCGTTCGCTGTGGATTCGCAGACATAACAGCACCCCCGCCACCAGACAAGGTGCCGGAAAGACGAGCTGCTTCCACGGGGCTCGGATGCCAGGCGCGCTCGTTCGCCAGGTCCCTCCAGGTTCGCCTCCAGGGCCATGGGGAGAATGCAGCTCCAGACTCTGTTCCGGGAACACATCCCATTTTTGATGACGGATTCCAGCACCACTGGCTTGTCGCCACAACTTGTCGAACAGCTTCGCTCGTCTCTTCTGACGATCTTTGGTCTCAGCACTTGTCGATGGTTCTGTAACTTGTCAAGAACAGTTCGACAACAGACAACACACGGCACAAGCAAGTGCCCTCAGACACCCGACAGAACACCAGACAAAGTATATTACAACTTATACCTAGCTACGTGTATATAGGAATTTCGTTCCCTCTACATCAAGAGGCACATGTGGGACACAAGACTCTTAAAATGAGAACTCAATTTTTTTACACGTACAACAACGTAACGAAATAGAATAGAACATAAAGTTGGCTCCTTGAGCTCATTCTGGACGAAAGCGCTCAGCGAAGGCCGTGATGAGGACAAAATTTTGCCCCGTATTGCCAGCGAGAAACCGAAGGTGGAGAAGGTACTAACTAAACGCACGGCTCAATGCGTCTGCATTAGCGTTTAGCTTTCCTTTTTTTGTACCGAACGTCAAAGTTGTGCTGTTGCAGTATCATGCTCCACCTCAGTAACCGGCTACTTTTAGGTGACATGTTATTTAACCAGGTTAGAGGACAGTGGTCCGTTTCAACCACAAACCTCAAACCGGAGACACAACAAGCTAGCTTTTGAACGGCCCACACGAGGCAAGCGCATTCTTTTTCAGAGGTACTGTATGCCTCCTCCCTGCCACTGCGTATTTGACTTAAATACAAAACTGGCCGTTCGTTACCAGCACTGTCTTCCTGGCACAATACAGCTCCCATGCCGTGATCACTCGCATCGCATTGAATCACAAATCTCTTAGAGAAATCGGGTGCACTGAGAACGGGCTTTTCGCTTAGGGCCTGTTCAACTGGCAAAACGCATTCACCTTTTCTGAGTCGATACTACTTTGACCGGCTCGGATTTTCGAAGTGCGTCAGTTAGAGGGCTGGCCATGCTAGGGTAATTTTCGCGCTCGTGTGTGTCCTACCTGTGCTTCAGTGTGTCTTTTATTTGTGTGTTTAATTCCAGCGCGGTGTGAGTCTCAACAGGGTAATTTTGCACGTAATGCTGATAGTATCCAGCCAGGCCCAAGAATGCCCTTATCTCAGATTTTGTGGTTGGTCGTGGATGGTTCACGATAGCGGCTACCTTAATTTCTGAACGTCTACGCCGGCCACGCCCCACAACGTGCCCCAGGTAAGACACCTCACCACACCCTAGGTGACATTTAGTAGGTTTCACGGTATGACCAGCCTCTTTCAACCTGTTCAGCACGACGCGTAAATGCTGGACATGTTCTTCCCAGCTGTTTGAGAAGATGGCAACATCGTCAAGATACGGCAGAGCGAACTAAGAGAGACCTTTAAGAACGCGGTTCATTAAGCCTGAAAAACAAAAGGGCGCATTTTTCAATCCAAAGCTCAGCTTAAGTAGACGATACGTTCCAAATGGAGAAACAAATGCGGCATAGCGGCTAGCACTCTCCATAAGGGGGACTTGCCGATACCCTCGCACGAGGTCTAACGTGGAAATATAGCTGGACTGTGACACAGTTTCCACCGTCTCCTCTAGGTTTGGTATCGGGTAAGTTTGGTTTCGAGTTATGGCGTTAAGACGTCGATAATCGATGCATGGCCTCGGATCTTTTCCTGGCACTTGAACCAATATTAGAGGGGATGTATAGTCACTCTCGCCCGGTACTACAACTCCGAACTCCAGCATTTTATCGATCTCCTCTTTCATGATCTGCTTTTGCACAGGGGAACAACGATACGGCTTGCTATGGATTGGCCCCTCACAAGTTAGCTCGATATCGTGTTCGATCACCGTCGTGTTTCCGGGACGGTCCGGAAACACGTCTTCAAACTCGGAAACAATCCTTTTGTTGTCCTCCTTCTGGACTTCACTTAACCTATGCTCTAGGTTTAACTGCTCAAAGATTACTTCCGATCCCCCTTCGATTACATCACTAGTGGTCGAAATTTCTGCTCCCTCTTCCCCTGAAGCATTCAAAAGCAGATTTACGACCGCTTGACGTTGAACATATGGTTTCATCAAGTTACTGTGGTAAATTTTGTTCGGCCGCCTTCCTACATTCCCTTCATAATTGGTATCAGAAAGCTACGATATTACTTCGGCGGGCCCTTCCCAATGAACCTCAAGCTTGTTCTTTTTGGACGGCCGCAGCAGCATTACCTGACTACCAACTTCACAGGTGCGCTTCTTCGTCGGTTTCTCGCAGTACTCCTTCGACAACACTTGTGCAGCCTTCATGTGGCTTTCCACAAGATCTTTCGTTGGCTTTAAGCCTCTGAAGGAGGTCTAGAACGTATGCAACTACATTAGGGTCCTCATCGAATCCTTCCCAGGACTCGCGTAGCATTCGCAATGATGTTCTCAAACTCCTACCATACACAAGCTCTGCAGGGATAAAAGCAGTGCTCTCATGAGGAGCTGATCTCAAAGCGAACATAGCGGGAGGAATACACGCTTCCCAGTCGCATTTGTGTTCGTAGCAAAGAGCTCTCAGTATCCGTTTCAGAACGGAATGCATACGCTCTACTGGATTAGATTGCGGGGGATTGATCGAGCTGTGCACTGCTTTTATTCCACATTTATCCATAAAGGTAGAGGAAAGACGGCTGGTGAAGACACTGCCATTGTCGCATTGTATTTTCGAAGGAAATCCGACGCGTGCAAATATGGATAGCAGTGCATCCACGACATGAGGGGAATTGAGCTCCTTAAGTGGTATCGCTTCCGGAAATTTTGTGGCTACACAGAGAGCCGTCAGGATGAACCGACAACCTTGCTTTGACTCTGGCAACGGCCCGAATATATCAATTACTAGGTGCCCAAAAGGTTTTGTGGTTATTGTCACAAGCTTCATGGGTGCCTTCCACTTGTCCGTGGATTTCCCCGCTCTCTGAAAAGTGTCGCATGAGCGTACAGTCCTCGATATCCTTCCAGCATTTCGGCCAATAAAACTCAATGGGAAACTCTAGCCTTGGTCTTTTTATAGCCGAGATGTCCTGCCCATGCGTTTTCATGTGCCAGTTCCAATTGTTGGCGACGATACTTTTGTGGCACCAAGAGCTGCTCATACTTGCGACCTTGCGCATTGGTGTAGCTCCGATACAGGAGCCCTGCTTTCTCAAAAAAAGAAACATTATTTTTCTTTTTCCCAAGTTTACGCTTTCAATTAGCGCTTTAATTGAGAGGTCCTCACGCTGCTCTCGAATGAGCATTTCTCGATCAACCCTCGACAGCTTACTCCAACTTTCCGCTACGGGCGAAAGCGTTACACTCTCTCGCTCTGACACAAAGGCGCCATGTCGTCTCTCCCGCTGTGGAAACAGCGCCAGTCGTTTCGGCGACGGGCCGCTCGAGTGACTGCTCACATGAATCACATGGAGAATTTCCTCTCTGAGGTTTCGTCGACCAGCCGCCAAGGTAACTTAATGGTTTACTACATTGAACAAGATCAAGCTCCTGCGAAACCTTTCACGCTTGCGATCGCGTGAGGGCCTTGTACGCTAAGTTGGAGAAGAACGATTTACCCTGCTCTTTGAGAAACTGCTCTTAGTTGTTGGAGAAAAGATAAGGAAAACTATTGGGAAGCGCGACAGACACAGCCGCTTCGGTGCGAAGCTTACCGAACGGGCCTTCAATGACAACCGTAGCGATTGGTAAGCAAGCACTCTGCTCTTCGGCGACTAGCCTGATCCACGCGCATTCTCCTGTAAAGTCATCCGGAGACACCAATGAAGGATGGACAACGTCCATGGTTGCCGCTGAGTCTTTAAGTGCTCGACACGTTTTCAAATTCACACTAATTTCTTGGAGATACTGCTCTAACAACCGCATGTTCTTTTCCGATTCTCGGATTGTTGCAAAAGCAAAGTTTTGCTTACAGTTTATCGCGATGTGCCCTTCCTTTTTGCAGTTGTAGCAGATTAGCGGCTTCCGTGGTTCAAACGCCCGTGTGGTATCATTGCGTTGTGTAGGAACCTCACTCGATTTCTCCGCTTTCGTTTGCCCTTCCGCTACAGTGTCCTTCGTAAGAGACGGGTCCTTCTTGAAATTATGGTGCGGAGCGGGTTTTCGTTGATCAGGTTTCTTCGAAAAGCCCTCTTTCCTTTCATCCTTCTCAATGGGCACTGCCCTGCTATGCAACTTTCAGCGAGCATAATACTCCTCAACTAACTCTGCTGCCTTGTTTAGCTGTACTTTACCAAGTTTGTCCTGCAGCCAAAGCTTGGCATTCACCTCGATGCGGCGGTAGAATTGCTTTAATGCATTGCATTCTACCACTTTATCGCGGTCGTCATAAACACCTTCGCCCTTGAGCCATTCAAATAAATCAGATTTAGGACGAAACGCGAAGTCAACGTGTGACTCAATCCCCTTTTTAGCATACCGGAACCTTTGCCAGAAAGCCTCGGGTAAGAACTTATAACGTCTCAAGAGCACTTCCTTAACCTCGTCATAGCTCTCAAACGCTTCCCTCCACAAGCAAGTTATCGCGTCGAACACTTCGCCGGGAAGAATAGCTAACAGGTTCTGCGCCCAAAGAGACCACTCTAAAACATTTCGCTCACAGACGTGTTCAAACTTGACGACATACTTCGCCATGTCTTCGCCTACTACGAACGGTGGCAGTTGGTTCCGAATTCTACAACCACTGACCTGAACTGTCGGAGAAGCTACGCTAGGCGCCTGCGAACACTGTAGGATTGCCAATTCTATTCATTTCAACTCAAGACGCTCCTGTCTCTCGGCGTCCTCACGGCGTTTTCGCCTTTGAGCTTCTTCACGTTCGCGAACTTCTCGCCTTTGAGCTTCTTCACGTTCGCGAACTTCTTGCCCTTCAGCTTCTTCGCGGCGTGCTTTGATATCCACCCAGGCCTCATCGACTTCCTCAGAAGACACTCCTTCATTCTTCATGATCTCAAGGATTGCTCGCTTTCGTTTCGCACGGGCCAAAGTAATGCCGAGTTCTTCACAAATTTCAATGAGTTTCTTCACTTTAAGGTTCTCCATCGTTCACACTAGCCTCTTGCTGTTTGCCCCTGTTAACAATTTACTTGCCGTACCCACTATAAGTCAACTAGCAAGACGCGCAAGCAATTTTTAACAGTCCCGTGTTTAACCCCTCCACATTACCTTTGGTTTCAAAGCGCTTCGACTTTGCTTGAAACGATCAAAGCTCACTCTAATGCTTCACACAGCCCTTCTCTAAACTACTATAACCTGAGCTAGAGTAGTCTGGTGAACTGAGGGGAAAACATCAGGCACTCACCGCATCGATGTCGCTGACGCCGGCCGATCCCGCAGCTGCTAACCACTGTTACGAAGCGCGCCTCCGACGACGCTACGAAGGGCGCCACGAAATCTCACCACTGCAACCACTGTTTCGAAAGACGGCGACGCCAACACGGTCCTGAAGGCGCCACTGCTTCGAACTCCGCCGGAAAGGTGACCAGCCGTTGGGTAGCGTAGGTTTCTCAGCTGGCGACTGCTTCTGCGCAGTCGCGAGCTGAGAAGGATGAGTGACGCTGATGAGTGACGCTGACCCAAGGGTGAGTGACGTCGCCACGCATTGCGTCAGACTCGCCAGACAGGAAGTCACCGATCGCTTCGACGAGCTCGCTGGCTGAGGTGACTCACTGTGCCTTCGCGGCAGAAAGGCACCGCCGCGTGATGACGCCGTTGAGTTGTTCGCGTCACGCGGGCTCGCGGGCTGGCCTTGACACAGATTGCCTTTTTCAGAGGCATGGACGTTCGCTGTGGACTCGCAGGCATAACAATGGTGACCGTCCGCGGAGCCGCCGCACCGAGCTTCCTGGCTTGCGTGAGCAGAGTACGCCACGCGACGAAAGGCCTGGTGCTCCTACCCGAGGTGCCACAGCTAGCCTTTCACGTTAGTACTGGCGCTTGTGCTTGCAGCACGTTCTTTCATGGTCTTTGGCAGGCTGTGGCTCGACTCCACTTTGTCTACGCCGAGGTAAGATCACCAAGAAAGCCACGTTAAGCCCCTGCAATTGTTCGCTGTCTCTTCAGCTTTACGGGTATAGAGCAAACATTCGTCTTTTTTGCTAACGTCATTTATTCAATTACGAGTTTTCAAGGGGAAAAAACGTTACCAGTGTTTACTGCGGTGCGATGGTAACTATATGTAGTCGGTTTTCGTCGCGTGACACAATTTTTTTACGAGGTTCGTGCATGGAACTGACAAGGTTCGCGCATGGAAGAACAGTCTGCAATCAATGTACTGTAGAACGCTTCTGACACAGCCGACTGCAGAACTAAACTCTTTTGAGAGGTAACAACAAAAGCGAAATTTTTCTCGCCTTTCTATACTAAATAGCGAATACTACCATGTAAGTTGAAGTTTTTCTATTGAACGGAAACTCGTATGGTAAGCTACAAAAACTGAACGGAAAGCAGTCGTACCTTCAATGGTAGCATTTTCTGCAAAGGATAGAGAGTAAGAATAATTAGGACCACTGACATTCATCAGTTTATGTAGATTTTTGAAATCAAAACTCAACAAGCACCAGTCGGTAAGCTTTGTTATTATAATTGTTATACTAATATTATTGTTGCTAGTATTAGTAGTAGTAGTAGTAGTATCATCTTTATTTCTTTTTTTGAATACAAGACACACGGGAACGAGGGACACAGGCAGATTTTCATCCGCCTGACAAGAGCTTTTGCACCTGAAGTACGCCACCGATACATATTTCTTGTACAAAAACTAAAGCTTTTTAACCTATCAAGTACCACACGACAATAGATTACCATGCGCTATGCTGGCTTTTTTCCACGAAATATCCTACTGGCCCACTGGGCCGCCGGGCTGGGTGACTACAAGAGTATACCTACACAGTGACGTACAAATAGAGACGTATAAATCAGGACGCAGACGGCCTGTTCCACTGCCCACTCGATGGATCGAGTACCTCCTCTGACACCAGCCCCGTCATTAGCATCTTTATCGTTTTGCCATTGGCCCACATCGGCGATGAGAAATGCCGTGATGCATCCTTGCGTGCTGTCACTGAATACCTCGAACCGCTATCTTCTGACCAGTCCCATCACTCATTCGTCCTGCACGATGGTGTACTATACCGCAAATTTTTACCCGGATGGACCGGCCCTGTTGCTTGTCTATTCCAAACACCTCCGTGCACCAGATATGGAACTTCATGACCTTCCCACTGCCGGTCCCCTTGCTGTGTCATGAACTTAAGACCGGATCCACCGACGCTTCATTTAGCCAGGGCTTGCACGCTCAGTCAAAAAAATATATTGTGACTTGTTTGAAATGTGAACACCGCAAACCACTCTCGACGTTTCCGGGTGGATGCCTTCAGCCACTTGAAATTCCGTTAGAACCAGTATTCTACGTTGGCTTAGACATGCTTGACCCTTTCCCAATGTCCTTCTCTGGCAACAGGTGGATAGGTGGGGCCACACACTACGCCACGCGCTACACCATTACATGAGCTCTTCCAAAAGGTGCTCACAGATGTCGCTGACTTCCTCCTAAACGACGTGATTTTGCAACCTGGAGCTCCACGCCAGCTGCTTACAGATCATGGCTGCACCTGTCTATTATGGATCGTGGCTGACTTCTTGAGGTCGTTTGAAACGAGGCACATACTCGCTACGTCATATCATCCGCAAACAAATGGAGCCACGCAGCGTCTGAATCGAATGCTTACAGACATGCTAGCTAACTGTGTTTCTTCAAACCACTCTTAGTGGATCATACGTGACATTTGAATACAATTCTCCGCGCCATGAAGCTGTCGGTAAATCTCCATTCGTTCCATTGTTGGGCCGAGAACCAACATTGCCTCTAGATGCAGTCATTCCGTCTACCGTAGCACCGACCAGCAGATATGCCATTTACGTTATCATTCTGACTGCCCACGCATGTGAAATCGCCCGTACTCGCCTTCTCGCCCCACAACAGAACCAATGGCATTTGTACAATCAACGACACCACGATGTGCACTTTTAGCCCAGTTCTTTGGTCCTGCTTTGGTCTCCGACCCGTCAAGTTGGCTTGTCGGAAAATATCTCAGAATATATATGGAGTGAATGATGATGAGTGGGACAAAGCGTTCGTCTATCCATCCGTCCATGTGTCCATCTGTCCGTGCATGCGTTCATGCGTCCGATCGTGATCAAGAAACAGATGGCGCGCAGGTAACACTGGCGACACGCGAGCCAAGAAAGTCTAGTGCAAGCGTCTTCAACGCGCCCACCCCTCTGCTTCGTCCATGCCTCACCAATGATCCGCCACGTACGGTGACTATCCAGTATATTGAGAAACGCACTCGTTCTTCGCGTACCGAGGCACAGCCTGCGCGCCAGCCAATCGGACAGCAGCGGTACAGTGCCATCTAGAATATCCTCACTCAACTGCAGCTTATATGTACTTTTCTTAGACAGCGCTGTCTATTTTACTGTTCGGGAGATACTGCCTCCTTTTGTTTCTCGTCTCTTCTTCTCTCGGTTACGCATGACGCTTGACAAGGTTAGACAAAGAGGAGCTTCGCCCCTGAAAACTGCTTTCTCCCTACGCAGGTCTATAATACCGAGTTCTTAGTGTGGTTACTCCTATGACATATGAAATTGTCTATGTCACCTTGTCGAATTCGTCTGCACCACAGGCTACCAATATCGTACATGTGGCGCGCTTGGAACCCTACCACTCTTTTGGTTACGTCAACATCGACACGCCGAAATGGCGCTTGGGTCGCCGGGAGTCAGGCTACATGCATGCATACTGATATTCTCAGTGACTATATGCGCATGTGTGGCCGACAAAGAAGACGAAGGGCTGTCTCCGCTCGGTCGCTGATCAACAGGTCATGCCGCAACTGTTGGTTAGAATGTATTTTATATACCTCAGCGATCCGGCGTGTCTTCTCTCACGCAGTAATATATATTCACACACGCGCACTCTGGACACACATCATCAGAAAAGTCGTCTTGCCGTCTGCTCGTCGTCTGCAGAAAAGTTGAGTCTACACAACGGTGACGGGGTTGACTGATATGTGACTCGTGGGTGACAGAAATGTCAAACCCACTTATGTAAGAGGTCAAAGCTTAAGGACATAAGTCTGAAGCGAAGGGAAGCATTAGTGCGGAACTTACAAGCTCCAGAGACCACGGTGGCTGCATGATATATTGAGGTGGTCGACAACTGCACCCAGAAGAACAGCTATGCTTTTCGGAGGCTCGAATTCCTCACCAGCGAAGCTTGCCGTGCACTTTTAACAGCTTTCCTGTGGACGGCGCCGGGAAATGGTCTACGGCACCGCACCATTATGGTTCACTTGCAACTATAGTGAGCAGGTTCTCACAACAGACTTTCGGCGAGCGTGACGGAGCCCTAACAGCGAGCGTCTGGCTGGAAACACGTTCGCCCAGTAAGAAGTGTGTTGCAGGCAGACATCGGTCACCTAGTGTATCAGTCATTCTCACTTAACTGTTAAAGTAGACAGCCTCGCGAGGACAACGTCAGACACAAATATGATGCAAGCTACTTCACCGTCCAAGCAACAGGGCCAGAACGTAATGCTTCGATCTCACCGGTACAGTCATTTGCTCATATTGTTACGCGTAATTTATTTGTTAAACTATATGCGATGCACAGTGCTCGGTGAACAAGATGGCGCCAGTTCGTCAACAAGCATCAACAACTGTCATCATCTTTCTCTATCATGCAGCAAGGCTGCAGTGGCTGTTCTGTATCATAACCCTCCAGTGGTAGAAGCACCGTCTTGGTGCTGGAGCTACTCGCATGCGGGGGAAGGAGGTGATAGAGCTTGAGTCAAGCTATGTGCACGATGTCCCTCGAAGATGACGATGATGACGTTGAATCGGCTGGAACTATCTCATATGTAACGTCAGTCACCTGAAGAACGCCACGGTACGGTCCAGTGAAGCGTGACAGCAGTTTTTCAGAAAGACCTACACGCCTAGTTGGGACCAGAGAAGGACAGAGGAACCCGGTGAAAAGTGCACGTTCCGATTATGGGAATCGTAGAGCTGTCTCTGGTGCTCCTAGCTGTGAGGCCTGTAGACGTCTGCGGGCGAGTTGGCGTGCGTGGTCGGCTCGCGCAATAGCTTCGCCGGCATATTCAGTGACCGAGAGCAGCAAGGTGTCAAAGGGTACGGTGGGCTCTCCATCGTATAGAAGATAGTATGGTGAATAGCCGGCAGTGTCGCGACGGGACAAATTATACGCAAACGTCACAAATGGCAAATGGACGTCCCAGTCCTGGTGGTCGGCCGCGCGCTACGTATTTCGAAAACATGTCAGTAATGGTCCGGTTGAGGTGCTCCGTAAGACCGTTGGTTTGCGAATGGTACGAAATGGCAAACTTGTGCTTGGCGGAGAAAGGGCGCAGGATTTCGTCAACGAAAGCTAACAGAAAAGTCCGGTCTCGGTCAGTAAGGAGTTGGTGGTGAAGCCCGTGTACTAAAATAATATCGTACATCAGAAAGTCCACCACATCAGTTGCACAACTCGTAGGAAGTGCTCGTGTGATAGCGTACTGTGTCGCATAGTAAGTGGTGACAGCAATCGATTCGTAGCCTGAGCTCAAAATCTGTAATGGGCCAAGTAGGTCGAGGCCAACTCGAAAAGAAAAGGTTCAGTGGGAATGTCAATCGGCTGAAGGAATCCAGCTGATGGAGAAGATGGCTTTTTACGGCGCTGGCAAGGGTCACAAGCGGCGACGTAGCGCTGAACAGAACGGGCAAGACCAGGCCAAAATGCATTACGACGTACACGGTTGGTTGGGCGAGAGATGCCCAAGTGGCCCACCAAAGGAGTGTCATGAACTTGGTTGAGAACAGTCGCACAAAGATGTGCTGATATGACGGGGAGTAAGTCATAGCCATATGGATCGAGGTTACAGTGTTAAAAGTTCCCGTCTTTGAACAGGAACATTTTAAGAGATGCATCGTGTGGCATTATAATTCAAGCTTTTCAATGATGGTTCAAAGAGAAGCCTCCCGACATTGTTTGTGGGCAAGGTTGAGTAGCTGCGTCCCCGACAGAAGGTCTGGAAAGGTGTCAGTATTGGCGACTTCTTCCACAGGGTAGCGGGATAAACAATCCGCATCTTAATGTAACCACCCTGTTTTGTACGTTACGCTGAATGTGTGTTCTTGTAAACGTAGGGCCCAACGAGCGAGCCGTCCTGTGGGATCCTTGAGTGAGGCCAGCCAGCAAAGCGCAGGGTGATCAGTGACTACTCGTAATGGACGCCCGTATAAGTACGGGTGAAACTTGGCGACTGCCCACACAAGAGAGAGGCAATCACGCTCTGTGATTGAATAGTTGCGCTCGGAGGTTGATAGCAGTCGGCTTGCATATGCTATAACACGGTCATGTCCGCGTTGGCGTTGCAATAGCGTTGCTCCTATGTCGTGCCCACTAGCGTCAGTGCGAAGCTCAGCTGAAGCTGATGGATCAAATTGAGTTGAAATGGGTGGCGTCGTAAGGAGGGTTGTCAGCCGGGACAAAGGTAAGGCTTGATCAGCGCCCCAGGAAAATGGAGCGTCCTTCTTTAGGAGGCTTGTGAGTGGGCGTGCAATGGTTGCGAAGTTCCTAACAAAGTGTCGGAAATAGGAGCACAATCCCACGAAACTGCGAGCGTCCTTTGTAGACTTCGGAACAGGAAAGTGCGTGACGGCGCTAATTTTCTCGGGATCTGGGCGGGCTCCTGCGGCATCGACGAGGTGGCCAAGTACGGTTGTTTGACGATGAGCGAAGTGACATTTCGAAGAGTTCAATTGAGGTTCGATGAAATATTTCAAGAATCGCCGATAAACAATCAAAATGGGAGTCGAATGTGGACGAGAAAACGATAACGTCGTCTAAATAACATAAGCAGGTTGACCATTTGGGCTCTTGGAGCAATGAGTCCATCATTCTTTCGAATGTGGCCGGCGCATTACCGAGACCACCGGTCATAATTTTGAAATGATAAAGACCGTCAGGAGTGGCGAATGAGCTCTTCTCACGGTCCATTTCATCGGCAGCAATCTGCCAATAGCCACATCGAAGATCGATTGTACAAAAATTCGTACCACCGTAAAGGCAGTCTAAGGCATCATAGATTCCAAGCAACGGGTAAACATCTTTTTTCATACTTTTGTTGAGATGCCGATAATCTGCGCAAAACCACCACGTTTCATCCTTCTTTCGGATCAGGACGACAGGAGAAGCCCAGGGGCTACACGGAGGCTCGATTATGTTTTTGCAAGCAACCTTTTTACTTCCTGTTGTATGGCTGTACGCTCGGACGTGGAAACATGGTATGGACGTCGGTGAATAAGACTTGCATTACCAGTATTGATGCGATGAGTAACAACACTAGTCCCGCTTAAGGACGTGCTGGCGAAGTCGAAAATGTCATGGTAGGACTCCAGGACGTGATGGAGGGCTTCCACTTGATCAGGAGTGAGGTCTGATGGTACCATGTGGTCAACGTCGACGCCCGATAAACGTGATATAGTTGGATCACAATCTGAGCTGCAGCAATCATCCACTCTGAAGGGCTCAACCACATGGCCTTGTAGGGCAGTAATTTCAGCCAGGGAGATACCTTGGGGAGGAATTTGGGCAGTGAGGGCAAAATAGACAATAGGAAGTAATGTGTGGTTTCCAGCAATTGTTAAAATCGTGTGTGGAACAGTGACGTCATGCGTAAGCATCACGGCATGACTTGGTGCAACAATGTAATCGCTGTCAGATACAGGTGGCGTAGAGGAGATGTCAATGCGTGTGTGATGTAGTAGCTTCAAAAATGCGAGCATAGCAGACGACAGCGCCTCACACCTCAAAGATGACAAGAATGAAGGGGCATTGTAGCGCACCCACTGAAGAAGAAAGAGAAGATGCTCGCAGAAAACGAAGCTGTTCAGACGCCGACAAGACGACGCAAGGGAGCCTAGAGCGAACCCGCAACTACGCGCAAGGTTCAAAATGCCGGGTTCTTGTCCTCGAGCCATTGACGTTCTCGGCGCGCGGCGTGTCGGCGTTGCCAGGCACGAGTTCTGGGTGAGTGGTCCTGCGGACATCTTCGGTGCGGCGAGCGCCCTCGAAACACCGGAGCTGCTGACCCTGTCCACCGAGCCGACGTCGCTGACAGTTTGCGACTACACCTAGACCTGGTGATGCCCTCTACAGTGGTATGCTGACCTGTGCACCCAAGCGACGACTGCAGCTGAGCACGCAACGGGTCCCACTTCAAGGCACCGGGCTATGGCACAGACTGTGAGACTGTTTACTCTTTTCTTTTGTGTGTGAACCGCGTGCGTGTACGGCTTTAGTACTGAATGTGCAATAGTGTTTTTGTCAAATATAACTTCCTTTTGTTTTTCTCACTGTCTCCATCTTCCTCGCGTCACACGCCTTGCTACGTGACGAACGTAACCACGACAGTGTGTAACACTGTTAGGTGGAAGGCGTACAAAATTTCTGCAGAAAAGACGGCTTTGGGGTGGGTCGGTCAGATCGTAATGTAGAGACATCTCAATGTCGAGGCAGCCGGCTGAACAGTCTCTAAGGGCAGAGGGAAAGGTTAGAAAATCCATACCTATGATTAGATGACGAGGGCAATTTCCTATTGCAGTGCAAATAACAGAAGTGCTTCTATCGGCAATAGCCACACGAGCACAGCACATTCCTATAATGGCGGCAGTTCCCCCGTCAGCGACTCGAACGGCTCGGTTCAAAGCGGGTGTGACAACTTTCTTCAGTTGGCGACGAAGAGCGGCACTCATGATGGACACATACGCGCCGGTATCGATCACGCACGCACAGGTACATTGTCTAAAGTAACCTTCAAAAGATTTCGGGTGGTCGGTATTGTTACACCAGGATTCCTTGCAGAGGTCGTCGTCAATGTAGCTCCACCTCCAGAAGCTGCACTACCAAGTTTTCCGGTCGGGGGCGCTGCGAATAGGTCGGAGAGGCACGACGGCGTTACGGGGGCTAACGAGATTGATAGTGAGCAGGGGATGTTGAGTGGGCATAGCGAAGTCTCGTCAGAGCTGCGGCAGAGCCAGAGAATGTGGTCGGCATAGGGGAATCGAAATCAAATGCTGAGGACGACTGGTGGACAGAAGTGGCCTGGGCAGGAGGCCCATTGTGTGCCGGCGGAGCCCAATGATTGCGGCAGTGGCGAGCGATATGACCGACGCATCGGCAGTTGAAGCATATGGGCTTGTCGTCAAGTGTACGCCATTGGGACAAATTGCGTTGTCGAGAGTAGTTAGAACCCAAGCAAGGAGCAAAGGGACGACGATAAAAAGGCTCAGCAGAGCAGACTGGTTGAACAGAATGTAGGCCGAAGTTTGATAATTCTTGGCGAACGATGGCTTGTATTAGTGAGATCGTGGTCAGTGAAGGATCAGGCGTTGGGAGTGGAGTGACTACTGGTTGGGCTGCCTCGACCTCGCGACAAATGATGTGGGTGAGATTGTCACATCGAGGAACTTGTAGGAAGGAGTGATCGCATGAGGAAGTAGCCGCTGTGTTCGGCAGGCACGTGATGCCGTTGCTGACACGGCGGGCCTGTTCTAGACAGCGGCATTCTTTCAGGATCGTGTCGATGCTCGTGACATTATTAAAAACCAGCAGGCTGAAGGCATCATTTTCAATTCCTTTGAGAACGTGAATAACTTTCTTGTCTTCCGACATGCGCTGATCGACCTTGCTACAAAGCGCCAAAACGTCAAGAATATATAAGACGTACGACGCAGTAGACGTCTGCGCGCAAGTGACGAAAGTCTTCTTGGCAGCGAGCTGACAACCAGATTAATCGCCAAAAATATCCCGGATCTTCGTTTTGAAGAGATCCCAGCACGTGATTTCGGCTTCGTTTCTGCCAAATCATATTTGCCGCATGCCGTCGAGGTAGAACAGAACATTCACGAGCATGAGCGTGCGATCCCAACGGTGGGTAGCACTGACACGCTCCTACCGGTTCAGCTAAGAGTGAACGTCGATGGTACCGTTAGCGGAGAAAGTGCCAGAATATCGAAGGGGCGGCAGGGTGACGTAGGTTGTCAACTCGGCTGGAGAGGCTGGTGGGGATGAAGTACTGGCAGTTGAAGTAGCCGAAGAATCCCCGGTGTTGCGACCACTGCGGGTCGCCATCAAGGTACGGGAGTCATCCACCTCCACCAATAATGTTACGTGAAACTTATTCATTAAACTATATGCGATTCACAGAGCTCGGTGCCAGTTCATCAACAGCCAGCAACAATTCTCGTCGTCTTTCTCATTCGTGCAGCAAGGCTGCTGTAGCTGTTCTGTATCAATGCTGTATCAATTCATTGAGCGTTTGAGTTTAGACAGCAAAGTTGTTTAACAGACCGTTTTATGTACACAAATCTGTACTAAAGAACTATCATCATTATGAACGAGTATATGTGTCAACAAACAACGAGTGATCGAAAGAAAAATTATGGGTGTCCCTTCAAAAGGCATGAGAGAGCGAGAGTGAATAAGAGAACAGAAGAGCATTAGGCATTTGATAGCTTAAATAAAAAAGAATAGAAAAAAGGCAGGATAAGCAGTGGTCAGTCGGGGCAATGACATGCGCAAAGTTCCCCTTCAGGAAGTGGGCGAAGATTCGTTGCCGCACCCCTCCCCCGGAGTCACAACACCACGCCTCCCTATTACGTCAATGTGTGCAGCTGATTGCGCCCCCCTCTGCGGTGATCCAGGCAGCCGCCCCCCTTTCCCCCTTGTGCGCAAGCCTATAATTATAGGTAACTGAATATATCCCTACAGAAGGCAAACGCGTGAGTTGGAGACAGAAAATTAAGTGAGCAGGTGAGATTAGGAAGTTCGCAGGTATGACGGGACAGCAGAAAGTACAGGACTGGGTTGGTTGATGAAACATGGAGCCGGACTTTGCCCATCAGTAGGCATAGTCAGACTGATGTTGGTGCTTCACAGCAATTTGGTACATTTTACTACTCACCCCTCGTCCACTGGCCGCTAACAGAATTTAAGATTTCTGGACCGACTTAACAAGTAATTGAGAAAAGCTTCATAAACTGTCGGGATTCACCCCACGTCTCAGCATCGCTGAAGCATTTGAACGCAGTGCTTCAGCCTTTTGCACAACTAGAAAATACTGGGGAACGAGAAAAGAAAGATCGGCTGCGAGAAGAACCTAAAGCAACGGAAGGCCAACGCCAACGACGACCCACCCGTAGATTTAGGCAAGGTGCCCACGCTTGGTTGCAACACGGGTTTCAGTGTCTAGAGATTGGAGACTTGCGTGGTGTCTGTGACTGCCTGTGGCTTGCTCGAATTATTTTACTTTAAAACAACCTATCATCACCTAGCTATAACCTACACACAGCCTAGAAGCAACCTGAAACAATCTTTAATCGCCAAATAAAGCCTAGCAACAAGCTAACAGCAACCAAATTAGGCTTCAGAATCGTCCAGATTCACTGTTTCAGACCTCGAGCAACTTCGTGCAAGTTTTACCCTTTTTTTGCATACTTTCAAACATAACGCAGTGCTAAACAAATAACCAACCAGCTTCTTTTTATTATTTTATTTTTGTCAACATGAGGTGGCATCACGTCGCACAGACGTCGCACTAACTCGCTTTTTTTTTACATAGCAGATTCGGTTGGATACTGTCATCCAAGCGGTAAGCGTAGCCTGTCTACGATGTTGGCCAGAATTGGCATACAACCGATGAGTTTTATCTTGAAAGCTTTGACTCCTGGTGTGTCCAGCAGGTTTAGTAACTGATGTGTGACTTATAGTTCCAAGCTAGAAGGTCATCGCGTAGTGATTTAGTTTTCTGCTTGTAAGTAGAATGCCTAACTCGGCTGTGCGTCAACGGTGTCTACATAACAAGTAAACAAGGTGAGAAAGAATCCGTCCTTTGAGCCAGCTACATCAACAGTTGCCATCAAGGATGATACTTCACATTAACACATTACACGACCTCGATGTACATTATCTTAACCATTGAAACAATGCAAATAAGCAAATTTCTTCATCTGATTGATGACAGGCTACAGTTTATCCAAGTCGAAATGAAGGGAGGTAAAATCCTTACCGGAAAGTCTTTCGCTCTGTGCCTCCTTTTCAGACTCTGCAAAGAACAGCACATAATTTGGCACTGTTTGTGTGCTTGTTATATATATGCCAAGAACGCAGCATAAAATTATACTGAGCGTGTAACAGCGTGTTGAGAAGGGACAGAAAGCGAAAAGAAGCACACATACACAACAATCAATGGAGTTTATTGTCACTAGGCAGATGATAAATAGGAAAAAATACTAGTGACCTTACAGCACCACAAAAACGAAAGCCCTCTTCCTTTTCCCCTATCGGCTTCTTCACTGGCACACCAGAACTCAGCTCTCAAGCAAACAGATTTTTTTGTGTGTGAAAGAGAGACGAAAAGAAAGCTGACACATTCTTGTTTTATTTATTAATCTAGAAGGTTTCCTGGACATGTCCTATACTACCGTGGATTAGTTGACAGAAAGGAAACAGGGGTAGCGTTTCTCATACACAAGCGCAGGTCACGGGATCGAATCCCGACTGCGGTGGCTGCATTTCCGATGGAGGCGGAATTGTTCTAGGCCCGTGTGCTCAGATTTGGGTGCACATTAAAGAACCCCAGGTTGTCGAAATTTCCGGAGTCTTCCACTATGGTGTCTCTCATAATATTATGGTGGTTTGTAACGTTAAACCCCACATATCACTCAATCAATATCATACACAAGAACATTACTGGCAACATAGAGGGATACTACAGCATTAGTGAGAGGGCAGCAAGTATCATAATTGAGTTTAACAACAAGAACAAAATGAAGGTGGTACAGGCCTACACGCCAGCATCGAGCCATGATAATCATTAGCGGGCCAATAATAAAGTGAAGACACATTTTAATATTCTGGTGGGCGACTGTTATGTCAAAGTAGGCACGAAACAGGCCGGAGACTATGCAGTGGGGAATATGGCATCGACTCTTGAAATGCCAGGGGGGAGTTATTAGTAGTGTTCGCAGAACGTAGTGATTTACGGATTATCAATACCTTCTTCAAAAATTGGGCAAACCGTAAGTGGACATGCCGAAGTCCTAATGGAGAAAATAAAAATGAAATTGCCTTCATTCTGTGTGCGCACTCCGACATTGTACAGGATGTAGAAGTAGTCGGCAAGATTAGATGCAGTTACTATAGATTGGTAAGAGGTCGTATTCACTTAGGTTTTAAAAATCAAAGGCAAAAAGTGATACGCAAGAAGCCACTTAATGTACTATCGGTGAGAGGGAAAGTACGGCAATTCGGAGTTTCACTTCAGAAAAAATTTCAGGCACTTAACGAGGAAACCAACGTTAGCATTGACACAATGAACGATAATGTTACTAGTATCATCAAAGAGTGTGCAATGAAATTCTGAGGTACAGTCACTTGAGAAGACACTAGGAGACACTAGACACATCTCAGACACATCTCTTAGAGACACATCTCTAAGACACTAGACACATCTCAGGAGACGAAAAATCTTGTTAAGAGACGACAAAACATGAAATCATCAAATTTAACCTGTAAAACAGAGCTAGTGGACCTTTCGAAGTTAATCGATAGGCATAAGGTAGCCGACATTGGAATGTATAGCGTGGAGGGAATCTAGCAGGCTGTAAAAAGCG
Source organism: Rhipicephalus annulatus (assembly GCA_013436015.1). Taxonomy (NCBI): domain Eukaryota; kingdom Metazoa; phylum Arthropoda; class Arachnida; order Ixodida; family Ixodidae; genus Rhipicephalus; species Rhipicephalus annulatus. The sequence goes on along the minus strand of WOVY01010159.1, from coordinate 151,542 downwards.
GCAGAAGCCGAAAGGCGGCGAAGGCAGACTTGCGAAAAAGCAATAATTGGATGTATACCTCGAGGAAAGAAGGAAAGCTACGTCATAACCGATATGGATTGGATAGTCAAGGGGGTGGGAGAGTTCTACAGAGAGCTTTACACAAGCTATCAGGAACAGAAGTTGCAGAAGCAATCAGGATAATATCGTGATAAACAATAATTGTCCAGAAGAATGTGACTTTCCCTGCCATGGCGAATTTACTGAAGGAAATGGGGCTACAAAGCTTTGCGATTCCGCACTTTTGCCATAATAAAACTGCCTTTATATGAAAGCAACCTTATCCACTTACCCTTTTTCTGAAGCCTGTTTTAGACTGTAAAAGAGACAAACGTATAAAGCAGTATAAGTGAAATGCCAAAAGGAAAAATGTTGAAAATGTTGAACAACGAATTAATTTCTTTTTGATATCTGATTTGTATACAGTTGGGCCACTTTCTACTCGATTTTGTCGCAAATTCATTCCTCTGGAGCATCACTATTAACATCAACGCATCGGACTATCAAAGAAGAAAATTCTGGATGCAAGAAATGCTCTCAGTAACGTCGCTGGAAAACAGTGCTGGTTTATGAGCATGGTTTTCGACGGATAAATCATGCTCTGTGATTGAATGAAGGAACTGGTGTTGGTGAAACATGTGAAAGAAGTCTTGCTTGTTTCATTCTGTTCATCGTGTCTTATTTATTGACCAGGTTAAGGTAAAGTGCTGTGACTAATTATCACTTTTCGCTCTTTTTAAAAAAACCACGCAATAGATAGCGTACTCAAGCATTTGAAACTCCGCCATTTTATGCTACCTGATGCGCGTAGTTTAACTATCAGCATTCTCAAATCACGTAAATTCGGCTCTAACTGTTCTGCCAGAGTCAACGTGAACTTCAGCGATCCCACTCTGAACGACATGGGGTGGCTATCTCGAGAAATCGCACAGACCAATGGTTCCCCTAGGCGCTTTTATGCCGCGGTTTCAATACGTGAGCACTGTATGCATACACCTATATTAATACTTCATTTCTTTGTTTTGTGCAGTAATTTCAAAGGTGCCCTACTACAATTTTCAAAGGGACCATGGAATGACTACTTTAAAAATGGCAGCATGTCCACGGAGTGAATGATGGAGAGTGTGGCGAAGCATCCGTCCGTCCATTCGTTCTTGCTTTCGTCCGTCCATGCGTGCGTCTGTGTGGCCGGCCGTGCGTCCATCCGCCCGTCCGTGCGGGCGTCTGTTCATACGTCCGCACGTCCTTTTGTGCATCCGTCCCTGCGTTCGTCCATGCATCCACTCTTGCGTTCATCCTTGCGTCCATCCATCCGTGCAGCCATCTGTGCGTGCGTCCATGCATCTGTCTGTGTGTCCGTTCGTCCACCTCTTGAACACTCCAAGTACCACCATCTCACTTCTTTTCATCATATATATCTCTTATAGAAGCACCACCATCCAGCAAACATTCCATGGACTGGACGAGAGGAGGCACACGCACACTTTCTAACGGCTTGCGCTTTGTGTCTACTTCCCACCTTTAACCACCTCGAGTTCATGGCATATACTAGTTCACTGTATTTATGGCACTGCGGCCCAATGCTCACTAAACCTTTCTAAAACCAAGAAGGTTACGCCCACCGAGTATAACGTAGCAACCCTTTCTTGTCAGATAGTGCTCAATGTACATGACAATGGCTGCTAAGGGGAAATGAGAGACAGGAGCATTCGACTTTTAGTTAACGCGCACGCTGCGAATTTTGCATTCTTCAACAACGCACAGAAGAAATCTCTCAGTGGCACCACCTTGGAGGTCAAAATGTAAGACTGGTTACACACTACTACTACGACTAGGAGGGACGAATGGGTGCCGCTATAAGGAGCTTCGTCCCTAAAAAATTGGCAGATCCCACTTACAGTGGCAATCGATGATATGCGAAGCACGAATGAGAAAGGCTGATATGTCACTTTAAAATCAGCGCAACGTTACGAAGTGGAAGTGAATGATGCCGTACATGACTTCCGTGTCATGATTATCAGGTTTTGGTGTATTGCTTACCTTCGTCATTTATTCACGTCACCTCATACCAAATTTAGTATGTGTGGAGCTAGCGAAACAACCGATAACACGCTATGAGCGTGGTAAGTTGACATGTTCTTACATGACACGCCTGTTATGGTTATCTTGTTTGCATCAGTCATATACTTTTGTCCTGGATTGACGTCACGTAACAACATATTTGGTATATGTGGTGCTGGCGAAACGGCTGCGAACGCATCATGAAGTGACCAATGTACTCTAATGTAGCGTTGACGCGCGCGCGCGCCGGGCACAGCGTTGCTACGTTAGCGAAACGAGCATTTGATAGTCTGACGCCGTTCGCGACCGGTGCGACTGGTGCGACCACAGCGTCCGTCAGCGCGGCCCGACGGCAACCAGCGCGAAATGCGACATGTTGCATTTCGCGCCAATCAGCCACCCAGACAATATTGCGTCTCTCTCTTTTCGTCACGGAGGGTCACCGAACACGCTGAAACGCGCATGCGTCAAAGCAACGCAACGCAGCACGTGCATCGAGTATATGGCAGGACCGGTTCCTGGCGTGGCAACGCCGGCGTGACCCGACGAAATGAAATCCGGTGAGCACGCGTACCACGTCACGTCGAAATGTTTGACGCCTTGACTGTGGCATGTAGTCATGTTCTCACCTTACACGCATCTCATGATTATCATGTTTGCACCAGTCACATACCTTCGTCATCCCTTGACGTCACGTAATACCAAATTTGGCATATGTAAATCTAGTGAAACAGCCACAAGCGCATCATGAGTGTGGCATGTAGTCTTGTTGTTACATGACACGCATGTCATGATTATCATGCTTGTATGTGTCATTTACCTATGTCGTCCATTCGCGTCACGTAATACCGAGTTCGATACGTGTGAAGATATCGAAAGGGCCGTGAGTGCATCATGAGCGTAGCATGTAGTCACGTTGTTGCATCACACGTATCTCATGTCTATCGTGTTTACACCAATCACATACCTTCGCCATCCATTCACGTCCCGTGATACCACATTAGGTATAAGCTAGCAAAATGCCCGTGAGCGCCTCAGAAGCATGGCAAGTAGTCAAGTTGTTACATGACACGCATGTCATGATTTTCATGTCAGGGTCTCTCGTTAGTGTTAGCTATGCAATCATGTCATACCATACCAGTTTTGCAACATGCCATGTGAACGAAACCACCGCAAGAGCTGCAGTACCAAGAAATGTAAATATGACATTCATGACATCCATATCATAACTTTTATGTTATGGCTAGTCAAATATGTTCTTCATACAGTCATTTTATGCCATACCAAGTTTGGTATCGATACCATTATCGAAACGGCCAGGAGAGCTAAAAGTCACAGGCGCATAGATAGATAGATAGATAGATAGATAGATAGATAGATAGATAGATAGATAGATAGATAGATAGATAGATAGATAGATAGATAGATAGATAGATAGATAGATAGATAGATAGATAGATAGATAGATAGATAGATAGATAGATAGATAGATAGATAGATAGATAGATAGATAGATAGATAGATAGATAGATAGATAGATAGATAGATAGATAGATAGATAGATAGATAATAGATAGATAGATAGATAGATAGATAGATAGATAGATAGATAGATAGATAGATAGATAGATAGATAGATAGATAGATAGATAGATAGATAGATAGATAGATAGATAGATAGATAGATAGATAGATAGATAGATAGATAGATAGATAGATAAGCTCAAAGTCACCAAAGTTCGCTAAGAAATGTTTCCCATTTAAAAGTTTATTGCCTCAAAAATGAACTGCCACAATTTCTTTTTAGAATCTGTCAAGTATAGGAGTGGAGTTGGACATTTTTCATACGCTGTGATTGCTCTTTCTTTTGGAAGATGAACAGTGAAGGATGGCACGGAGGAAAGAAGTTACGTCACGCACATGTCATGACCTTCAACACCTTTTCTACGAACGCGCGGCTTACTTTCCGTGTGATCGCGAGCGTGAGTGTGAGCACGCACGTGGTGGCGTCCCGCTGCAGCCGCAGTAACTAAGCAGCCCACGATGCTCGAATCAGCCAGTGACCGGCAATTTAAATTTATGGAATGGACGTTTCGGTATGTCGTATCATTTGTAGAAACAATCGGGAACGGTTTGACCTCACAGTGATAATTAATTGTAAATTACAGGTAAATGCTGCGCTATGTTGCTCAGCTCACGTGTTATGCAGGAGTCTGGACTACCCATCGGCAGAACTTTGCGAATACGCTAACGAAAAAGCTTAAGCTGTAATTTAACGTTACTGTACATGACAGGAAACCCTAGGTTTTCATACTTTTTTCTTTAAATTATCTTCATTTTGCCAAATTTTTATATACACCAGTGAAATGTGCTACATTCGCGTGTTAGGCATTGCACATAGACCCATTTTAAAAACCGTGATTATGCCACGTTTTTTTTTCATGAAATGAGAAAATACTGATGCGACGCCATACAACATAGTTCATTTCATAGAAAATTTGCGCATAACATAAATATGAGAGTAAGTATGCCGTTTGTAGCCATTTTTGTTTCATCAGTTTTCTTTTTTTCGCAATTAACTGCTGTATTACTAATATCTTACGCACACAGTACAATCTCATGTGAACACATTTATTTGAGCTGGTATCGCTTGCTTCGTTTATTTTAAACTCGGAAGCATGCCGTTTTCATTCCTCCCACAACATGCAAGAAGCGAAATCAAATGTTTTCAGAGAAGGAGTGCACCCTGGACAACACAGCAGCCGACTCACCAGCGCTACGCAGGAAAGACTCTAGCTGGACGTTGCTGCTACTGGCACTAGCAATAGGCCTACTCTCCCATGTGGTCACATCGTCTAGTTCGTTTTGTTGACATCGTTGCTTCAATTATGTAACATAACTTGTGCATGGCATTTCCGTTCGTGGCAGCCATACCATGAAGCAACAGATTCACTTTAACAGGTAAAGTGCTACAGATTCTTGTGCTTGCTCTTCATTTTCATCGGCAGGGAAAATAAATCTCATCATTTCAATTTCGAAATAACTGCCCCTCAGCAATGTTATCAGGCCAGCATTCTATGCGTCAGTTGTCTATTTTGTCTGTTTTTTATGTGACGGTAGCAAATTAAGAGCCCTGCAAAAGAGAGTGACATAGGTCATATATTAAAAATATCACGTGCACTAATCAGCTGCTTCTTATACAGAAGGCTTAACACTTTACACACCTGGCAAAACGTCCGCGTCACTGATGCTATGCGTCGTATTCACTCTCTGGAAAGCTTAGAGTGAAACCCCTGTCAGGAACGAAATAAAAATGTGTCGTCGTTCTAATCGATGCACTTCTAGTTCCTTTCAACTTACGCCTTCCTTCGCCAAGGTTACTTTCTCTCTGCCAGGATCTGCGTAATGTTCTATGATGATTACAGTTTTTTATGTAGTCAAATAAAACAAAGTCATAAGTGGGCCCATGTTCTTTTGTAGTCATCCCAATTATTTCGTTCCATCTTTTGCTGATTGTTGAATGAAAAAATCATCCATTGTCGCTTTACATTGGGCCAGAAACTACAATCGACAGATGACGACATTACATTACCAAATCCGTACTCGGTGCCTCAAACCGTTCTTAAATATGAAGTTGTAATAATGCACTGAACAACTTCGACTAGTTTGCGTAAGATAAGACAAGAAACGAAGCACGTGACCTCCACGAAGGACACAGAGGCGTACTCACCACTGTTCTGGTCTCTTCGTGCACCTGAAAAAATAGGCAGGTTGAAATAACTTAAAATACCGCTCGGCAACCTCTTCAGGTATAATTTGATTGATAAGTATTACGAACTGTAGGCAACTACAGCGGCACAACTTCAGCGGCAATATTTACTGGCTCACAGCGATCGCGCGTTATCAGGTACTTAGCATATTTGTGACAAATGTCGGCTAATTGCGAAACCCTCCGCCAAAAGACTGCTACTGCTTAGTAAGCCTAAGGTACACGTTTTTTTTTTATACCATTCGTTTCCACGGCTGCAACGCCCGTGTCCCAACTCACATAACCGTGGCCTCCCAGCAACAGTACAGGGACAGACACTCTCGCTTTGCGAAATGTGATGTAGCTACGACTGAAATGGTTGACCATGGTTAAGGGATGCTCAAATATTTGCTCGTCCACACCAACCGAATTTTGTTTTTTCAAGGGTACCCTGGAGCAAGACATGTAGGCACAATTATGTGCGCCCTGCCAGCGTTCTTATAGGCAGGAAATCTTGGCACACTTTCCAATTAAACCCAACGTAGTAGACGTGTGTATGACGAACAATAGACTTCACAATGTAATGCATGGCGAAATTCAAAATTTGACGTTAATATTTAGTGAATGTGACCGACGTATTGAGCAGGCTTTGCGGCCGGTAAACAGTATACCTTTGTTTATTCCGTGGCTCTTTTATCTAAATTCTACATAGTTTCTGTGACTTGTCGAGCTTTGACAGCTTCCTTGGTGACGGAATTTTTCAACATATATTGAAAAAGAATGTTTTCCGACACAGTGTATGCATGCCAGTAAGTCAGTGTGTGCTTGACCGTTTTTTATATTATTATTATTATTATTTCTCTATCACTTTACATGCCCGAGCTCGTCCCGTATTCAATCGCGCCAATATTCAAGCTTGGAAAACGCACGCATCACTGTTCGTATGGGAACTACATCACTCCTCCAATCATTTAATGGATTGAAAGCTCTAAACAACAGACGAAAGTGTCGAGAATATCGCACCTAAGCTTCGCCAACATATTACGGAGAGCTCGTTTTTTTAGTTCTTCTTGAATATCTAAGATGGCTAAATGCTCTGAGTAGTTCACAGTCTATACTTGAGAGCATTCGTTGCCTGTACATTAGGCTAGCCATCTGCCCCATTCAATATATGAACCGAATAAATGTGTTAGTTATCTCCACGTTTACGCATCCAATACTGCAATGATATCACGTTCCTCACATCATTGTAAACACTTATTATTGACGGTGTCATTATGAATAACTGTAGCTTAATTGAATGTCTAAATGCATATTCCATGAATACTTTGCAAAGAATTCGCTTCTATAATAAAATTATGTGGCTGCGGTTTTTATCGTAGTGTATTCAAGATAGTGTGATGTACTGCAAACAATACACGTTGAAGTGGTGTCTTGTTGCCACAGGAGGCAACTACACGTGCTTCAACTTTTTCATACCACGTCCCAAGGCGTTGCTTGCAAAACGTTTTGAAATACACATATCTATGCTAGTATCGCAAGCACGCCTGCTAGAGTACTAGGCAAGTTGAGTTTGATTGTGTTTCTGAAAACAGAGTGTTGCAAAAAAAGCAGGATAAAAGCTTCTTCAACAGCAGTTCGATTTGACCCTTCTTCGTTGGCCAAAGAATCGCAAGAACTTCATTAAACGTTGCGGGGAACTTCGGGGACTACGATATACTTCTCTTTCGTGGTGAGTGCTGCGCGACTTACAATAGTTGGGAAGGTGTAATTGGCCGCCAAGAAACCTATAACGGCGTCCGCGACGCAGTCGAAGGAGCCCCATAGGCCCGATATCTGGATGAGGTTGGCGCTTTCCTGCAAAGACGAGAGTCGTTCACAAAGTGTTAACAAATCCACTGTTTGCTACATTTCACAAGACTTATATCTCCGTTCATTTCATTCAGTTCATTGAGCAGACAACAAGCATAATGAGATGCTCTAAACTAGTCTTCTAATTCCTAACATGGTTGTTATTGTAATGGGGATTTGCAAAGCTCCTGGAAATTTAGCTAGCAGTAGATAAATATTCTCACATCACGTGTACAATTTGCTTTTTTAATTTCTGCGGCATGATCTCTAGTGAGTGTTCATATAGTAAGAAATACATTTTCGAATAAACTGGAAAACAAGTGGTTTAGTTGGACTCATTCGTAGCAAGTTGGCAGCACGCCGTATCGCGACAGAATTTGTGTTTTAATTCGTAAACCCGAATCATTCGCCGATTTAATTTCACGGTATAATGCCCTATCATCGACGTACAATGGGGCGTACGTCTGAGGCGACCACTTTTCAAGAATGTTAATAACGTTGACAAGTAATGGGCCCCAGATTGAACCTTGAAGAGTTCACAAGGCCTAATGTACTTAGTACTAATGTCATCGACGCTTAAGCTAAAGTACATACAAGCTTTAATCAGCGGGCTTAGAATAAAACTGGCACCACAACTCAAGAGTTTATGGGGTTAAGAAGCTAAGCCAATCACAACGTCAAATGCATTCGATAAGTAGCAGTGTCTAACTGGCTGCAGTTAGAAATAGCCTGCCGCAAAGAACGAAACAAGAAAGCAATGTTGCCTGTTTGCGTGTCTGACTGTCTGTCTCTTTCTTTGAGTGTGTATCTATTAGTTTTTGTTGTTTGCACGGGGAATCAGTTCTGCAGAATCCTAAAAGGAAACTAAAGAGTTACGAGGGGCGAGCCCTCCTGTATATCAAAAAACAAGATAAGCCCCACCGATTTATTGGGAAGCATTTGTGCGCGCGTGGGAGTGTGTTTAAGTACGTCCTTTGACATGAACTGTGCTGATATTGTAACGGGTGGACGAAAACGACAAAAAAGACAGGGAGGAAAACGACGGGGTCAGTCTCTACGAGCAAGCTTGGCGCCATCTTTTCCGCGCCGAATTCATTCTATATTTTGCCAGTAAAGTTATTCTCTCCGTAACATTATTGGTGGAAAGTGCGGGGTACCCACTTCAAGCAAGATGTATCTTCGTGTGGGCACCTAGTGACCTTTCCCAAGGCCACTGAAGTCAACAATATGAACTCTTCTTCGACTACCGCGCTTTCTCGAACAACTTCTGTGCTTTCTCCAACTGGCCCGTCAACTCTCATCTGGGAGCCCCCGAGAGGCCAGGTTCCTTTTACGGCACCGAGGACGTTGACGTGGAAGCCTGGCTCAAATCATACGAGCGAGGGGGTGTACGTATGCGATGGGACCCAACGCTCATGGTGGCCAACGTGATTTTTTTCTCAGAGGCACCGCAAAGGTCTGGTAGGAAACGCACGAGAAAGAGCAGACCAGCTGGGAGTTATGCAAGCAAAAATTCCGGGAGCTATTCTTCAGGCGTGTGGTAAGTCAATGCGCCGCTCTAAGTGAGCTCGCACGCCGGGTTCAGACGTGCACCGAATCCTACCTCACGTACATTCAGGATGTGCTCGCGCAATGGGGACACGCAGATGTCTGAAGCCGATAAGGTTAGCCATGATAATAAGGGCACAGCAGATGACACCTTTCATCTTCCTGTGTTCAAAAGTTCACCTACGGTCCAGGACATTATTTCTTATTGCCGGCACTTTGAAGAAGCCAAGACCCACCATGTTCTCCACCAGTTTGCCCGCCTTTTAAACATGGCTGCAACTCCACATGCGAATACCCTCGCCTGCTTTCTACGGAAAGTCCCTAAGACATTGTCCGTATTGTACGTCGGGAAATAAAAGCCAAGACTCCACTCGCGTCACCATCCCTCAACTTTGACAGCTATCACGCCACCATCTCCCTCATCCGGACCCTCGTGAGAGCTAATTGGCCAGCGCCGGCTTGAACATCTGCTTCATTCGTCTTCCAGACTACGCCCCACCAAATCCATTCGGGACTATTGCACCCAACCGACGTCGTCCTGCAAAACCACGTTATCGCAACCTGGTGGAATGGCGCACCACGACGACCGGCCGATATGCTTCGATTGCGGTCATATAGACCAGATTTCGCACCACTGTTGGGCTTGTTCCATAGGCTCCGTAGCATCACCCTCCACCCCATCGTCCACCTGCCTGGATTTCACGCTGGCCACCGCGAACACAGCCGCTAACGCCTGACAATTCCTTGCCCCCTAAATTCAGTCGCTCCCCTTCGCCGCAACGCTGTTTCTACCGCTCGGCCACATCTCGTCGATTGCCGTCCTCAAGCTCCTTCCGGCCCTCATTTCTGGAAAACTGACGGGAGCAGCTGTTGGAGTTGATGCTTCAATGCCGGCCTGATGACAAAATTCTCTGCTGACCCTGCCCGCACATCGGAACCTCATCAATGTTGACGTGGACGGTGTACCAACTACGGCCCTCATCGACACTGGCGTAGACGTGTCTATCATGAACGCTGACCTTAGAACATGGCTGAAAAATGTTCTTCCTCCTGGCCCAATTCTTGTGGTCCGAACTGCTGATAGTGGAACAGTCGTCGTGATTGGCGTGTGCTCAGCTGGCATCAGAGTAGCCGGATCACACACATCAGTTCTTTTTTATGTTTTAGAGCATTGCCTTCACGACATAATTTTGGGTCATAACCCTTTCTCTCAACATTCAGCCTTGATAGACTGTTTTGGCGGTATAGTGCAACTTTATCTACCTTCTATTGTTGATCCTCCAAGTTGCCCTCCAAGTCTCGTTTGTTCCACAAAACACCTGCGTCTCCCACAACGAACAGTCGCTTTCATAGGCGTTTCCCATGTTCTACCTGCCCCAGACGATGTTTATATTGGGTCCCCCAATGTTAACGTCCTGCTTTCGCACAATATTGCGTTTCCTCACACTGTCGTCCTTATACGAGCAACGCATCCTGTCCGCCACTAGTGAATTTCGGCCTATGTACGTGAGTCCTCCCTCGTGATATATCCCTCGCTGAAATCATGCCGGTGGCAGAGTATCATATTTTCACTCTAAGTTATGACAGCATCCATATTGTAGGGGAAACTTCATCTACTTCTCCGTCAGACCAAAGTGTCTTAACAAGGATGACTGCACCCGACTTACCGAAAGAACAAGCTAACAACCTGCGTTCCCTCTTTGCATCTTTTTGGGACATCTTCGACTTTGGCGACCGCCCCCTCGGCCAGACGTCTGTTTTTAAGCATCGATTCGATACAGGCGATACAAGTCCCAATCATCGGCGACCTTACCACGTTTTCCATGCTGAGCGACGCATCATCAAGCAGGAGATCGACAAAATGCTTTCTCAGAATATCATCGAGTCTTCCTGCTGTCTATGGGCGTCCCCCGTTGCACTTGTCAAGAAGAAAGACAACAGCTGGAGATTTCCTGTTGACTATCGGCATTTGAACAAGATCATGAAAAAGGACGTCTACCCTTTGTCGCGCATAGACGATGGCCTGGATTGTCGTCACGGCGCAAAATATTTTTCCTCCATCAACCTTCACTCTGGGTACTGGCAAATAGCCGTTGATGACATGGACCATGAGAAGATGGCGTTATCACTCCCGACGGCCTTTACCAGTTTGTATTGATGCCATTCAATTTATGCAATACACCCACCGCGTTCCAACGTATGATTGACGCCCTGCTGCATGGCTTCAAGTGGTCCATCTGCCTGTGCTACCTGGATGACATCATCGTTTTTTCTCCTTTTTTGACTTACCTAGAACGGCTATCGAAAATCCTATTTGTCTTTCGTATGGTGAGACTGCAACTCAATTCGGCAAAGTGCGACTTCAGCAGTCATAAAATTTCTGTGCTCGGACATCTCGTTGATTCTGTAGGGGTTTGCCCTGATCAAGTTAAAATACGGGCAGTAAAATATTTTCTTGCAACGATATGTACCACAGATGTTCACAGTTTCGTTGGCCTTTTCTTATTTCCACTACTTTGTTAAATACTTTACCGATGTCACGTGCCCTCTGACTCAACTCTTCAAAATAGAAGTTTACTTCATCTGGGGCCCTAAGCAAGCTGATGCGTTCTGAAATGTAGTGTGGCTGCTCACTTCTCCTCCTATCTTCACTCATTTTGACGTCTCAGCTCCAACAGAAGTTCGTACAGACGCAAGTGTCTATGACATTGGTGCAGTCCTGGTCCAGAAAAAACAGGCACGTGACCGTGTTGTTGCCTATGCCAGCCACCTTCTTTCTCCTTCTGCGAGAAAATATTTAATAACTGAACGCGAAGTTTCGGCACTTGTTTGGGCAGTCTGGAAATTTCGTCCCTATTTGTATGGCAGGCCATTCAGATTCATCACTGGTCACCACGCCTTGTGCTGGCTTTCATCCCAGAAAGACCCTTCAGGCCATCTTGGCCGTTCAGCGCTGCGCCTTCAAGAATTCGACTACTCAGTCCTGTACAAAACCGTCCACTTGCATCAAGATGCCGACTGCTTGTCCCGATATACTGCCAACCCTTCAGATGGCGACTCTTCTACAACCACCCTTCCTGCCGGTGTTTTCTCTCTATCCGCATTCCATGACATTGGAATCGAGCAGCAACGGGATATTTTCGTGGACAGTATTATCCGAAGGCTAACACTGGTAACGCCCGACCCTTCCCTTCGAAAGTTTGAGGTACATGATGGTGTATCGTACCGTTCCAATATGCACCCTGATGGCCCAGAAAGACTACTCACCGTTCCCCTTCAAGTGCGTCACACTGTTTTTTCCCAGCTTCATGATGCACCGATACCGATGACCTCAGCGGGTCACAGACCTATGACAGAGTTCGCTGGCACTTCTTCTGACCTGGTATGTACTACGACGTCTGCTGTTATGTTGCAGCCTGCGACCCTTGTCAGTCGCAGAAAAAACCAGATGCCCCTCCTGCTGGACGTCTTCAGTCACTGGACATCCCAAGAGACCCATTCTACCGTGCTGGGGTGGACCTGCTTTGTCCTTTTTCTACGTCAGCCACATGTAATCAGTGGGTTGTAGTAGCAACCAATAACACTACCCGATACGCGATCACACGGGCCTTTCCAATCGGCTGTGCTACTGATGTGACCAATTTCCTTTTAGAGGACGTCTTCCTACACTTCGGCACCCCTTGACAACTCCTTACCGACCGAGGCAGCTACTTCCCTTCCAAAGTTTTTGATGACCTCCTCCGCTCCTGCGCAACAAAACACAAGCTTTCGAGGGCTTACCATCCATAAACAAATGGTCTAACTGAGTGCCTCAATCGCACTCTCACCGACATGCTCTCCATGTATGTCTCCACCAATCACCGCGACTGGTATATTACGTTGCCGTTTGTGACATTCCCGTACAATTTCTCTAGACGCGACACCGCTGGGTTCTCTCTTTTTATTTGTTGTTGTTCGGCCGTGGCCCTTTGCTACTTTTTGACATGCTTCTGCCGACCGGACTAAATGACACGTCTGAGTACGATCGCGATGCAATAAGGACGACCCTAGCAGCACGCCAAGTTCCTCTACGACGAATACTTGCCTCCCAGGACAATCAGAATAGCATATACAACGCCCGTCATCGTGATCTTTACTTCACACCCGGCATTCTAGTTCTGTTTGGTCCCCCTCGCGCCGCCTTGGGCTTTCGAAGAAGTTACTCCCACGCTATTTAGGTCCCTACTACATCTTACGCCAAGTAAATGACATCACTTACGCAATCACCTATACGGACCCCGCCATCATTTACTCTCACACTGACATAGTACATGTTGCGTTACTCAAGCCATATCAATCCAGTGTCGCTTTATTATCACGGGGTCGGTGCTTCAACCACCGAGGAAATCATGAAACGGGCAGACGACGGCGACGAAGAGGACAGGGAGGAAGGCAACGTAGGTCAGTCTCTACGAGCAAGCTTGGCGCCATGATGTCTGGCCCAAGTTCATTCTGCATTTGGTCCAGTAAATTTATTCTCCCCGTAACATCATGTTTCGGGCAAGGTTAATATTTTCATATAAGATTTCTTCTACAACTATTGAATACGTAAGTGTTCTACTGCCTAGAATAATGGGAAAACTGTTCGTTCATCTGCAGTGCGTCAAACCAATATCAGTAAGTGCAATATTTTACCAAAATAAAATAAATTCAAAACGAACAACCGTTAACAGTCGCGATTTCTTAAGCTAAAACACCATGCTAAGAAACCGAATCTCTCTTACACTGAGCTAAACGCCCACACTCGCCTAATGCCCACAACACCCCACCCTCGATTCCGTTAGCTGGTGACGTACTGCAGGATTGAGGTACATGACTTTCGGGATGACAAACACGTACCTTCATTGCGCCGCCCAGAAGCATGACATCGAAGATCAAGCTCACTCCTGCCAGGCCTTCGGTGATATGGTCGGAGTTCTCGCGACCGTTTACTGTAAGAACCACAAGAAAAATAAATTTCTCTCTACAAGTACCAGAGAACTTCAAATAACCCTTTTCTGTCTCGATAATAAAGCATATGACAAAAAGCTTGTGCCATCATTTGTCACCTAGCCACACACACACACACACACACACACACACACACACACACACACACGCGCGCGCGCGCGCGCGCGTGTGTGTGTTCAAGGGATGCGCACGAGCAAACGAAAAACGGTTATTTCTATACGTTGCGGCCGGGGTAAGAGCTACGAGGGCGTATAAAAGCGAGTCCCCGGCTGCATCAGAGGCAATAAAAGATCGTTTTCTGTTCACTCGTCCACTTCCCTTGAGCATATATACATGTGATGCCAGATGTGGCAGACGTGGCCTGGCTCCTCCACTATGAATTTATTCCATTCCGACCTCTTCCTCGGGTTCTACCAATCATCGCTACCTTCTTACGTCACGAAATTTCCCCTCCCCCAAAAGAATGCATGGGTTACAATAAACAAAACCACAAAAAAGAGTCCTCTAACAAAAAATGTCAAAATATGCAATAGTTTCATTTCAGAAGAAAGTTTCGCAGCTCGCACACAAAAATCACAGCGAAGGAAAGCAGTCCGCCTACATCTAGGGGAGCTCTGGTGTACGAGGCTGGCTGTTGCGTCTTGGATAGCATAACCACGTCCTGCAGATCTGCTCTAATGATGACACGGGTTGAAGTCTTGCTAGAAACGAACAAGGTTGGAAATCCATGTTGCATGTCAAGGTCAGATTCTTTGACATTTAATCCTGTGTCGTGGCTGCAATAGACGCTATGCTTCTAATCGGCGTATGAGAAGAGGAAGGCTGATGGGGTGATGTCAGTTTTTCTGCTCTGTACAAGTGGTAGCTTGTGGTCTCTTCCGTAACTATCTTTGGGGTTCTCTTAGTTGGTTTGATTGTAGACAAAGCCTTGAGAACTGGTGCACATAACTGCGTCGACGTTGTTTTCAGCGAATATGGCTTTGATGTTGACTTCGCTTCTTTAGTGATTGCTTCTTTAGTCGGTGTTCTTTCTGATCACCTTCTTTAAGCGACAAATGTGCTCGCGATGTGCTTTCACTTGGTAGCGCTCCTTGAACGAGTAACCGTTGTATTGCCTGGGGTTCGCGGAGTTGCCTCTCTTGAAACTGCTCGTTTTGTCGTAAATGTTGGCAAAATGGGCGTCTTTCAGGATCATGAGTCAAGGTTTCTTCACCCGATCTACTGCAAGACTTGTCTTGCGATAAAAACAGTGTGGCAGACTAATGGGAAATTTCTCCAGAGGGTTGCTAGTAGTTTTAATAATAGATCTTTCTATCAGTTCGCAATGTGCTTGCTTTGGTGAATTCAGAACCTTAGTAGTGTTTCGACACTTAGTGTCACCACTGGATGATCATAGCACAAAAGACATTACTGGAGTCAGTTCAGATGTCGCAGCGTTATTCAGCTGGAAACAATTGTCGAAAGACTCTGGTCTGAAAAGTTGGGGTGTAGTTTGGTGTTGTGTGGTTTCACCAGCTCGTCAGGTGTAAATGGTCCCGTCATAACACAATTGCCGTGAGTTTCAGTAGAAACATTGACGCCAGATGAACTCATGTCACGTGGATAATGTACACAGCACGAATCATCAAGTAATTAGGGTGGTTCAGTAACATTTGGAGTCTTATGGGACGTTGAACATGTTAAAAATAGCGATTTCATAGTTTATGGAAAGGCCCGTTATAGGTCAAGTCTTTTGGCAAAATGTTCAAGATGCTTTTCGGTGAGCACAGGCTTGTGGTGAGAGTGACGAGCACCAGAGGAGCTACTTGACGCAAAACCGCGTGCAGGATCTCCGTGTTGCAGTGAAGAGGTAAGCGTTGTCGACACTTGCGCAAATAGGAACCCAGGTAGACGATTTTGTATGGAAATGGCCAGGATCTCTTTGTGTGAGCAGATGGCTGACTTCGCCTGGTGGGAATTAATTGCAAATATATGCTCTTTGCTTGATTGCGTGAAGGCTGCCAATGACTGCAATGACTGAGTTCAATGCATGGAGATAGTGGGCTCCAATTGAATCTTCATTGCAGTCTTGAAATCAGAACATCTTTTCCTTTTTTATCTTTTGTCACAATTCATTGTTTCCGAATATGTGGGTGAAGTAGAACTTGAAAGCCTCACCGAAATTGACGACTATCTCCTATTACGACCAGGATGCTGCAGTGACAGGCTGCTCAAATAGGTTGAAGCAGCCCTGTGCGGGTCCGTCATCCACTGATCTGGTGTACTTGGGGATGTCGAGGTCAGCAAATTGTTCTGCCATGGTGCTGGTCACTGTGTACTGCTATGAGATGATACGGTAGTCGATGCATGGTCAGGGCGTTTTGTGTAGAACTTCGCCGATGTTGTGCGACTGAAGAAGTGGCTGGGAGGTCTCTATCCTGTTGGCTTGTGTGACGCTTTATGTGGCAGACATGGCCTGGCTCCTTCAAACATCACCTTCAATGATTTCTCACTGACCTTCGAAGGTCGCAGGTTTGGGTACTGCCGGTGTAAAGTTGTCTCTTCGAGCACTTTTCTTTATTCACAAATGAGGAATTACTGGTCAGCTGCCAACTCGTTATCTCCAACAGGTAAGAAGTGTGACGGCCGGGCTAGACCCACTTCCGGCGTGCTCACTTCTTGCAGCCTTCGCATCGGGTGTAGTAATACCTATCACCGCTGCTTTGAGGGTGGCGCCAAGACCCTTACCATCCTTCACCACTCTGCGCAGCGCGGGCACGTGAGTTCGGGAGCGCTTTGTCAGTTACCACGCGTTGAAAAACAAGTTGCCCAATCGTTGAAGACGCATAGGTGGTTTATGGCGTTGCTCAGTCCTGATGATGTTGGGAATGCATATACATGCCTCTGAAGAGCGCAATTTGCCTGCAGTGTCAGAAGCCCCGAAGTGCCAGCATGATCGCAGCCTCTTAGGCACAGAAAGCGCAATATCACACACTTCCTAACCTAGCCTGGGTACGCTGATAGCTTTTTTCCCTGCGACATTCAAGATGATGTAAACAAAGCACCGCCTTTCTCTGTACTTTCTAAACATCTGTTGCTATTTTCTTAATACATGCGTGCGGCTTGCTTTCGTGATAATATTAGGACGCATTTTCGTGTTCTTTCAACAATAGCTACAACTTCTCACATTTTGAACAATGGTACGACACTTGGGAGCGTAATCTACCTGTTGTAGCCCAGTTTCGACCCACGCGATGAGCATTGCTGTTCATTGTTTGTGTACAAACACTAACTACTTCTTGTTCAGTGAAAGCATCTTGTGAAGTCGCAGCATCCAGGTCTGGTTCATTGGTCTCTGCTTTTCGCTTCCTTGATGTTTGGCGTAAGGGCGAAGCTCGTGAAACAGGCTCTTTGCGGGGCTTCATTGCACTTGGTCTCACGTAGGAAGGATAGTCCTCGAAGAGAATGGGCGCAGAGTCAGGAAGAAGTCTTCTGATGCGGCACGTAGGCACATAGTCTACATCGCGGAAGTGCCTGCTGCATACGACAGTCGATGCAGACTTGTCATTGATGATGGGGTTCTCTCTCGCAATATTCTTTTGCCATTTAGCGCAAAGTTCAGCATTGCTTGGGAGTTGGTGAAAAAAGAAAACACTGGGTGTTTTCCCCGAACAGTACTTGCAATACCGTACGCAACAATACACCATCACACATTTAATTTATATCCATACGTACTGCTCGTACTGAAGGTTATACGACCGTCTTCCCGAGTCGAAAAATCACTGCAGACTGAGCACTGAGAAAGCTCTGAACAAAAAGTAGCCGTGGTGAGCAATTACCAGAATAAAGCAAGTCTCACTAGAGGGAAAGAGAAATCGGCCACAACCTGTTTGTATAGCCACAACAGCATATCAAAAAAAAGCTGTGCACTTGCCGAAAAATTGGGATGTCCGCTTCTCTTCCTAACCATGTTCTTGCACGAACTCGAAATATAGCGCAGAAGTGATTTGCACAAGAGATTTTAGTTCGAAAGCAAGCGGCTTGCGAGCGTAAGCAGCTGCATTCTTCACAATATTCATAGATATGGCTTTCAGTACGAAGGAATGCAAAAGAGATTGGCGTCTCCAGAATTAATGTTTACAGGTGGTGTTAACACCTTGACAATGCATGCCACTCCTCCAGGGCATGCCGTTCGAAGGGGCTATTCTGCAGCAAAAGTCCACTTTTTTTACCTATGTTTTTACCCATTAGAGATACAAGTCACGTACGTGTTTGAAAGAGCTGTCCAGCAGCAGACTGCAGCTTTTAACCCTGAAAGCCACTACAGATGTATTTCTAAATATAAAGAAATAGAAAATAGCTAGCAAAGGGAAGGTGTGCTTGTCATTTTTTAATTGCGGCCTCGTTGTCCAAGGAGAGCAAGTACCAAAGTTGTTTGGTGCTTGCCACTTGCAGAACAATGCAGTGTTGTTTATCTCTCTATCTCTCTTTGACCATTGCCAATGCTTTGTGCTTCATGCATTATGCCTCGTTAGCCAATTTTTTGAATTTTGACTGAGCTTCAGCTTGTATTATCGACGAGCGCATGCACACCTAAATTATGCGTTGTGTTGTCTGATAACATTTGTTGTTTTTTTAAGCAGAGATGATTTCTTTATCCCTGACTTCTTGGGTAACAGCCCTCCCCCTCATTGTCGAGAACCCTTATTTCACTGTTTCACATCGACAATCGCCCCGTGCCATGTGCGCGGCACAGAAGATGCAATGCCAGGGTCGCTGCGCCCGTACTGCCGACGGGTGGCGAAACATACTCAGAAACTCTCCTATTGTATTCGCAATGTTTGAGAAGACCGTGAGGAAACAAGTGCATGCAGGGGCAGTCTAGCCCGGCCGTGTTGGGGGATGCCCACACAGCCAGCCCATGTCATTGTTCAGGCAGCCTGATTTTGGCGATCCGCTGGTGCTTTATAATTAGTCGCTGGCAATTTCTACTGCAGTTATTCTGAATTTGGTAGTGAACTACCGAAGTCGGACAGGCACTGCGAGTCATAGTTGCAATGTTTACTCTTTATTGTTTGCTTGCTGAGCTATGTTGAATGCCGCTGCGCATATGTGAATATGTTGGATGCGGCTGTGGGGACGCCGTGCAGTCAAAGGCGAGGTTTACTGCCCGAGCACGAACGCTCATCTTCCCCGGCCGTCGCACACGCGTTTCTGTACGTGCACTCCTTCACACCGCAGCAGACGATGTTCCCGGCGTTCAAAACTTCTTTTTCTTCAATATACGCCGCACACGCGTTTCTCTACATGCAGTGTGGGATATTATACATGCTAGAATCAATGACCTTCCCGCGAAAGTCTTCACAACATGGTGGCTGCAGCCGAAAATACTACGCAGTTTGAAGTGACGGGCATACAAGCGGCTGCTGCAGGCGCGCCGGCTGCACGAACCCCCAAACGACAGCCATGTTGTGTTTGCACTAACGCCCTCTTTAGGCAGTGAAAGTAGCGAATATAACGTTGTCTGACTCACAGTCTAGTGCTCTACTTATCCTGTGCTTAAAAACCGAGTGGGTGCTTTCCGCCACTGTCATTCTCTGCATGTGCTTGCATATTTTGCATCTGCTTTTTCCGCAAGGGCGACACCCTGTTTGAGGTTTCATGCCTACCTTTTAATTTATTTAATAACCCTTTATACTTTTCGGCCGCCTGTATACCACACAAGGAGGAGAAGTGAGCATTTTAGACAGTCACACGCTCTGTTCCGACATGTTAAAGTGTGTTCTTAGAACCTTGCTTTTGTTCGGTGGGTTGAGTGTGAAAGTTAATAGTAAATATTTGTTGCGGTGCTAGTCGGCATCTTTCTGGTGGTTTAGAAGAGTCTGGCACTCAGGATTTTCCGCTTTTTTGATGGTGTCATTGAAGATTGTTGTCATACCCAAGCCATACCCACTGCAGGTTACATGAAAAATACCAAGCCACCTCGCGTACAGAAAGATTTGCCACCGCTCCCCAAACAACCAAACGTTATTAACCTTTCAAATAAAGAACTTAGCAAAGAAGAACTGAATGTACTATCACGTGGACTTACATATAAGTAAGTGTCTGATCCTTCTGTCTATGGGAATCGGTTTAACACGAAAGCAAAACGTGTGTACTGTTAGGAAGGAGGCGTCGGGACATGCCGCCACGTCCGTGACTGTGGTGACCTCGTGTAGCGTGGTACCGGCTGGAGCCATCCGAGTGCCGGGAGAAGACGAGTCGAGGAGCCGGCGTAGATGAGAAGAAAGCGTTTATGTAGAATATTTACATATTCAGAGTAGCGTAGAACAGCATGGAACAGATGAAGCACACCCGAGCGTCTCTGAGCTCGCGTTTTTATACACTGCCTTCCCTGGATTCACTGCGAGGGAAGACAAGTCAGTTCAGGTCCCTCCAATAAGATTGTCCTCCTCCACTCCGACCCCCTGCAGACTAGTGCGCCAAACCAGTTTCTAGAAAAGTGCAAGGACACGTACACCTGGTAGCACAGGGAAGATCAATACGACACCACTGGCTCTGCTAGATCCCTGCAGGCCCCGAACACAATGCACCAAGGCGCGGTCGCTGGCCCAGTAATGTAGAAAGCGTGCCCTTCGCACAAGTCCAGATGCGAGGCCCATTGTTCGGTGCACCACCTAAAGGAGGAGGCGTAAGCACATGCTGCAAAGGTCCCTCGGGTAGTCAGGTGAAAAGGGTTCCAGGTCCGGGGGCCCAGCAGACTCACCGCACCACAATTGTGATTTTAAGCCGCCCTGGAATGTCGCTCCCGGCATAACAGTACAAAAGAAGTTGATCATTTATTAGGCATTGTTTTGCCACAAGAGCGAATGAATGAATCCTACAGCAACAAATTGAAATTTCACACGATTAACGAATAGCAGCTGGAAACTTGCAGCGCGCACTTCAAGCTGAAAGCAAACACGAAATGAGCATGCAGAGGACCAGCGCGTCTAGCAATTGTAATAGCTCGACATCTTACTTCGTGTGAGTGCAGTACGCCTCTTTAATAAACACGGCCGTGGCCGCGAGTGAAGTCTGTAACTGCAGTTACGTCAGAGCATACTTGCGATGGAAGCACAATAGCTAGTAAGCGCCCGCGTCACGAGACTAGCGCACGTGCCCTGTGGAAGCGCGCGCACATCGCATGACCTTCAGTGCGCGCCAACGCACGCCTTTCTTGCCATCTCGCTACTGATGACGAAAACGTGCTGACGTTGCTGAGCTCTAAGGACTACAAACGGCATATGGTGTATGTAAATAGCACGCCGTTAGTAAGGTGGTCGACGTACACTCCATGGTCTAGTAGTTGCGCGCCGCGCGCTGCGAAGCTAGAGGTCGTAGGTTCGTCACCCGGTGAGGGAACACTTTGTTCTGACTTGTTTCTCTGGGCGCGGCTAGTATACCCTTTTCAAGGTTATATCCGAGACGGAAATACGTCAGCGAAGCCGTTATGGATCCTGGCATAAAACAATTCCGTAATAAAAATTAAGGCATTTACCGATATGTATAGCTTTGATTGAGCAGATAAAGGCACAATTTGCATTCATTCAACACGTGACGCTACAACGTCCATCAATCTTTAATGAAAGGAAACACGTACAAATATTGTTTGTGGGAAGGCTATAGCTTTTGAGCCGCCTTTAGCATCAAGGTGCTCTTGCCTGCGTGCTGCTTGCTTCTATAAAACAGACGGTGTCCGCTGTGATGGTGCAGCGATTACGCTGCAGCGGTTATGGTGCGCGGCTGCTGATTCAAAAGCTGTGGGTTCGACCCTGGCCCCGGCATTTCGGTAGAGGCGTGAAACTAGAGGCCCCTGTGTTGTGTAATGCCATTCCATGTTAAATAATACCTTATGGTGTGTGGGGGGGGAGAGGTGACAGCAGCATCAACACAATGCTTAATCGCTGTCTGTTCCTTGTGCAGTTTTGCGCTGGCCTGGCAGCTCCCTTGGTAGCCACATCTTCGACGGTTTTTGATGTCTCACCGGTTGCTGATCGACACGCGCAAGTTTCGGCTTGCGTGCGCACCGACTGCTATGTCCTTCTCTCGGAGCAAAAACATGCTTCGTTCGTCAGCATGCCGGCAACCTTCTTCGATGACATCCTCCATGACAGCGTACTTCCGAAAACGCCCACCGATGTGACGTAGGTGGTCAATGATATAAAAGCGCCGCCGCAACTGCATTGCTTCAGTGGGGAAGGTGACAGCAGCACCAGCACAATGCTTAATCGCTGTTTGTTCCTTGTGCAGTTTTGCGCTGGCCTGGCAGCTTCCTTGGTAGCCACATCTTTGACGGTTTTTGATGTTTCACTGGTTGCTGATCAACACGCGCAAGTTTCGGCTTGCGTGCGCGCCGACTGCCCTGTCCTTCTCTCGGACCAAAGCCATGGTTCGTTCGTCAGCATGCCGGCAACCTTCTTCGATGACATCATCAATTGCAGCGTACTTCTGAAAACGCCCACCGATGTGACGTAGGTGGTCAAGGTGTAACGAGCTGTATAGAGAGACAAAGCTCTAGACGAGACGCTCGTGTTTCTGTACGGAAACCTGCGATGACTCAATCGTCATCGAGCAGTAACGAGGCCGTTTATGCAATCACACAAAAAAATGTATTTACAAAAGACATGAAAGGTGTAATAATAAATGAAGTAAGGGAAAAAATATAACATGCTGGGAATGCTGGTGTGAGAGTCACAAGGGCATAAAAACAGGAAGAGTTCACCGGGGAGGAAGGCGGTGGTCAGGTCCCGGTGGCAAACTCAACGCTGGGAAGGGACGGCCGACGCTTGGGTAGCCTGCTAAGTCCAATGACAGCCGCGGCCAAGAACGCGGCTCACTGCGGAGGTCGTTGACCTGGAGCACGCATGGCGTTTGCCATGCCTATCTCGAACGCTGGCTGGCGCTCGCTGCCGTAGCTGCCGGACTCGCCTGGCGGAAACGTCCTGGCGACGTTTCGCCCACGCCAGGCCCGAACTGCACGGACGGCTGGTATGGCCCCAGGTGGGAGCCTGCTGAGACCTCGAGTCCGCAACCAGACGGGTCACTGCTCCCACGCACTGGTTCTTCAACCTTGCTTCTTCCTTCCAGCCACGTCAGCCTCGCTCCTTCTTCTTCGCACCACCACCTGCCCAGATTTTCCTGCGTCGTCTTCTTCGACTGTCTCTGTGGCGCGCACTTCAAACACAATTCTATCTTCACGATCACGTACGGCCACTTCGCCCATCACACATGCCCCTGCTTCGGAAAAAGTTTTTTCTTTCTAAAAAAACTTTCTAGCCACGTCTTAGTCGCAATCACCACGTGTCCACACAAGACCACTGCAACGCACCAGTGAATAGAGGTGAAATATGTCCACAATAAATGTTCACACACCCTCACACATAAAAAACAAGAAAAAAATTGCCCGCAGCTTCCCTCGGGGGAACACTGAGGAGGATGCGGAGCATATAATTGGTTAACGGGGTGTTAAAGTGCGACTTACTTGGGTCGATGGCTAAATTGGTTAACGTGGTTGTGAAATGGGGTGTTAAATTGCGACTTACTTTGGTCGATGGCTAAATTGGTTAACGTGGTTGTAGGAGGGGGTGTTAAATGAGTGAACACGTACACACGTATGCGAAAGGACGGCGCTGGTCGAAGGGACGTCGATCATTGTGTTTGTGGATTCGTTGGAATTCATTTCACCGTGACCTTGGACGTCGACGCGCCGTACAAACCAACCGACGAGCGGCAACTGAGCGAGCGAGCGCCGACCTTGAGTATATATACAGCGCGATGGCGCATGCACTGTCAGCTGTTGAATGTTCTCGAAGGAGAAGCGCGCGCGCGGCACAGATGGCGACGGCGCGACGGCGCATGCGCTGTCAGCTGTCGAATGTTCTCGAAGGAAAGCGCGCGCGGCACAGATGGTGGGAGACGGTGCGACGGCGCATGCGCGCGCGTCAGCTGTCGAATGTTCGAGAAGCGGTGCGGACGGCGCGGACGGCGCACTACAAGGCGCGAGTATAAGATGCTTCCGCATCTAAAAACATGTAGTCAGCCATGGCACGATGACTGTTTTCTTCTGGTCAATAAACCACGTGGTTCAGAAATATACATTTTAGACAAACTGTAAACCAGTTGCAATACACTTCCGTGAAAGTTTAGGTTACAGCCTACTCATGAAATCGGCACCTGAATTATCTGAGCCTCCAATATGTTGAATAACAAAAAAATACTCTTGTAATGCCAGACTCCATCTCGGTAGTCTGCCGTTCAGGTGTTTGGCCTTAGCTAGATATTGTAATGGTTGGTGATCAGTTTGCACAACAAACTGCGTTCTGTACACAAAGATGTGAAACTTTTCTATTGTCCACACTAGTGCCGTTCTCGTTCTATGGTGGAGTAACTCTGTTCTCGCGGCAATAGCTGTCGGCTGGCGTATGACACTGGATGTAACACCCCATCGTGGTCCTGCATGAGAACTGCCCCGATACAGGTGTCAGATGCATCCGAACGCAGTACGAATGTGCGTTTCGGATCAGGAGCTCGTACTATTGGTCCTATTGAGAGGGCTTGCTTCGGTGTCTCAAAAGCCGCTTCTCTTTCTTGGTTCCAGCAGATCTTGTTCTTCTCCCTTTTCTTGGTTAATTCCGTTAAAGGCTGGGCCTTTTCGGCATATCGGGGTATTAAATCGCGGTAGTATCCTGCTAATCCCAGGAACGATCGCAGCTGCCTCTTGGTCTCGGGTCGAGTTGCGTTAGCTATCTTCGCCACTGTACTTTCTACTGGTTGAATAGTTCCGCCTCCCAACCGATGACCCAAGAAGATGATGGATTCCACGGCGATTTCACATTTCTGAGGCTTGATCGTTAGTCCTGCTTCATGGACTCGCTGCAACAAGTGCTGTAAAGTCTCCAAGTGCTCCTCCCAGGTCGCTGTAGCTACGAGAACGTCGTCAATGTAATGTACTACGTTTTCCACACCCTGAAGAAGAGTCCTCATTAATCTCGTGAACACTGCGGAAGCCGTCTTGATGCCGAAAGGCATATATATGAATTGGTAATGTCCTGACTGCGTCGAGAAGGCAGTGACTGGTCTTGAAGCCCGATGGAGTGGGACTTGCCAATAGCCTTTCTACAGATCGAACTTGGAAAAATATCTCTTGGTGCAGACCTCGATGAACATTATGTCCCTTCGTGGTATGGGTTCGGCATCGAAGATTAGAATCTCATCGATACGCCGAAAGTCCACACACGTACGATAAGCGTTATCCGGCTTCTTGACGAGAACCAGTGGTGAATTATAAGGAGAATTCGATCTCTCGATGACGCCATGCTTCAGCATGTCTTGAACTTCCTTCTCGACGACTTTCTTCATGGCTATCGGCAAAGGGTACTGTGGAGTGTTAATAGGTTCAGATGTTGTCAACTGAAGGCGGCACTCCAAAATGTTTGTCTTTCCGGGGATGTCGGAAAAGACATCGTCATAAGCGGCTGGAATCTTTTCAAGCGCAACACGCTTCTCTTCTTCCAGTCCCTCGGCTATAGGAATTGCTTCCACGCCAACGCTTCGGGTAGTCTTGCAGACTGATAATGGCGTGTCTGTCTCGTCCTCTTCCATGACCACGAAAGATGCTGTTTGAGGGGTTGTCCTCGGCTGCCGATTTTCATAGCGCTTCAGCATATTTACTTGAAACAGTTTGTTGCCATGTCCCAGGTCCAATAAATAGTCGTGGTTATCTTTTTTTCCAACGACTCGAAAAGGTCCTTTCCATTGCATCAATATTTTGTTCTCCATGGTAGGGAGTAAGATCAAAGCAAGATCTCCCACTTCTAACAGACGGTTCTTGCTTCCCCGATCATAGTACTGCTATTGAGTTTTCCTCGCTTGTGACAAGTTCTCATGGGCTAGTTGCAACGTCTTCTCAAGACGATCTCGAAGATCCAAGACGTAGCCATACGTTGTTTTTACTTCATCACTGATGTGTTCTCCCGTCCATAGCTCCTTCAATACTGAGAGGGCCTCGAACGTATCTCTCATAGATAAGGTCAAACGGCGAGAATCCCATGCTGGTTTGGGGTACCTCTCGGTATGCAAAAAGGAGTGGCGCGAGCAGCCGATCCCATGATTTCGGATCCTCTTGTCATAGTTTTCGCAGCATCTGTTTCAGCGTGCCATTAAACCGTTCAACCATCCCGTTGCACATTGGGTGGTAGGGTGTCGAACTTAGATGTTTGATGGATAACAATGCGTTGACTTCTCTCATCAACTCTGACGTGAAGCAAGATGCCTGATCGCACAGAATCTCACGGGGAAATCCAGTGCGTGAAAACATTTCCAACAGGCCCTCTGTCACAGTCGCCGAATCAATCGCGGGCAGGGCCACTGCGTCCGGATAACGTGTCGCAAAGTCAACCATTGTCAGAATGTATCGGTTACCCTTGTTAGAGACTGGTTTCAAGGATCCGATAATGTCAACTGCCACTCGCTCGAATGGTGTCTCAATCAACGGCATTTGGCCAAGTGGTGCTTTGCCTACTTTGCTTTTCGGGTACGTTCTTTGGCACGTATCACAAGATCGAACATATCTTTTAGCTTCTTCCTGTACTCCAGGCCAATAGAACGAGCCTAGTACCCGATCAACGGTTCTTTTCGTACCTTGATGTCCTGACATCAGACTTTCGTGCGCCAACTCAAGCACTTGGCTGCGCAATTTGCAGGGAACTACCACCTGTTTTATCATTTTGCCAGAGGATAACCGGTAATGGCGGTAGACTATCCGCCTTTCTATGGTAAAGGAATAATGGGTTGATCCCCTTCTATAATATACTTGTTCGACTTTGTTTCTGCAGGTATCAAAGGTCTTGTCTTCTGCTTGCGCAGTTTCGAGATCCTTTCTGGTCATTTTCAAACTGTCGACCTTGAGAGTGGCTGAATCCGGCTTAGACCTTGTGCTCTTGATGCCGCTCAGCAAGTGGTTCAAGTGATGACTTTCCTCCTTGCATCGTTTACGTGCTACGCTGTCCGTCTCTAATTTCGGTACAGCAAGCTTCTCTTTCCATGTTGTATCAGGGTCGTGAGCCTGACGTGATCCGGGCACATTTCCCACGATAATGTCGTATAACGGGGAAATTATGCATTTTACGATGCATACGCCTGAAAAGTAAGGTGAAAAAATTTCCACCTTTGCCTCTGGAACCTTAATTCTACTTCCATCCGCCAAAAACAATGTTGCCGTGGTTCCCGTAAGTGCTCCGTCTGGCACGAGGGAACGCCGCACAACCATCGTATTACTTCCTGTGCTCCGTAATACTGAGGCAGTCTTGCCGAATATCACGCCCTGCAACACGGGCATCTGATGTTTCGTCACCCTTGGTTCGGTATTCACTGCAATAGCCATACTCTCTTCGCTTTTTTCGTCCTCCACCTGCTCGACTTCGTTAAGGTTCTCCCTTTGCGACCACATACACGAGACTTTCCGGGTAGTGCTGGGTATCTTGGTACACGCTTGGGTGTCGTGCCCAGTTTTACGACAATACCCACAGTATGGTTGCCTTGTCCGAGCGCGGCATTCTGCAGCTCTGTGACCGTTCTTGTCACACACATAACATCGAGTGGAAGCCTTTGAAGTTGAATTACCGCCTTTTCCTGCAGGAGTGTTCTCCCCTTTGTCACGGAATACAAGCAAGTTTGACTGTCGCTGAACTTCTAAGAAATTGTCGGCCGCTTCCGCCATCTCTTCAAGCTTACGGCAGTTTTTCTCTCGCGAAAATAGCGCCACCTTATCATGACAGTTGTTTATAAATTGCTCCGCTACTATGAGATTCCGAACTGAGGAGTATTCCTTTTCGTTTTCGACATCTCAGCCCATCTGTCGAAGAAGCTTGTTAGCCTCGTTGCGTACTGCATGCCCGTTTCCCCATCTTGTGGCTTGCGGTGTCGGAATTTTTCCCGGTAGCCCTCCGCCGTGAAACAAAATCGTTGCAGTAGCGCCAACTTGGTTTTGTCATAATCGACAGCCTCTTCTGGTGACAGACGACCAAAGACCTTGAGACCCTCCCCGCTCAAACACAAACTTAGGGCCCTGGCTCACTTGTCTTTTGGCCATTCTTGACCGGTAGCAATATTCTCAAACCTTTTTAGGTATGCGTCTAAGTCGTCCCGGTTCTCGTTATACCCTGGCATGAAATTGTGAGAATTAATGGTAGCAGATGCTCGAACTGGTCGGCCTTGGTCAGCCACCACTGACTCTCTAACGCCTTCAGCCTGAGCGAGTTGAAAATGCAACTGTATAGTCTTCTGGTATTCCTCCTGAAGTCGCCGTTCTGACTCCATCTGCTCCATCTTCACTTTCCTTGCTTCACGTTCTGCAGCCCTCTCTTCTCGAGCTCGACACTCCCGTTCTTCTACCCAAGCCCTTAACTCAGCTCCCTCTAGCCCCATGCGCAACGCCAGTGCCGTTAAATTCGAACTCATCTTTGATCTGTCTTTTTTTCTAGCAAAATGTAACCAGGGAACAGTAACTAATAATGCAATAAACGGCTTCGTCCTGTTGCCTTGGACGCCAATGTAACGAGCTGTATAGAGAGACAAAGCTCTAGACGAGACGCTCGTGTTTCTGTACGGAAACCTGCGATGACTCAATCGTCTTCGGGCAGTAACGAGGCCGTTTATGCAATCACACAAAAAAATGTATTTACAAAAGACATGAAAGGTGTAATAATAAATGAAGTAAGGGAAAAAATATAACATGCTGGGAATGCTGGTGTGAGAGTCACAAGGGCATAAAAACAGAAAGAGTTCACCGGAGAGGAAGGCGGTGGTCAGGTCCCGGCGGCAAACTCAACGCTGGGAAGGGACGGCCGACGCTTGGGTAGTCTGGAAAGTCCAATGACAGCCGCGGCCAAGAACGCGGCTCACTGCGGAGGTCGTTGACCTGGAGCACGCATGGCGTTTGCCATGCCTATCTCGAACGCTGGCTGGCGCTCGCTGCCGTAGGTGCTGGACTCGCCTGGCGGACACGTCCTGGCGACGTTTCGCCCACGCCAGGCCTGAACTGCACGGACGGCTGGTATGGCCCCAGGTGGGAGCTTGCTGAGACCTCGTGTCCGCAACCCGACAGGTCACTGCTCCCACGCAGTGGTTCTTCAACCTTGCTTCTTCCTTCCAGCCACGTCTGCCTCGCTCCTTCTTCTTCGCACCACCACCTGCGCTGATTTTCTTGCGTTGTCTTCTTCGACTGTCTCTGTGGCGCGCACATCAAACACAATTCTATCTTCACGATCACGTACGGCCACTTCACTCATCACACAAGGTTATAAAAGCACCGCCGCAACTGCATCGCTTCAGTGGGGAAGGTGACAGCAGCACCAGCACAATGCTTAATCGCTGTCAGTTCCTTGTGCAGTTTTGCGCCACATCTTCGACGGTTTTTGATGTTTCACCGGTTGCTGATCAACACGCGCAAGTTTCGGCTTGCGTGCGCGCTGACTGCCCTGTCCTTCTCTCGGAGCAAATTCATGGTTCGTTCATCAGCATGCCGGCAATCTTCTTCGATGACATCATCCATGACAGTGTACTTCTGAAAACGCCCACCGATGTGACGTCGGTGGTCAAGAATATAAAAACGCCGCCGCAACTGCATCGCTTCAGTGGGGAGGGTGACAACAGCACCAGCACAATGTTTAATCGCTGTCTGTTCCTTGTGGAGGTACGTTACCTAAGCAATGCCTATTGCCTTCGTTCTGACGATCGATTTTTGCTGCTGGTACCTTGCCCCCACATTTGCTCATTTATGCTTACTTCATCATATGCTGATATTGTACATGGCCTGCGTACTCTCTTACTAAGCGGCGATGTGGAGTTAAACCCGGGACCTCCGCAAAGGCTAACTCGGGCTAATTTGGCTAACTCAGGCCTTACATCGCGCACAGGTTCGCCTACTCGAACGGATTCTAATAATCCATCAAGTTCTGATGCCGACAATAAATGGTCTGTTTCAGAAATGTTTTCTCAAATTCTATCTGGCCAGAAGAAAATGGAACAAGATGTCGCGCAATTGCGTAACTCTGTCAACTCCCGGTTTGAGGCTATCGAAACGCGCTTAACTGTTCTAGAGAAGACTCCACCTTCTCACAATGCTGCATTCTACGACGAACTGCGTTGCCAAATTGAAAAGCTGTCTTCTACAGTCAACAAGCTTTCTTCTCGAAGTGATGACTCAGAAAATCGTTCGCGCAGAAACAACATTATCATATACGGTCTGGAGGAATCGGAAGATGAAAATAGCGATTCTTTAAAGGCCAGTCTGTCGAAGTTTTTTTCAGACATACTTAAAGTTGAATTTCCGCAGATCGAACGATTCCACAGGATTGGTAGATACTTTGGTAGTAAACCTCGCCCGGTCATTCTTAAACTTCTTGACTTCCGCGAAAAGATTAAGGTGCTGAAAAATGGCTTTAAGCTGAAGGGTTCTAACATGCGTATAACGGAGGACTTCTCTGAACACATACGGATTATTCGCCAAAAACTATGGGACGCCGCTGCATCCTTTAGGAATGACGGTTTCACTATGCAATTAAGGTACGATCGTCTATATGTATATAATGCGCGTTATGACTGGGATTGTATTTCTATCTCATTAGTGAAATCCACCAAACAGTCTTCTAAACGCCCCACTCTTACGAAATGACCGAATCATGATAAGGTGTGTATTCTCAATATAAATGTCAGAAGCCTCACTAATGAACTTCCTGATTTTGTACACTTGCTACCTATTGTCCTCACATTATTGGCGTCACGGAAACCTGGCTTCATGGCGACATATATGATTTGGAAATTACTCCACCAGGGATCAATGTTGTTCGTACTGATCGATTGCATGGCCGAGGTGGCGGCGTTGCCATCTTCTTGAGGTCTGATTTAAGTTTTTCTGTATTAAAGTCACCTGCAGATATTGAAACCGTCTGGTGCAAGGTTCATATCGCGAACTCTCCTATAATTGTCGGTGTATTTTATCGTCCCCCAGGTTCATCACAAGTTCAGTTCACAGTACTCAGTAGTTTTATACAACAAAAATGCTTTTCTTCAGGTAACCTAGTTTGCATGGGAGACATTAATGTGCCTGGCATTTCATGGCCCTCGCTCTCCACTTTGGGCACCGATTCATCAATTTGTAGAAGGATGATTAATTTTTCACTAAACTTAGGTCTTAAACAAGTTGTCACTGATGCCACAAGGGACAATTTTATACTGGACCGCGTTTTTCTCAGTGCTTTACTATATACAAGGGGGTTTACAGCGCAGGTCAATAATGTTATCTCTGATCATAGAGGTGTACTAATCTCTCTTAATTGCACAGTTCCGAAACGCCGCTATGAATATACAATTTTTCGCGATTATAGCCTGGCTGACGATGTGTCTATAATTGGCACCTTAAGCAGCGAGTTTGACATTTTTAAAGAACTTAGCTATACTGGTGATGTCAACAGTTTGGTGTCTTATTTTGAAAATCTTGTTATAGAATGTATTGAAACACATGTACCACTAAAACTAAAAAGAAAAATACTGAACTTTCATGAATAACGAAAGAAATACTGCATTTAAAGCGTCGACTATCAAGGCTAAGGCATGCAAATCGTAATGGCAATGCCCTGGGTAGAGCTGAATTCAATACAGTGAAGGAGGAACTTCGTAGGAAAATAAATGCTGCTAAAGACTTCTTTTTCTCGTTTACCTTGCCAAATATGGTTAAGAATAATCCCCGAAAATTTTGGAGCTCAATCTCGCCAAAGGAATGCTCTACTAGCACATTCGTCCTTAATGACGCTCCTACTAGCCAGCCGCAGGTCATTGCCAATGCATTTAACGAATACTTTACATCTGTCTTTGCTCAGGATAATCACGAAATTTCTTCTTGCACTCCACTTCATGCCTCGCTTGTTTCTATTGATGATGTCTCTGTGTCTACAGAAGGTGTTTTAAATTTCATTTTAAACGTCGATTCAAAAACGTCGTCTAGCCCAGACAATGTTAATAATATTTTTCTTCATCGCTATTCTCTATGGACAAGCCAATACCTGTCAGTAATTTTTAACAAATTATTATCAACATCAACTGTTCCATCATCGTGGAAAACTGCACAAGTCTTTCCACTCCACAAATCAGGTAGTAGGCAATCTGTATTAAATACAGGCCTATATCATTAACCTCTCGCTCATGCAAACTACTGGAACATATTGTCTTCAAACACACCATCAATTTTCTTGAAACTAACAATACTCTGTCCAATGCACAACATGGTTTCCGGCGTGGATTTAGTACCATAACTCAGCTGACAGAATTAACTCAGGACATATCTATAGCTCTTGACTTAGGTCTTCAGGTGGACGCATTATTCATAGACTTTTCTAAAGCCTTCGATACTGTCATCCATTCAAAACTTCTATATAAACTCAATCTCTTACTAAAAAACCAATCGCTTGTTCTGTGGATTAGAAGTTTCCTTTCAAGTCGTAGCCAATACGTATCATTTAACACCTTCCATTCATCTAAAGCACGTGCATCTTCCGAAGTGCCCCAGGAATCTGTGCTAGGGCCATTACTTTTTCTGTTATATATAGATGACCTACCCGACACAGTTTCCACTAAAATTCGTCTTTACGCTGACGACTGCGTTTTATATCACGTAATAAATTCACCTGATGATCATCTTACACTCCATACATCGTTCTTAAACTTTGGCAGGTTGTGCCAAAATTGGCAGATGAGCATTAACTTTCAAAAGACAGCTGCTATGTGTTTCAGTAGACAGAAAACCCCATCTGTGTTTGATTATTCTTTTAATAACTATGTAGTGCAGCGGGTCTCACAATATAAGTACCTTGGTCTCCTTTTCACTACTAACTTATCTTGGTCTAGTCACATCGATACAACATGCAACAAGGCTCTAAAGAAACTTGGATACCTTAACCGCTCACTACGTTTAGCCCCAAAAGAAACAAAACTGCTTACATACAAAACCTTCGTACGACCGATCCTTGAGTATGGAGCCACTGTATGGTACCCTTTAAAATCACTGACATAAAACGCGTTGAACCAATCCAGAAAAAAGCTATTCGATTCATTTACAGACGCTATGATCGTAATTTTTCACCATCATGCCATCAAGCGCAGCTTGGTCTATCATCACTTTCTAAAATACGAGACATCGAGTCTCTGAAACTTTTCACTCTTTATTTAATTCATCGCAATATTCACCACACAACTACATAACACCTGCCAAACCATCATCCACCAGAAACAGCCACGCACTTAATGTATCTGTGTTTCATCCTCGTACTGATTTCTTCAAATACACCTTTTTTCCTCGGTGTATTTGAATGTGGAACCTCATACCAGGTCACATTCGGTCTTTGCAGAAAGATGAACTTTCGAAGGCATGAAAAGACGGTGTGTTGTAAACCTTTCAATGTTTGTATAACTCTGTAAAATTTTTGTATTTCTATGATCTGCCAATGTACTTGTGTATTCAGCTGTTTTGTTTTGTTACCTTTTTAATATTTCTTGCTGTGTACCGACTCCTGCGATAGCCCCACAACGGGGCTGCAGTATTTGAAAATAAATAAAAAATAAATAAATGGTGTGTGTGTGTGCGTGTGCGTGTGTGTGTGTGTGTGTGTGTGTGTGTGTGTGTGTGTGTGTGTGTGTGTGTGTGTGTGTGTGTGTGTGTGTGTGTGTGTGTGTGTGTGTGTGTGTGTGTGTGTGTGTGTGTGTGTGTGTGTGTGTGTGTGTGTGTGTGCTGACGTCGTTATCGCGTTTAACTATTAAAAAGTAAATTAGGAGTTCAACCCCCAATTTTTTTGCAAATACCATGAAAGCATAGTGCTAAGTGTTACATGAAACGATCATGATTAAACTGTGTGGTTTTTTTTTTAATTTTAACGAGAAAGGGAGAGTGGTTAGCATGGTACAGATTTATTTTCTAAGATTTCAAGCAATGTACTAATGTGAGCACATTCCAATGACAATTTTTCGTCTGTGTGAATACATGTGAAATAACTTACCCCATTTTGAGATATCGGTGACATCCGGCAGGTAGGAGGAAAATTGCTCTTCCCGAATCTTGTCCTCAATTCCCGTCATTCTTGACACAAGGTTGAATCCGTTCATGCACTAGAGAGTGAGACAAAACACAGTTCGTGAACCAGAAAACGAGATAGAAGAGACCCAAGAAAGCCAAAACCGAATCATTTTTGTCAGAGGACGACCCTGCCTTCTTTTTACCGTACTGAACAGTAGTACTTCACGGTCTTATTTTCTAAAAGCTGCACTGTCCATGAGAGTACGAAACATAACATATTTGTTCGCACTCTCGTTTCTGAGAATCATGCTTGCCTGATGTAGTGGGTTGCACATTGTGAGTAGATTTTTTAACGAAACGCACTGACATTGACGCAGGATGAAAGGTGGCTTACCACTGGACACAAGTAGAAAGGTGACCAGTGGTGTGTCGTCTTTTTTTTTACCTGTGCCCGACGAAAACAACCTATCAAGGGGAGTACTGGTGTACTTATCTCCAATGAAATTCGGGAAAACACTCAGGCTTACTAGTAAAATACAAATACAAGCATGGAACAAAGCCTGTTCGGAAAATTGTGCTATCGTATGCTCATTGCGCTTGAATCCGCTCACTTTTCTTTGCAGAACACTCGTGTTTTATTATGACCCTAGTAAGACGGCTGCCATTTTGAGGGGACACAGCCTCATTTTTCATGTATGTTATCCACTCCAGTGATTCCTAAAACTCCTTGGCTACAACTAAAGAAGAAATTCTAGCTGCGACCGCGTACTTTTTGCAGTTTCACAGGTATCAGATATATATTACGGACAAAAGTGTCCCGAACACAAGGGCAAAAGGTCAATGTTCTATGCCTCACGGGGACTTCGGTACTCGGATTCACGCTCAGAAAATGGAGAAATAGCAAGAATATTATAAATTCTTAGTGCGTACAAACGTGCAATTTTATACCGTGGAAACAAAATGCATAGCTTTGTCACAAAACAACAAATATTGAAACCTGAAGATCATGTACCTACTGCATAGTGTGCTTGTTTATCTTGTGCAGAAAATAGGTAAGTTTTAGACTTTTTTCCTAAGACTATGACGATAGTGGTTCCTGCTTAATTTCCGTGGCCTGTGCATGTCTGTTGAGAACAATTTGAATTAAGTATGTTAGCGTTAGAGTTCCATGGGTGGTTCGCTTGAGTGAATTTCTCTAATGGTCGTACCTTAATTTATAGATCACATTGCTACTACCTTGCAATCCAAAACATTTAGAAGGAAGAAACTTAATTTTCTTGTAAACATGGAGAAGCAAATGCCACACAGTTAATGCATTCACTTGTGTAAAAGACATTTCTAAAAGGTACGAGCATGTCTGTTCATTGCATGGAAGGTTTTCGTCATACCGTATCACTTTTTTCTTTAATGTCATCAACCTCAAAAGATTGTTTGTGGGCTCTAAAACAGGTTATGCAGCGAAGATGTGAATGTACTAGGGTGTCATTTTAAAAATTTTAAACGACCATTTATACGTTTTGGAACAAGGTTTTTGAGCTTTCGGAATATACCGGAGGGTTTTTATAGCTTGGCGTGAATATTATTAGCATGCTGGGTTTAATCTGCAAGTTCTGCAAAAGAGAACATAAAAAATTGTAGAAAAAAACACGTTCAATTACTTTTTTTTAAATAAAGTTGAATTTCAGAGTCACCAACTTTGTTGCGTGTTGTGAACACGATACCCTCTGTTTTACTAACACCGAAGCTTAGTTTTTTTTCACATTCAACAACAATGAGAACTCTTGCAACCATGTATTATCTATGGCTTGTATCTTATCGAGATGAGTAGTGGTGAAGAAGGACACAGCAGTATCAGCTGCATAAAGAACGGCTTCAGGGGTTCATGGAATAGAGATTATATCAGTCATATAGAACATTAGAACTCAATCAACCAAAGGAACAAGCAGGATTTGGAACAGGCTACTCAACAATCGACCACATTCATACTCTAATTCAGGTAGTAGAGAAAACCTAAGAATATTGCCAACCACTATGCATAGCCTTCATAGATTACGAAAAGACGTTTGATTCAGTAGAAATATCAGCAGTCATGCAGACACTGCGGAAGCAGGGCGTCGACGAAGCATATATAAACACCCCGGAAGAAATCTACATGGGATCAACTGCTACCATAGTGCTTCATAAAGAAAACAACAGAATACCCATCAAGAAAAGTGTAAGGCAGTGGGATGCAATCTCCCCAATGCTATTTAGTGCGTGCTTTCAGGAGGTTTTTAGAGGGCTGGAATGGGAACAGCTAAGGATAAAAGGTAATGGAGAGTACCTTAGTAACCTGCGCTTTTGCCAATAACATTGCATTGCTGAGTAACTCAGGGGACGAATTGCAACTCATGAATACGGAGTTAGAAAAAGAGAGCAGAAAGGAGGGTGTTAAAATTAATCTGCAGAAAACGAAAGTAATGTACAACAACATCGAAAGAGAACAGCGCTTCGAGATAGGTAATAGTGCACTGGAAGTTGTAAAAGACTATGTCCACTTAGGGCAGGTAACAACCGCGGAGCCTAACCACGAGATTGAAGTAACTTGAAAAATAAGAATGAGGTAGAGCACATTCGGCAAGCACTCTCAAATCATGACAGGTAGATTGCCACTATCGCTCAAGAGGAAGGTATATAACAACTGTATCTTGCCAGTACTTAGCTAAGGAGCAGACACCTGGAGACTTACAAAAATGGTTCAGCTTAAATTGAGGACGACGCAGCGAGCAATGGAAAGAAAAATGGTAGGTGTAACCTTAAGAGACAATAAGAGAGCAGAATGGATTAGGGAACAAACGGAGCTGTAGAATATCCTAGTTGAAATCAGAAGAGGAAATGGACATGGGCCGGGCGTGCACAGCGTAGACAAGATAACCGCTGGTCATTAAGGGTAACAAGCTGGATTCCCAGAGAAGGCAAGCGGGTTAGGGGGAGAGAGAAGGTTAGGTGGGCAGATGAGATCGAGAAGTTTGCGGGTATAAATTGGCAGCAGCAAGCACAGGACCAAGTTGATTGGCTGAACAAGGGAGAGGCCTTTGTCCTGCAGTGGGCGTAGTCAGGCTGATGATGATGATGGTAGATCATAAGGAATACTTGACCAAGAATAGACCATTGTGGTACGCCATACAATAATTGGTTCAGCTGGGATCAACTGACGTTTAAGTATGCATACTACATTCGATGGGAAAAAAACTGCAAATTATTTGCGAGCGATTTCTCGAATGGCATAAAACAAGAACTTTAAGATAAGTTATGTTTAATTGAATGGAATGTTTATTCTGAATTGTAAGAAAATGGCGATAGAGAATCGCTTTCCAGCCATTTAAAAAGGTACTATTTTCTTGACACAAAGCAGTGCTATTTCTGTTAACTTCTTCTTGCAAAACCCGAGTTGTTCTTTCACAATGGTTTCTCGACTGTCAAAAAAAATATAACAAAACATAGTACTGCGCTATGCCAATTATCTCTGAAAGAGTCATGCTTGGTGGTTTACGTTCTTACAATTGCCACCTTTTTACTGCAAATGTGCATACTATGCATATTGTAACGAGCAAATACAACGCCGGAAGCTAAAACAAGTATTTATTTTAGGCTAACTTGTGCCCGTCTACTAATTACACAGAGATTGTCCTGAGCTCGCTAGTGAAAACCTTGTGCACTTTTTCTTCTAGCGTCTCGCTGCGTGCCGATCCTTAAAAAAGCCGCCAGCCTTCTTTTGCCAGTGCGTGTTGTTGTGATGCGTACAGTCAGCGTTGCATGGTGCGTTTAGCTTGGCGCGTTTTGCTTGTAAGTTGGTGGGGCGGAATTGATAAAAGCAGGAAGTGGTGCAAGACTTCAGCGGGTGTCTAGAAACATGCGGCATTAGTCCCTCCTCCTGAAACGCATCCTCCCGATGCGTACACTGATATCGAACAGTTTTGGAAAGTAGTATTCATTTGATGCTTGAACACATTTACCAGTTATATCGTTCAGCGCCTTTCGTATAGTACGGTTTCTTTCGTACTACATGTCGACTTTGGGGTTATTCCGGCATCGGGTTCAGCACACTTGACCTTCAGGGATAACTTCGTAGTATAGTGTGCCTAACCGGCGAAGTATTCTTTATGGGCCGAAATAGCACCGCATCAGTTTTTCGGAATGTAGGAACACCGCAACCTAGAAATAGTTACTTCGTAACTGTGGAAGCGAAAAACTAGTACAAGATAGGCCAGGTGCGCGCACAGGCGTCCACACCCACACTTTGTCCCCGGGGTTTTACTGAACTCCTCTCCGCTTGAGGTTATAGCGACTTGCGTCGGAGCCTTGTTGGAAAATGTAACGATGCCTAGCCAATAACCGTGGCTCTTCTGGCCTTTCTATGTAGTCACTGATGTCCGGGTCACTCTCATTTGAATCATTGGCAGGTAATATCGCGTCTAAGGTCGTCGTGACCGTCTGATCATAAACATGTGAACATGGCGTGAAGTGTGTTCTTTTTTG
This sequence comes from Rhipicephalus annulatus, assembly GCA_013436015.1. Classification (NCBI taxonomy): domain Eukaryota; kingdom Metazoa; phylum Arthropoda; class Arachnida; order Ixodida; family Ixodidae; genus Rhipicephalus; species Rhipicephalus annulatus. Next base: position 112,705 of record WOVY01010159.1, on the reverse strand, counting down.
TACTGCGGTATTGCATGCAAATGTAGCATAAGGCAAAATACTATCCCTTGTCTGGTGCTCCACGTTCACATACATTGAGCTCATGTCAACGAGAGTTCTGTTGAGTCTTTCGGTTAATCCATTTGTTTGCGGATAGTATGCTGAAGTCCTTACATGGTCGGTATAGGTGATCTTCATTAGAGACTGCATCAAACGGGCAGTAAATGTTGTTTCTTTATCTGTAATAACAACCTGAGGTGTGCCATGTCACAGTACAATCTGAGTGATGAAAAACTAGGTGACTTTGTCCACCGTTCCTTTTCCGATAGGTGACGTCTCAGCGTGTCGAGTCATGCAGTCTGTTGCTACAACAATCGAGCGCTTTCCTGAAAGAGTGATAAAATGTACCAAGCAAATCCATTCCCACTTGCTGAAATGGCCATTTTGGTAGCTCTATCAGTTGCAACAGACCCGCTGGTTTAGATTGTAGTATTTTTCGTCTTTGGCAATTTCCGCATGACTTGACGCAATAGTTCACCGGATTCCTTAATTTCTACCAATAATATTTCAAGCGGATTCCGGCCAAAGTGCGACTACTACATCTTTGGCCAGCCGATGGGTCGCCATGACAAGCTTCTAAGATTTCTGCTAGCAGTGATGATGGTACGAGAAGCAGAAAAGTCTCACTACTGTTTCCGAAGTTGTGGTTGTATGTGACGTCATTCCGAAGGATATAAAAGGTGAATCCACGGATGAAAGCCCGTGGTACCTTAATTTGGCGACCCTCCAAGTATTGGATAAGCGGGCGAAGCTCCGGGTTCATTCGCTGACGACGAGACATCTCCGACACTTTCAGAGCTCCACGAAATGAGATTCCTTGTTCTCTGTCAGATGATAAAGACTCCACAAGTGCGCGAGACAGGCAATCCGCGTCATTGTGCTCGATAACGGACTTGTACATCGCAGTGATGTCATGTTCCCGCAGACGCGGGCTCCATCTAGCAAGTCTTCTTAAAGGGTCCTTGACATTTGCCAAACAACATAACTAATGATGATCGCTGATCGCTCGAAACAGTCTCCCGTAGAGGTATGGGCAAAACTTGCTGATGGCCTATATACCTGTGAGACACTCTTTCTCAGTCGCTGAGTAATTGGGCTCAGCATTCGATAGAGTGTGGCTCGCGTAAGCGATGACCTTTTCTTCTCCATTCTAGGACTAGGACGAGACCGAGACCAACGTTACTCGCGTCGGTATGTATGTCTGTGTCGGTGTCTTCAACAAAATGGGCAAGCATTGTAGGAGACTGCAAATGGTGTCGAAACTCTGAGAAAGTTGCTTCCTGTTCTTCCCGCCAAGCGAATGTTACACTTTCTTTCGTTAGCCGTGTGAAAGGCTCAGCGACCTTAGGAAAGTTTTCGGCGAAGTGTCTGTAGTAAGCACAGGGTCCCAGGAACCACCTGACGGCCTTTTTTTCAGCTGCTGCAATCTTTTACGGGTCTAGGCAGATGCCTTCTGCGCTATGTGCCTGGAGAAGTGAAGCTGACGAAATCCAAAGTGATACTCTTCCGGTTTAATGGTCCGTGCTGCCACGCGAATGACATCCAGTATCTTTCTGAGTTGGTGCATCTGTTGCTCGAAGGTAGAAGAAAAAACCATGTGATGACGTTTATTCGAGCAGAAAAGTTGAAACGAGGTCGCGACGGAAAATGAGCGTACGGCAAGTCTGGCAAAGGCGGCACAAACTCTCGCGCAAGCAGAGCACGGGGCTTTTCGTTATCTTCCGAAGGCGCATACGCGTTGGTGCGTATGCTCCACTACAGTACCCCCGGGGTGAAGGGTAGCCATCCTGGCTACTCAGGGAGTAGGCACAATGAGGGGGTCGTAGTAGGGCTTGAGACGGTCGACGTGTACGGTCTCGCGTCCTCGACGGCGTAAATCTGGTGATTGTGTTAATGGCTCAATGATGTAATTCACCGGGGAGGTCGCGTCAATGACACGGTACGGACCATGGTACCGGGCCAGAAGTTTAGAAGACAGGCCAGGAACGTGCGGGGGCACCCAAAGCCACACAAGGGAGACAGCACGTAACGTAGGAGCTATGTGGTGAGCGTCGTCTTGTCGAGTCGAGTATTTTGTAGACCTTGAGCCTCAATTGTCAGAGACCGAGCCAACTGACGGCAGTCTTCAGCGTATCTGGTGATTTCCTAAAGCGGGGAGCACTCAGATGCATCAGGGGGGTACGGGAGTATAGTGTCCAGTGGGAGGGAAGGTTCGCGGCTGTACAATAGAAAGAACGGGGAAAAATCGGTAGTCGCTTGCGTCGCGGTGTTATAAGCGAAGGTAACAAAAGGCAATACACCGTCCCAGTTAGTTTGGTCGGAGGAAGTGTACATACTCAGCATGTCGCCAAGTGTGCGGTTGAACCACTCAGTGAGACCATTTGTCTGTGGATGGTATGCGGTAGATTTCTGATGGATGATGTTGCATTCGGCTAGGATAGCTTGGATGACTTCCTACAGGAACACTCGACCCCTATCACTGAGTAATTCCCGCGGAGCACCATGGCGTAGAATCAAGCTGCGGAGATTGAAGAGTGCAACATCGTGGGCGGTCGCTGCCGGTAGAGCTGCAGTCTCAGCGTAGCGTGTGAGATGATCGACTCCGACAATAATCCATTGGTTTCCAAAGCTACTATATCGGAGGGGGCCATAGAGGTCAATACCCACACGGTCGAATGGGCGAGCTGGGCACAGGAGCGGCTGTAACATGCCAGCAAGGTGCCGCAGAAGTCTCTTGTTTTGTTGGCAAGTGGTGCAAGCCTGAACGTATTTCTGCACAAAGCGATACCCTCCTCGCCAGTAATATCGTTGGCGCAGCCTTTTGTAGGTTTTCAGGACACCTGCGTGAGCACTTTGGGGATCTGAATGAAAATTCATGCAGATGTCAGAGCACATATGATTTGGGACAGCAAGGAGCCACTTCCGACCACCAGACATGTAGTTGCGGCGGTACAGAATGTTGTCTCGTAAGAAAAAGTGTACTGCTTGCCGGCGTAGTGCTCTCATTGAAGGGACTGCTGACGGATCGGTAAGGTAGTCGACTAACAAGGCAAGGTATCGGTCTTTACGCTGCTCCGAAAATATGTCAGTGGTGTTGAGTGGTGACAAGGTAGTAAAAGGTGGTGACAGAGAAGCCACATCTGGTGTAAATGGTGATCGGGGAAGTGCATCGGCGTCCGCATGCTTGTTACCGGAACGATATACGACACGGATGTCGTATTCGTGCAATCGAAGTGCCCAACGCCCCAGACGCCCAGATGGGTCTTTCAAGGTGGACAGCCAAAATAGAGCGTGGTGGTCTGTGACCACGTCGAAAGCACGGCCGTAAAGGTACGGGCGAAACTTCGTAAGCGCCCAGATTATGGCCAAACACTCCTTCTCTGTCACGGAGTAATTCAATTCAGCCTTCTTGAGAGCGCGACTTAAATAAGCGACTACGTATTCGGTTTGAGTGCCTTTCCGTTGTGCCAAAACTGCGCCAAGACCAACGCCACTTGCATCAGTGTAAATTTCTGTGGCAGCAGTGGGGTCGTAGTGGCGAAGAATAGGTGGTGTGGTCAGCAGGCGGCGCAGCCCGCGAAATGCGTCGTTACATGTAGGTGACCATGCAGGTACACCTTTGCTGTTGGAAAACGGACTAGTCAGAGGTGCGATAATGGACGCGAAGTTGCGCACAAAGCGACGAAAGTAAGAGCAAAGACCAACAAAACTTCTTAGGGCTTTCAGTAATGCGGGCATTGGGAAGTCAGCGACAGCTCGAAGCTTATCGGGATGCGGAAGAACACCGTCTCTTGTAATGACGTGTCCCAAGATGGTTAGTTTTCGGGCTGCGAAGTGGCACTTCTTGGTGTTAAGTTGTAGGCCTGCAGAAGCTAGACACGTCAGAATCTCGTGGAGACGACGAAGATGTGTCGGGAAATCTGCTGAAAAGACTACGATGTCATCTAAGTAACACAAGCAAGTTTTCCACTTGTGGGCGCGCAATATGGTATCTATCATGCGCTCAAACGTCGCAGGCACGTTGAAGAGCCCAAATGGCATGACTTTGAACTCATATAGGCCATACGGCGTTACAAAGGCTGTTTTAGGGCGATCACATTGAGTCATTGGCACCTGCCAATACCCAGAACGCAGATCCAAGGATGTAAAGTACTCGGCACCTTGTAAACAGTCAAGAGCGTCGTCTATTTGTGGTAGCGGGTAGACATCATTCTTTGTAATCTTGTTTAGGCGGCGATAGTCCACGCAAAATTGAACGGTGCCATCTTTTTTCTTTACCAGAACCACGGGTGACGACCAAGTGCTTTGAGAAGGCTGGATGACTCCACGTTTAAGCATGTCATCTACTTGCTCCATAATGACGCGGCGCTCTTCGGCAGAAACGCGGTAAGGACGCTGTCGCAGAGGCGAATGTGAGCCGGTGTCAATCGTATGAGTGACAGTCGTGGTGCGGCCCAAAGCAGGTTTCTGAAAGTCGAAAGAAGAGCGAAATTTGTTAAGGAGAGCAACAAGTTGGCTGCGATGCGAGGGGGAAGGTCTGCGTCAATAGCATTGTCGAAGGCTGGCGTGCTTGATGGCTCAGACACATGAGTGATTGCGGCAATGTGACATGGGTATTCGTCGGCAAGAATATTATCATCGATAAGGTCGACAGGTTGTACATATTCTAAGGTTTCACCACGGAGTAAGCCAATGGGGTAGTTGCAGTGGTTGGTAACCAGCAATACGGTTAAACGAGGCGCAATTGTAAGAACGGCAAATGGGAGCACAATGCCCTTGCATTCAGTAAAATGAGAAGATGGCGTAAACACCACCGTTGCGTCAGGTTGCGCCATGCATGACAGGCTGATAGGACCTCAAGCTTCCGGAGTCAAGGTGATGTCGTCGTCAGCGATGAGTTTGTAGAGCAGAGGTGAATGGTCGGCCGATAGAAATTCAGAACTTGGCACTAGGGACACTTCCACACGGCAACAATCGATGATAGCTTCATGACCTGAAAAGAAATCCCAACCCAGGATAAGGTCATGAGAGCAAGATGGTAGTACGAAAAATTGGACGATGTACAAAACGTCTTGGATGACGACGCGCGCCGTACAAACAGCCGAGGGATGAATGCGTTGCGCGCTAGCCGTGGACAGCACGATGCCACAGAGAGATGTGGCCACTTTCTTCAGTTTGCGACAAATGTTTGCATTCATCACAGAAACGGCGGCCCCAGTATCAATTAACGCTTGAGTGGCGGCTCCCTCAACATTGACATCAACAACATTTTGCGGCGAAAATGGAGGCCTTGATAAATGCGCAGAAGTTGCAGTTCTTGCCTCTGGAACCGCACTGATTAGTTTCCCTCCTCAGGAGGTGGTCTACAACGACGGGGATAGATACCCCGCACCTCCATCAAATGTGCTGACGTTTATTTGAGCAGAGAAGTCACAACGAGGTCGCGAAGAAAAATGGGCGGACGGCAAGTCTGGCAAAAGCGGCACAAACTCTCGCGCAAGCAGAGCACGGGGCTTTTCGTTATCTTCCGAAGGCGCATACGCGTTGGTGCGTATGCTCCACTACAACCACTACATCAGCGAGGTAGACGAGATGCGATCGCCATTTAAGTCCGGAGAGCATGGTGTCCATCATCCTCTGGAAGGTAGCGGGAGCAGAGCACAAACCGAAAGGGAGCCCTTTGAACTCGTTTAGTCCGTCTGGTGTCACAAACGCCATCTTCTCGCGATCTTGATCGTCCATGTCTAACTGCCAATGCCAATTTTACAAGTCTAATTATGAAAAGAAGTTAGCAGTGCGTAACTTCCATCATCGATCCGTGGGTGGATAATCATCACACTTTGTGACTAGCTTCTGTTTTCTGTAGCCAACGCAAAATCGCAGAGTGTTGTACTTCTTTTTGACCAGCACGACCAGTGATGCCCACGGACTGTTGGATGGCTGCATCACGTCATCGTTGAGCATTTCCTGCACTTGGTTCTTGATGGCTTCCCTTTCTTTTGGCACTACTCGGTATGGGTGCTGATGCACATGTCTCATGGTTCTTAGACCACGATGCGGTGCTTAGCGACGGTAGTACGTCCGACTTTCGACAAAGTGGAGAAGCACTCCACGAACTCTGGGATGAGGTCAACAATCTGTTGTTTCCGAAATGATGAGAGCTCACTGTCAATTTTCATTGATTGCAGTACATTACCTACTGTCTTTATCAAAGCTTTATCAAAAGTGCAAACATCTGAGACTTGTACATACTCATGCAGCGATGCTACGGATGTTCTCTTCGCAACATGCTGCATCTCGTTTCCAGTTAGTTAACAGGACTTACGCGCATCCATCACGAAGGCTCACCAGACCTCTTGCCACGCATAATACTTTTTTCTAGTAGCAGTCCGATGTTTCCGTCCGCTAATCCGTCGCAGTCGCGGAGAACTTCACTCCTCACAAGAACCGTTACACTGGAACGCGGCGGCAAGGCCACATCTTCGTTCACAATGCGAAGAGATAAAACGATTGGTTTCTTCGTATGAGTGATGGCGACAGCGTTTTCCGTAAAAAAAGAAACTTGGGATTTTTTCAAGTTGATGACTGAATTGTTTGTTTGCAAAAAGTGCATGCCTATAATCAGTTTACGAGAGCATTCAGGAAGCACAATAAAGCTGCCGACATACATGATTCCTAGTATTCCTATCTTTGTGGAGCATAATCCCACGGGGCTAACTAAGTGCTCTCCAGCGATATGTATTTGAGGCCCGGTCCATTCAGTCATCATCTTTTTCAGCTTTTTTTGCGAGAGCACTACTGACAACGGAACAGTCTGCACCAGTGTCTATTAGCGCAATGGCTTCGACGTCGTCGATGGTGACTAATATCTCGGAGGTAACGTCACTGCTACTGCACTTGTCCATCGTTGCGTAACCACTTCCGTTCGGTCGGGCTAATATTGAAGGGTCTCTAGTTGTCAGTATATCAGCGCCCTGACCTCCAGAGCTCGCTGAATCTAGTTTTCCCGCTGCGGGATAGGTGAACGTGGTCTTCGGAGATTTGATGAGAGACGAGGACACGGCGACCGATATCGCATCGGTGTTGTAGAACGCGACTCCCGTTGTTGCGTGTCTTGAGACGAATAGCGCGAAGACAAATACTCTTCGATTCCGTAGGACGTTCACCGTACCGCGGGCACGTTGCATTGAATCGAAAACCACGCAGTCCCGCTTGATGATACTGGCACGCCCGGTAAAGGTGACCTGCTTCTCCACAGTGCTAGCAGAGGGGCCGCCGGTCTACAGTGTGCCATACTACTGCATGGTTTCGCGTGGTTTTGTGTGGAAGAGGACGAAGAAGTTCGGACTGAGCCACCTTTTGGCCTAGATCCACGAGCAGTACAACGCAAGGTTACCTTAAGCGTGACAACATTTGTGTAGCTGCTGGATACGACGACGCACGACGCACCCCATGCACAACAGCCCGCCCAAGAGCCGGAACACAAGCCCTGGGCCCATCAACACACAAGTTCACAGAAAAAGCCGCCGCCAACGAGGCCTACCACCGGAGACAGTGGAGCAGCTTATCCACAAAGCTGACTTCACCTCAAGGTGCCATGGAAACTCCTACGTCGTTGACGCCCATCTGTTGCACTCTCCAGAACCCGCTGATGCTTAGCCCCTTTCACGGAAGGCTGTTTGATGATGTGGACAACTAACTGAGCAAGTTCGAACATATTGCAGCGATCAACTACTGAGACGAAGCCGCCAAACTCCGCAACGTCTACGCCTGCTTAAAAGACGACGCCTGAACGTGGTTCCTGAACAGAGGTGGTATCTTGACCTCCTGGCGCGAGTTCCCGCATCGCCTCTTGGAGACCTACCGGAGTCCCGACCGCCGCAAACGTGCGTTGCACTCACGCATCTAGATCGTTGCCATGCACGTGGAGGACATGACGCGGCTTTTCGGGCGAGCGGATCCGGCAATGCCGGAAGAAAACAAGCTGCGCTATCTCATGCGAGGCGTGGAGTAGCAGCTTTTTGCTGGTCTAGTGCGGAGTCCTGCGAAGAGTGTAGCGGAGTTTCTGACCGAAGCCTCTACAATGGAGGAGGTGCTTCATAAACAGTCTGGCCTATTCGACCGGCAAGTCAAATCTCCATCATCTGAGTTTTCCGCCACCTTCGGGAGCAACAGCATTAAATGGATTCGTAAAATCGTTCGCTCCGTATTCTGAGAGAAAATGGCCCAACTACACAAGGCGAGACAGCCGGAGGTAAGCGGCATCACCAGTATTATCCGGGGTGAGGTCCAGCAGGTGCTTCACAGCCGTCACTCTCAACTGATGGCTACCAATCCAGAACCACCTCCTGCGTCCACTGATGTTGGGAACCGCACAAATGTTGAAGCCTGGCGCACTTCATTGCCAGTCTCAAGCCCTGCAGCCCCGATCCAGACGATGTCGTCTGTTGCAATTCAATCAGCCCACGCTGGTTTAGACGTCAACGGTCACCAAACGATATCCGCCGTACGTCGGATAGAAGACCCTTCTGCTTCCATTGCGGTAAAACCGGTCACATCCACCGGGAATGCCCATACCGACAACTTGGACTGCGCGGTTTCTCTATTCAGTGTAATCGTCGCCTAGTCTGTTAGAGGCCAAGAAAAGTTCAGAACTACCTCGTGCAGCAAAGTCTACTTTTCTCACGGCATCAATCGCGGTCACCATCTCCAGGACAACCCGAAGCCATTGTCACGTTTCAGTACGACACCACGGGAATGATCCCCACACTTTAAGGCAAAAGGGTGTTAAAAGTGTGTGTGGTTTTCCTTTTATGAACAAATGGGGCTGCCACAACCATTAAACCCTTTAAGGACTAACGGCACCAGGTCTCACAGTTAGTCCCCATAGACGAGCTCAAGAGACTAACATTTTGTCCTCAAATTTGCACCTTAGGGAATAACCGTTAGTCCCACAACTCACCTCGAAGAACTAACATTTAGTCCTCAAATTTGCACCTTATAGAGCAACTGGTAATCCCCACATTTACACCTTACTGGTCAACCGTTAGTCCTCACAGTTGCACTTTGCTGGACCAATGGTTGATCTACTCAAATATTCAAATCATATGAACTATTTGTCCGCAGTTGAAACATTGTTTTTCGCTTATTTTTCGCCAGGCCTAATACTTTTTTTGCCTCTTTTTCTGCGCAGTCAGCAACAAATTGCGCTAAAAAAACACGCGAAGAAGTAGTTAGCCACCTATATGTAACTGCTTTCGCAGTGACGACAACAATGAAAGACAAAAGTGAGACATCTAAATCTTTTATTTTTCTACACACACATGAAGTTTCTCCATTCTTTTAAGTGAATTTATGGTGAAGTGTACAAGTCCAGTCTCGCTGTCACACCTTGTTCACTCTTTGTGGAGCTCCTACGACGGAAGCGATAGATGACAGGCATTTCTGACGCCAGCCCACGCAGCCTTCTGCCTGTGTGTTCCCACGGCTGTACGTACAATAATATAGTAAAAATAGTTAGACACACGTGACAGAAGAACAATATGCACGCATATGAAAAATACGTGCACGTTAATATAAAAACAAGCCTTAAAATATAACACACAAACAACTTTACCTTCATATCTAGCACAGTCCTTCTGAAGCTGCTCTGTCGAAAGAGATGGATGACAGGCATCGCCGACGCCAGCACACACAGTCTTCAGCCCGGTGTATGCCCACGGCTGCTCAATAAGTATGTAAAATAGTGATTCACACGTCACAGAGGATGAATACAAATGCATATGAGAAATACGTGCAAGGTGAAATGAAAAGATACGTGAGATATCATTCGCTAATAATTTAACCGTGATGTCCCACACCGTCAAAGACTCCTTTCGATCCCCGTAGTGCAACAACTTAGGAGCGGCGACTTCAGCGAAGACTCCGTCAACCACCGTGCCGCCAACAAGTCGTCGAGTCCTGAACAAGCGACGTCGTTCAGCTCGAGCGAGCGAACGCGAGACCAAACGCGGTGCTGCACGCGGAGTGTCTGCCACGAGCGAACTTCGAACAAGAGAGCGAGCGTACGCTTGGCCGCCGACACGAACAGCGCCGAGCTGGTTTAGAGCTGGCGCCGAAGAAATCGACGGTAATGCGGCTCTTTTCCACAAACTCGAGCGAGTGCAGCGTGCAAACGCGAGTCCACCGCCCCTGCAACGGATGGCGCCGAGCTGCTTGAGACCAAATGACGGAAGAGTCAACTGTAATGGCGACCAATTTTCAGTGAGTTTCGACGCTAGAGAAAGCCCCGCGAGCCCGTACTGGAGCACTTACAGCGTGCGACGTACTACAACCAAGCTCTTTACGAGAACCCGCAACGTGTTTTTGACGACTCCCACTACAGCGACAAGGCCTCAGCTCAATATTGTCAGCCCGGAGCTCATCGCGGCAGCAAAGACTGGTGAGCACTCGATGAGCGAGCGTACGGGAGGCCTACGGCAATGAAGGTCAATTTGCAGGTGGTCGCAAAGCACAGGCGAACTGCAGACGCCGAAGCTTACCTTCGCGGTGCATTTCGTGCGTACGATATACAACACGACTGAGCCCGTTGCCGGCAAGTGCGATCCGTATCGCACACGCGACAAGTAGAGTAGAATGAAGAATGATAACCTACTTGCCTTAAAATTCAGCGCTGTTTTCTGCCCTGAGTCAGACTGAAGTATATATCCGATAGGCCTGTTGTCTTCTGGGTCACCATATTGGCCTTCCCAACTGTTGCTGTCGAGTGTTGGTCGTGACTATCTTGAAGCCTGAGATATACAGCACGGCGTGGTGGCGTGTCGAGACTTGCTCCAGACTTAATGGGTGCAGCAAAACGCACAAGCAGCCCACGCTCATGCAAGCGTACACACAAGCACCACGCTGTAATTCTTAGATTATCGAATCCAGGCGGCCGTGGTCGAGCACTCTGAGCGCGACGCAACGCGAACCGTCGCCGGCAAAGTACGGGGAAAGACTGAGCCAGCAGAGGAGGAGAACGAGGACTGGTCACCTTGGCAACGCTTTGCGCGCTGCCTGCGATCCCTGGGTGGTTTAACTCTTTGGAGCGTGTTTGGAGACTAAGTGGTTTCACGCGGCACGCTTCTCTCTGTGGTTGCTCCTCAATGGTCTATCCGTTCATCGCGCGCGCCTATTTGGCTCTGCTACTTCTTTTTTGAGTAATTTTGCCTTGGAGTGCAAGCCCTTGTCGGGAAAACTGAAGGCAGCGACCTTCGGGGGCGAGGTCACTGGGACTCGAATTGCAGAAGACCTCCTATCGACGCTTGCACAAAAAGCTGCAGACATTAAATAGACGTCTGAATGCACTGCGAGAGAAATACTGGGTTGTGCGTCTGAACCCAGTGGATGAGTCTCGTTCGACATTTCCGTGCTGAGAGACGGTCTTCAGATCGGCGAATGGGTGGGCACAGGTGCAGATTATTCTATCATGAGCGGAAAATTGGCACCAAGTCTTACGAAAGTGATGACACCTTGGAATAAGACACGTATTCGCATGGCTGGAGTCCACGGTATTACTCCATTGGGTCGCTGTACAGCCAGAGTGGAAACACGCGTCAACGTTTGTGGTCACCTGCCTCGTACTACGTCCCTGTTCTCGTCCGCTAATCCTTGGTATGGCCTTCCTTCGAGAGAATAGCGCGATCACAAATCTCCGCGAGTGAATGGTGACTTTCTCGACGCAACATGCAACCGATCGAGGCGACGATAGTCGTCGTAGACATGCGCTGCGTGTTGCCGACGAAAGCGTGACACTGCCTTCTCGAGTGACTGCTTTCCTAGAAGTCACCTGTGCAGAATTCCAAGACAGGGACGTGGTCGCCCAGAGCAACGTATTCGTTCTGCTGCTTCAAGGTGTGTGTGCAGTGCGATGCATTCTGCGTGTGCGGGATGAACAGTCGAAGATACTAATCACAAATTTCAACTTCGAGCACCGACATCTTTTCAGCGGCACCACCATGGCCTTTTGAGACCGTGTAGCGGATGTAACCGAGTGCTTCGCAGCCGAATAAAGGGTTCATAGAGACAAGTTTCTTGACCACAGACGTAAACTCGAAGCTTTCGAACGAGAAGAAGGCCACACTTCACACCATGCTGAAGGAATTTCAATCTTGCTTCGTCCTCTTGCACACGAAACCACGTGAAACCATGCTGACGCACTTTCTCGAGCACCTGTAGGACATCCTGATATGGACTCAGAATATGCTGATGGCTTTCTCGGAGCCCTCAGTGATTATGACTTTATGTCTAGACAGCGAGCAGATCAGGAATTGCACTTTGTTGTTGATTCCTTAGAAAGCCGAAATTCTCGTGCTCCTCGGCGCATTCCTCGTGAAGTTCCGTGCTTTTGCCAAAGTAGGAGCATCCTTTACAAAAAAACGCTCGAAGTATCAAGAAACCCTTCCTCCTCATTGTACCAGCCGACATGCGGGATGACACTCTCCTCGTTTGTCACGACGAGCCCACGTCAAGACACTTGGGCTACTCGTAGACTCTCGACCGAGTGCGCCAGCAGTACTATTGGCCAGGACTTTCGACCAGTGTACACCGCTACGTGCAAGGCTGCCGCGAGTGCCAGCATCGCAAGATGCCACCTGTGAAACCTTCGGGCCTTCTTCACCCTATTTCCCCGCAACAGACTCATTTCCACTTCGTGAGAATGGACCTTCTGGTGCTCTTCCCTTTGTCGGCCACTGGAAACAAATGAATTATAGGGGCAACCGACTACTTGACCCGGTATTCTGAGACAAAGGCGTTACTTCGCGGCACCGCATCTGAAGTCACAAAGTTCTTCGCACATCACATCGTCCTATGGCACGGCGTGCCGTCATGTGTGATTACAGACAGAGGAAAAATTTTACGGCACAAATGCAGGAGGGCTTTTTCAAACCAAGCTGTAGAAGTCATCGAAAAAGAACGACTTACCACCCACAAACTAATGGAATGACGAAGGGGCTCAACAAGACCATAGTGGACATGCTGTCAATGTATGTTGACGTGCCGCACAAAACGTGGGATGATATTCTGCCATAAATCACGTTCGCGTGCAATACGGCAATGCAGGAAACAACCCGATTTTCACTGTTCCACCTTGTTTATGGACGCAGCGTACAATCCATGCCCGACGCTGTGCTGCCGTAATATAATAGCGATGCGCTTGATCCAGAAGCCGAGCAATACACGCAGTACGCCGAGGAGGCTCGTCAACTGGTTCGCGTGAACATCGGTCACCAAGAAAATTCAAATGCGCTGCGTTACAACCTTCGCCATCGAAACGTCACATACTATCTTGGTGAAGGAGTGTGGGTGTGGACTCCTATCCGACGACCAGGCTTGTCTGAAAAGCTTCTGAGTTGATATTTCGGACCATGCAAGGTTATCCGACGTGTGGGTGACCTTACATACGAAGTACTTCCGGACGGCACAATGTCTTCACGTCGACAACGACGACCTGAAACTGTGCATGTCATACCACTCAAGCAATACTACACACAGTAGTTTCTGTGCTTGCGAGTTACTTTGTTAACGTGCGACATTGATCTCATGTTGTTTTTTTTTACTTTTCAACTGGTATTTTCGTATTTGCGCATAGTACAGGTGCTGGTGCACCCTTTTTGTTTTTCCTGGTACTCACTCTCTGATTCTCTGTGTCATCGCGTGGTCTATTTATGGTTTTTTTCTTCGTTTGTGTACAAGCATCTTGTCGATTATTTTGAAAAGAGGGACTGCTGCAGCATGGTTTAATGTGGTTTTGTGTGGAACAGGAAAAAGAAGTTCCAACTGAGCCGCTTCTTGGCCTAGATCAACGAGCAGTGCATCGCAAGGTTACCTTGAGTGTGACAATACATCGCTCCTACGTGGTCTTCCTTCCCGCATGGGCAGTGGCGTACTCGGAGAAAACGTCGGAGGCATCACAGCAGTCGCAACCGTCCGGTTTATGCGTCTGAGGTCTTATCGTACAGCTTGCGCGTACGACAACTGAGGCGGAGGCTCCGGTTGTGCGCGCTGTTGTACCTGAGCTTGTGGATGAAGATTCGCTTACCGCACTTCTTCACGCACAACTACAGCAAGCGAGGACATCGCTGGACGATCTTGAGGCATTTGTAATTTCTGTAGCTCTTCCACTACGACAACCCTCACCATTTCACGCAAGAGGCCAATGTTGCTCGCGAGGGTTGTGGACACCGTGATAACATATGAGACGCTTACGTCCCTGTTGTACTAGCGCACACGCTGCTGCAGTGTCTTTTCTATCATTGTCGCCTCTGTTCTGAACTCAGCAATAGAGTGGGGTGAATTACGCACCATGCCTGCAAAAAGCTCCTCCTTCACTCCACGCATCAGCTGCCACAACGTCTTTTCCTCAGCCATGTTCGGATTGGCATGGCGGCACAGTCGATACATGTCTTCAATGTACAAGGCGACGCTCTCGTTGTTCCGTCGATTTCATGTCTGAAGAGCGGCCTCTGCCTTTTCTTCGTGGTCCGTGTTTGGCTACGTAGCAAGGAACTTCCTTCTAAAGTGGTCCCAAGACAACAAGGACGCTTCGTGGTTCTCGACCCACGTACACGCAGAATCTTGCAGTGTCACGTAGACGTAACGAAGTTTCCTGAATTCATCCCAACCATTCAGCAGGGCGAGGCGTTCGAAACCATCAAGCCAATCTTCGGAATCCTCAAAAATATCACCGTGGAAGACCTATGGTGATCCGGGTGGGTCCATGACGATATCAAATAGAATTGAAGTCCCTTGGGCGGTCATTGCAAAGGCTCCGGAACTTATGGTCTCCACTGGTCTCGAAGAATCGAAGAGGGCAGCAAACTCAGGCTGCTCACCTCGTAGGCAACGACTCGTGCGTTGGTGCATGGGAGTCAACTGCGCTGGCTCCGGCCTTAGGAGTTCTAAACTATGTTCACTAACATTAGATTGGCTTGGAATCATACCCAGCCCACCGAGCAGTTTGCAACGACCGAATACAATGCCAGAAGCTAAAACAACTATTTATTTTGGGGTGAACTTGTGCACGCCCAGTAGATGCACAGATGTGTTGAGCTCGCTAGTGAAAAGCTTCTCAACTTCTTCTAGCGTCTCCCACTAATATTCCTTCTTCTTCTAGCGTTCCCACAAATACTCTTTCAAGCTAGTAATATTCGCTTGGCGTCACGTATGTAGACGATTGCATCTGCATTGACCATTTATGCAAATTAGCTTCCGGTGGGACAGTGACTGCTGTGGGCCAAGCTAACAGTTATTCTTGGAGTGCAAACAAGTTCTGATCATGCACCTCAAAAGAGATGAGAAATACGATGTGAGCCAAAGTGATATGTTGCGACAGAAGATTATGAGTCCTCAGTGGAGACATCCTATATATATATATATATATATATATATATATATATATATATATATATATATATATATATATATATATATATATATATATATATATATGTTCGATTCCTGCTCCCGGCTGGGTATTTTTTCAACCACTTTTCTTTCTTCACTTTCTTCCTATTTACATTCCATTTGTTCTAATAACTCCCCCTATCCTTGGCACTATTGTCTATTAGATCTCATTATTATTATGTCAAAACACGGAACAACGAGCCTTTAGGTATACACTTCTTTTCCTTATATATATATATATATATATATATATATATATATATATATATATATAAGGGGAATAAGTGTATACCTAAAGGCACGTTTGTCCGTGTTTTTAACACAATATTAATGAGATATAACAGACAGTAATGCCGAATTCGAATTCGAAGGTCGTAGGTTCGATTCCTGCTCACAGTTGGTAATTTTTTCATCCACTTTTCTTTCTTCTTATTTACATTTCATTGGTTCTAATAACTTCCCCTGTACATTCCTTGGCATTACTGTCTGTTATATCTCATATATATATATATATATATATATATATATATATATATATATATATATATATATATATATATATATATATATATATATATATATATATATATATATATATATTGTAATGAATCTGAATAACGGGCGCTCTGCTGGTATTGAAGAAGACGAGGATGATCGGTGGCTGCAGTAGTAGCTCGCGCACGCCGCTCGCCATTAGCCAGACCTGCCTGATAAACCACATTTTGCCGAGCTGCGTCTGAACCTTTCTCGACGTACAACACCTCTATTTTAAGTGGTGGAGGAGCCAGGGTTCCCATCAACCTGGAACTTCGTAATCGGACGCTACCCTCACCGTTCACCATGGCTGCTCCTGGCTCGTCTCAAGCTGCCTTACCAACGACAGTCTACTGTACTGGCGTGCCTCGGCAACGCGACCCACCACTTTTTCGCGGCAACGACGAACAAGATGTCGAGGACTGGCACGTCGAGTACGAAATCGTAAGCACTTCCAACAAGTGGAACGCCTGCGACTAGCTCACAAACGTGCGCTTTTACCTCGCTGATGTGGCCAGCCTCTGGTTCAAGAACCACGAAGGCGAAATTACCAACTGGTCCGCCTTCAAGACCACCATCACCACGGTCTTCGGTCGTCCCGCCGTGCGCCGGCTTCGCGCGGAACAGCGTCTCCGTAGTCGAGTCCAGCGCAGGGACAAGAACTTTACAAGTTACATTGAAGATGTCTTGTCTCTTTGCAAGCGCGTCGATGAATCTCTAACCTAACACGACCAAATCAAGCACATCATCAAAGGAGTTGACAACGATACCTTCCAGATTATCGTCGCTGGGAATCCACAGACCGTCACCGATGTTGTCCAGCTCTGTCAGGAGTGGACTACCGGCGTCTCAATCGAATCACGCGCAAGGATGTCAATCCGCTGCCACGCATTGACGATGCCTTGGACTGCCTACAGGGAGCCGAATTTTTCTCTTCTTTAGATCTGCGCTCTGGATACTGGAAGGTACCCATAACAGAGGCCGATCGTGAAAAAACTGCTTTCATCACGCCCGACGGACTTTACTAATTCACAGTCATGCCCTGCGGCCTCTGCAGCGCGCCAGCTACGTTCGAGCGGATGATGGACTCTATCCTTCGAGGCTTCAAATGAAATGTTTGCCTTTGTTATTTTGATGATATTGTGGCCTTTTCAACTGATTTCGCAACCCATTTAACCCCCGCCTCGAGAAATTCCTCGCGTGTATTTCTGCCGCGGGGCTGCAACTGAATCTGAAGAAGTGCAATTTCGCTGCTCGAAAGCTTACAATCCTTGGCCACGTGATTTCAAAAGACGGCATTCTTCCTGACCCTGCCAAACTTACAGCTGTTTTAGCATTTCCCAAACTGACCACCATGAAAGAGCTCCGAAGCTCCATAGGCATTTGCTCTTAATTCCGGCGCTTCGTCCGCAATTTCGCGACGATCATCGCTCCTTTGACCAAGCTCCTCGCCGGCTCTAGAGACCTTTCAGCCTGATGTGCAACCTGTGACGACTCTTTCAATGAACTGCGCCGCCTATTCTGCGACACTACGACCCATCGGCACCCACAGAGATCCACACTGACGCTAGTGGTATCGGGCTAGGCGCTATTCTTGCACAGAAGAAAGACGGCTTCTAAGTGTACGTGGTTGCCTACGCAAGCCAAACTCTTAGCAAAGCCGAAACCAACTATTCTGTCACTGAAAAAGAATGCCTCGCCATTATTTGGGCGATAGAGAAATTTCGACCTTACGTGTACGGGCGCCCTTTTGACGTCGTGACTGACCACCACGCCCTCTGCTGGTTGTCATCACTGAAGGATCCAAGCGATCGCCTCGCCCGATGGGCATTACGCCTCCAAGAATAAAATATTCGCGTGGTCTATCGCTCCGGCCGGAAACATTCGGACGCAGACGCCCTATCCCGTTCGCCTCTACCCCCTGACCCGGACTGCTGTGAAAGTCTAACCTGTGATGCCACTGCCGTCACCATCGCCGACATGCCATCTGAGCAACCCAAAGACCCTTGGGTTGCTTCGATTCTAGGCATCCTGGCTGGGCGGACGGCTTCCCCCCCTTCTCGCACGTTGCGTCGGCAAGTCGAGCACTTCGCCACTCGCGACGACGTGCTGTACCGACGCAACTACGCACCCGGTGGATGTCAGTGGCTACTCGTGATTCCACGTCATCGGCGATCCACGTTTCATGACGACCCCCAATGTGGCCACGAAGGTTTCCTGAAGACTTATTCTCGCATACGTCTTCGATATTACTGGCGTGGCATGTACCGTTTTATACGACAATACGTTCGGGCCTGCTTGACGTGCCAGAGACAAAAAACTCCCCCTTGTCACGCCAGCGGTACCTTGCTACCCTTACCATGCCCATCACGACCATTCGACCGCGTCGGCATCGATATCTATGGTCCCCTTCCCAACACTGCTGACGGTAACCGCTGGATCATAGTTGCCGTCGACCATCTCACGCGGTATGCCGAAACTTCATCCCTTCCCTCATCTACAGCAAAAGACGTTGCGACTTTCGTTCTTCACAACATCGTATTACGTCATGGGCACCTCGGGAGTTACTGAGCGATCGTGGTCGCGTATTCTTGTAAGACGTCATCACAGCATTGCTGCGTGAGTGCCACGCCGTTCACTGCACTACAAGCGCCTATCATCCCCAGACCAATGGAATGACAGAGCGCTTCAACCGCACCCTCGGTGACATGCTGTCTATGTATATCTCGTCAGACCACTCCAATTGGGACCGAGTGCTCCCGTTTATCACGTTGGCTTATAATACCGCCATTCAAAGCACTACTGGGTTCTCTCCTTTTTTCCTCCTTTACGGACGCGAATCTTCTTGCACTATGGACACCATTCTTTTGTACAAACCTGACTCCTCAGAGTCCACGACTTTGTCTCAAGCCGCTACATACGCTGAAGAATGTCGCCAACTGGCAAGCTCATTCACAACCCAAGACCAAGGACGCCAAAAGCACCACCATGACGCATCAAATAACACTACTTCCTACGATGCAGGTTCACTCGTCTGGCTGCATGTCCCTTCTGCTACACCTGGCATTTCTACCAAGTTGGTCCCCAAGTATCACTGCCCATATCGTGTGCTACAAAAAACGTAACTGGTGAATTACCTCATCGAGTCACTGGAACCATCTTATGACTAACGTCGTCGTGGCCAGGAAATTGTCCACGTCTCGAGACTTAAGCCCTGCTATGACCCTCTCGTGTTTACTTGTCCATAGGTCGCCAGGATGGCTCCTTGTTTCGCGAAGAGTAATTGTAGTGAGTCTGAATAACGGACGCTCTGCTGGTAATGAAGAAGACGAGGGTAATCGGTGGCTGCAGTAGTAGCTCGCGCACGCCGCTCGCCATTAGCCAGATCTGCCTGATAAAGCACATTTTGCCAAGCTGCGTCTGAACCTTTCTCGACGTACAACACCTCTATTTAAAGATTTTAAAGATATATATATATATATATATATATATATATATATATATATATATAATGCCACGCTGTGTTGGTGGCAGAAGACGACAGCGAAGAAGTGAATGGCAGCTGTGGCTGAGTAAACGGTCCTCTACTTCGAGTTCCTGCCTATCGTTTCCTCTCGCGACAGACTGGTGGACGTGCTGGGTACTGTACTGCAACGTCTTATGCCTGCTGGTCCTGAACCAGAAGCAACCACCGCCAGTGCACCTGGGTCTGCTGATATCTATCGAAGCAGCCGCCGCCTTCAAGGACTACCACCACAGTACGGCCCCTTGGAAAGTTCCGTGAGGACAATGTTTGCCACATCCGCAACCCAAACCGAGCATGACCCACTCGCTAGCGTACCCTGTGTCATCAACACGCCTCGCACACCCAGCCCATTCCATGGTGATGCCGGTGAGGATGTCGAAGACTGGCTTGACCATTTCGACCGGGTCGCTGCCATCAACGACTGGGACAATCGCCGTAAGTTGAAGAACGTGTATATCTCCCTCTTAGACGCGGCAAGAGTGTGGCATGAGAACCACGAAACTTCCTTCACAAGTTGGCAGGAATTCCATCGGCAGCTTCGTGAGGCGTTCAGTAACCCCGAACGAAAAGAGAGAGCGGAGCAGGCACTTTATTCGCGGTTTCAAAGGCCGAACGAGAGCGTCGCCATGTTCGTCGAAGAAATGTCGCGATTGTTTCGACGGGCTGACCCCCACATGTTAGAAGACAAGAAAGTGCGCCTGCTAATGCGAGGTGTAAAGGATCAACTTTTCGCGGGCCTTGTGCACAACCCTCCTACGACAGTGTCAGAGTTCATACGTGAGGCCACAATTATGGAGCGCATGCTTCGGCAGCGGGTGTCGCAGTATGAGCGTCAGACGGCCATGTCCACTGCGTGCTCGCTTGTACCAGGAGGTGATAACATGGAGGTCCTCACAGAACTCATACGGCAAGTTGTGCGCGAAGAACTTCGGAAATTTCATGCAGCGTCTCCTCCCAGTAGTGCTGCTCTTACGGACGTCGTTCGTAATGAAATCAGGCAGTTTGTTCACTCCTCACCACCATCGCAAGTCGAAGCTCCCATGCTTTCCTACGCGGATGCCCTACGCGTCTCTACGCCGTCGACGGCACATTTTGCTCATCCACCTGCTGGGACTCTCAGACGTTTTCCAAGTCCTTCCCATCGCCTGCCTTCTCAGGCCGATTTTCGTCCTGGCCCGCGGAAGTCCACCATCTGGCGTGCACCCGACAATCTTCCTTTGTGCTACCATTGTGGTGAAGTTGGACACATGTACCGCGACTGTTACTACCGATGAATACGCCTACGCGGATTCCACCCAGATGCACGTTGCCCACGCTATAGTGAACGCCCACAAGAAATTGCGGATTACTTGGAAGGTAGTCATCACGCTCCTGTCCCGCCGCGACGGCAGTCACGGTCACCATCACCCCGTTCTTCCACATCAACGCACCGCGCCCGACCCACCTTTGGGTCCCCTGGTGTCAGTGGCGCAAGCCCACTCCGGGGAAACTGAAAACGGCGACCTCCGGAGGTGAGGCCCCTGTCACGCGAACCGACAAATACCCTCCGCCGCTGCCTTACGACGTGCCGTTAAAGCCTGTTTGTGAAACCGCCAACAGAACGTCCGCTGCCATTACCGTTTCGGTCGACTGTTATCCGGTGACTGCGCTTGTCGACACGGGAGCTGATTACTCGGTGATGAGTGCTTCATTGGCCACACGTCTACACAAGGTGCTGACAACGTGGGACGGCCCTCAACTAATCACCGCTGCAGGACACCTCGTATGCCCTATAGGAAGGCGCACCGCCAGGCTTGAGATTTGTGCGTCGGCTTTTGTAGCATCATTCCTTGTACTGCCCAATTGTTCTTAATCCGGTTAACAATCTCTTAATCCGGTTAACAATCCGTTTAACAATCCGGTTTTTATAAGCACCTAGAGTATGATCCCACTGAAGAGTTTAAAGCAGTTGTCCAAGATACCGTCAACGATCTCGTAAAAGCTAATCAATTAAGCGACAAGGCAGTACGCTCCCTCATCCCGCTCAGTCCCGTCCCTGGCAGGATCTACTTGCTGCCCAAAATACATAAAGAAAAATGTCCTGGACGCCCCATTGTTTCGGGCATTGGCACTGTTACGGAGCAACTTTCCCACTACGTTGACGTAATAATCAGTAGCCTTCCATGTAAATTCTCGTCATATCTCAAACACACAAATCATTTTTTGTTGGACATTGATGAACTCGTGATACCAGATAATTCCGTGTTCGTGACATTAGATGTGGTTTCACTGTATACCAATATAGCCCATAGCGATGGCATCCAGGCAGCAATTCAAGCGTACGAAGTATTATCTGATGAAAAGCCCATTGGAAGTGATACATTAGCTACCTTACTGAAATTAATCTTACAGCTTAATAATTTTGAATTTGATGGTTCCCACTACCTTCAAGTAAGTGGAACATCAATGGGCACTCGCATTGGACCTAATTACGCTAGCCTTTTCATGTCTGTTCTGGAAAATGACTTTATGAGAAACCGCGCGTTAAAGCCTATTTATTATAAGCGATTTATAGATGACATTTTTTTTTATTTCGCCCCATTGTTAAAATGAACTTTTATCTTTTATAGCTAATTTCAACACTGTTCACCAATCTATTTCGTTTTCGCATGAATACTCTCGTTCTACCGTTAACTTTCTGGACGTCACAGTTTGCATCTCTGACAACAAACTAACCACTAGGCTTTACAGGAAACCTACAGACAGGCACCGTTATCTTCACTTCAAAAGTTCACATGGTAAACATTGGAAATCCAGTGTACCGTACAGTCAGGCGCTCCGCTTTAAGAGAATTTGCTCTGAGCTGTCAGACTTTTATGCAAACTGCGTAGACCTCCGCGAATCTTTGATCCAGCAGGAATACCCACCCCGCATTGTTGAGGATGCCGTCAAAAGAGCCGATGCGCTGAATCGCAAGGATTTGTTCAGCGCTAAAAAAGCAACCATCCGTTCAGGCACAAAGTAATCTAGTTCTAACACACTCAGCATCGGTGCCAAACGTTTCCTCATTTCTCAAAAAACATTTCAACATACTAGCGCAGAGTGCTCATCTTAAAGTAATCTTTCCATTGCCACCTCGGGTAGTCTTCAGACGGTCTCGCAATCTGCATGACATCCTAACTTCACCTAAAACAAGGGTTCCCGATAATGTTGGTTGTCGACCTAGCAAAAAACCACGATGCAAGGTTTGCGCGCATATGACGACGTCAAACATTGCTAAAAGCACTGCTTCTGATTTCTTCTATAAAATTAAAGGAAATTTTACGTGTGACACTTACAATTGCATCTATTTGCTCGAATGTTCCGTCTGCAAATTACAGTACATTGGACAAACTAAAACGCCCTTCAGATATCGCTTTAACAACCACAAATGTCATGCTGCCACCATTCCTAACCTTCCGCTATCAAAACACGTGCACATTCCAGGCCACTCATTTGATAGTATTACAGCTACAATCCTTCAATCGGGTTTCCGTTCCCACCACGAAAGAGCGCTTCGAGAATCGTATTTAATCTATAAGTTAAAAGCCGTCACTTGTGGTATGAATGAAAGCGCTGGCAAACTTTCATTTTTACCCATTTAGCTTCCTAAACACCCTTGACTACCACCGCTATTATTGCCGCTATGCTTTCACACAGATAGATTAGTTCCCTGTTTCAGCTTTGTTGTCGGATCGTGACAAGATGTTATACCCGCGTTTATGTTTATCGATAACTTGCTCGCAGTTGTACCTATGACGTGTATTGATGTTTGTGCCAGTGATACACACGTTATGTGGCTTCATAATTTTTTACTCATTGCTAATGATTTTTTATTCGTTTCGTCTTCGCACGCTTGTAATCTCATTTTTTCTTGTCTTATCACGCGCACTGTTTCCCACGTGCTTTTAACAACCGCTTGTCAGCCATTAACAGCGCTATGATACGTTACTGGCCTTTTTATATTGCGTTACCGTCGCATGTACACATCACTCCGACGAAGGCCGGTCCCGCGGCCGAAACGTCAGTCCTTTACAAAACAATTTTTCCTACGTGCTTGATTTTTTTGAACTCTATATATATATATATATATATATTGTTACGAGAGGGTACACAAAGAAACGAGGTTACAGCTAAGATATATTTGTACGACGCCAAGCTTTAGCCGAGATGGCAAGCCAGAGCGTGCCCCACATCTCAGAATCACATCTCAGAAATATGTCCCACTCGTTCGCAACGGAAGCAAATTGGCCTTTCTTGCTGTCTGTCTTGATTCTTCAGCGTGATGTAGTCTCGTAACATGACCACCGGGTGCAGAAGCACCTTCTCGGTGCTTTCTATGATGTTGCGGAGTGGTAGAGCTTAAGTCGGGAGACATGAACAATGCCTGTAGACATTGGAGATAATGACTTCAGCGGGGCTATCTCGTAGGTAACGTCGGTCACCTGGCTCAAGACGCGGTAGGGTCCTGAGTACCGGGAAAGTAGCTTCTCAGAGAGACCAACATGCTGAGTCAATGTCCACAACAACACAAGGGAACCCGGGGAAAAAGAGACGTCACGATGATGTGTGTCGTAACGTTGCTTCTGTTGCTCTTGCGATGCTAAGAGGTGCTTCCGAGCGACTTCTCGTGCTTTGTGAGCTCTGGTGATAGTGTCACGGGCGTATTCATTCGGCGAATCGACAGCTGTCGGAAAGATGGTGTCGAAAGGTAGGATTGGGTCACGGCCCAATAAGAGGTAAAATGGTGAAAAGCCAGCGGTATCGTGGCGTGAGGAATTGTATGCAAATGTGACAAATGGGAATGCAACGTCCCAGTCTAGGTGGTCAGAGGAGACGTACATAGAGATCAGGTCAGTTAAAGTCCGGTTGAATTGTTCGGTAAGTCCATTAGTTTGTAGATGGTAGGCCATCGTAAATTTATGTTTGGTTTCGTAAGAGCGAAGCAGGTCGTCAATAACTCGGGATAAGAATTAGCGTCCAAGATCTGTGAGGAGCCGGCTTGGAGCACCAAGATGGAGGATGATATCGTACAGAAGAAAAACGGAAACATCTGTGCCACAGCTGGTTGGCAAAGACCACGTGATGACGTACCGGGTTGTATGAGCTGTAGCGACAGCTGTCCATTTGTTTCCGGAGGTAGACTGATGGAACGGGCCTAGGAGATCCAGACCAACTCGAAAGAAGGGGTTAATAGGAATATCAAGAGGCTGGAGGAGTCCGGCAGGACTCATAGGCAATTTTTTTCGACGTTGGCACTGATCACATGCGACGACGTAGCACTGTACGGAGCGATAAAGCCTGGGCCAGTAAAATCGACGCTGCACGCAGTCGTAAGTCCGAGAGAGACCAAGGTGACCGGCGGTGGGGGCGTCATGGAGCTGGGCGATATCACTCGAACGTAGGTGGGAAGGCACCACAAGGAGCAGTTCGCGCCCATTTGTGTTGACATTGTAGCGGTACAAGGTGCCCTCTTTTATTACAAACAGTCGAGTAGATGGATGGGGCGTTGGAGTTCAACTTCTCAATAATGTCACGCAAGACGGGATCTCGGCGCTGTTCATCACCGATGTTGCTAAAAGCAGAAAGAGAGAGCACACATGGCAGCGCTTCGTCTAAAGTCTAAGGAGGGTCCACTGGATGGCGGGACAAGCAGTCAGCGTCATGGTGTACACGGCCAGTTTTGTAAGATACTGAGTAGTCATGTTCTTGGAGCCGTAGTGCCCAGCGACCAAGACGCCCAGTAGGATACTTAAACGACGAGAGCCAGCAGAGTGCGTGGTGATCAGTTTTGACAGTGAAACGACGACCATGTAAGTAGGGCCAAAATTTAACAACCGTCCAAACTAGAGCAAGGCGTTCCCGTGCAGTGATAGAGTAGTTCCGCTCGGCCGCAGAGAGCAGACGGCTGGCATATGCGATAAGGCGGGCGCAGCCGCTTTGATGCTGGACCAAAACAGCACCGATTTCATGGCCGCTGGCATCATTGCGGACTTCTGTTGGGGCAGACATGTCAAAATGAGCCAGAATAGACGGTGTTGTGAGCAACGCGATGAGATTATAGAACACCGAAGTCTGCGCGGCGCCCCAAGAGAATGAAACATCCTTCTTCAGCAAATCCGTAAGAGGTCGGGCCACGTCCGCAAAATTGTTTACAAAACGTCATAAGTAAGGACATAGACCTAAAAAGCTTCGGTCTTCCTTAGTGCTGGTCGGGACGGGGAAGTTTTGCATAGCTCGAACTTTATCAGGATCCGGGCATACGCCGGAGGAGTCCACAAGATGGCCTAACATGGTTATTTGCTGGCGTCCGAAGTGGCACTTCGATGAGTTCAGTTGCAGGCGTGCGTTACGAAAAAGAGAAAGGATGGAGAAAAGGCGGTCGAGGTGTGTTTCAAGGGTCGGGGAAAACACAATGACGTCGTCGAGGTAACATAGGCAAATTGACCACTTGAACCCACGCAAGACAGTGTCCATCATTCGTCGAAGGTGGCTGGAGCATTGCATAATCCGGACGGCATGACCTTAAACTGGTAAAGACCATCAGGGGTCACAAAAGCAGTCTTCTCGCGGTCCAGGTCGTTGACAGCACTTTGCCAGTACCCTGAGCGTAGGTCGATGGAGGAAAAATACTTAGCGCCATGAAGGCAATCCAGGGCGTCGTCAGTGCGCGGTAGCATGTAGACGTCTTTCTTAGTGATCCGCTTCAGATGTCGGTAGTCGACGCAAAATCGCCAACTGTTGTCCTTTTTCTTTTCAAGAACAACAGGGGAAGCCCGTGGACTGGAAGGTGGCTCAACTATGTCTTTGGCGAGCATCTTCTTCACTTCCTTTCGAATGATCTGATGCTCCGCAGGAGAAACGCGCTATGGCCGTCGATGTACCGGAGATGCGTCGACAGTGTTTATTCGGTGCTTCACAATGCTGGTTTAACCTAGCGGACGGTCACAGAAGTCAACTACGTCAAAGTACGATTCCAGGACGTGACAGAGCGCGTCACTTTGATGCGGCAAAAGGTCCACCGTGATCAATTTTTCCACATTAGAAGATGGACTCTCTGTCGAAGAACAGGCTTGCGTGCACTTGGGGCGACGCACATCATTGGGGTACAAAGCTGAGATGACGCAATCCTCGGAGGGTGTTAGCGTGGCGAGAGCCATTCCACACGGAAGCACTTGCGGACATAGAGCAAAGTTCAGCAAAGCGATGCAAGCATGGTTTTCCCTTAACGTAATAATAGTGTGCGGAAAAGTGACACTGCGAGTCAGAAGGACGGATGTGACGGGTGTGAACACGTAGTCTCCATCAGGTACAGGTGGTGACGCTATTGCGGCAATGCAGGTAACTGTTTGCGGTAACAAATGGACGTGTTCAGCAGAGCAGAGACGAACTTGGGGCGGACTGGGCGTATCAGGCGTACAGGGCAGGTCAAGTTGCATCGTGCTAGCTGAAGAGTCAATGAGGGCCAAACGGGTGGACAAAAAGTCTATACCGAAGATAACATCATTGGTGCAGTTGGTGATAACACTGAAGAGGACGGAGGTTTCATGTCCGGCTATAGTAACACGTGCTGTGCAGACACCAACGACGGTAGTTGCACTGCTATCAGCAACACGAACACATCGTGAAGGGGCTGGAGTCAAGACTTTCTTTAAGCAGTCCCGAATGTGCGAGCTCATGACAGAAATTTGGGCACCAGTGTCGACTAAAGCTTTAACAGGTAAATCATCAACTTTTACATCAATCAAGTTCTGCTTCGTCGGAAGGGTCAACAGTGGAATTGTAGGGCAAGTCGTAGCCGCAGCTTCACCTTCTGGAGCTGTACCAGTTAGTTTCCCGAAGGAAACCGTCGGGCGAAGGACGGGGACGGGGAACGGGGTGGCGGAGGAGACCACGAAAATCTACGTCATGGTGAAGGTGAGCGGCTATACTGGGCATTGGTCGTGGTGGTCATGTCGTAATGAGCTGAGTCATCATGGTGGGTTGGTTTTTGGTCAGAAGGGTGTGCTGATATGTCGAAGTTCGTGAAGTTTGTATTTGTGTGCGAGGGCGAGATCCACGTGCTTCGGCAATGACGCGAAATATGTTCCACTCGTTCGCAACGGAAGCAAATTGGCCTGTCGTCAGGCGTCCTCCATGCGTTTGGATCTCGGTTATGTGGAGCAGGACGCCGGTAGTGCTGACGTGTGTTCAAGGTAGGCGGATTGTCATCGGGTCGGTGCACAGAACAAATCATCTGAAGGGCCGCGTTTGCAAATTCTTGGCGCACAACGTTCTGTATGAGGGATATGGTGGGCTGAGGATCGTTCGGCGTCAGGACCCTCAAGGGTCCTGGTGACATCGCTTCGATTTCGCGTCGAACGACCCTCGTAATGTTAGCCGAGGGTAGATGGGGCTGGGTCTCAAAACGAAGGTCCTCACAAGTTGATGTTGCTGCGGTGTTAGAAAGACGGTTGAAGTGGTGGGCAATGCGACGACTTTTAGCCTCTTGGAAGCGTCGGCACTCTTTAAGGACGTCTTGAACTGTCAAACAGACTTTAAATACAAGAAGGCTAAAGGCATCATCAGCGATGCCCCTGAGTACGTGTGCAACCTTGTCGGCTACGGTCATGGTGTTATCAGCTTCACGGCAGAGGGTCAAGACATCTTGAATATAAGCCAGGTAAGACTCCGTGGATGTCTGGACACGGTTACCAAGCTCTTTCTTAGCGGCCTGCCTGCCCCCGACAGATTGGCCGAACAACTCGCGCAACTTCATCTTACAGATGTCCCAGCTGGCGAGCTCTTCCACGTTGTTGTTGAACCACGCCTTGGTCGTACCTTTCAAGTAAAAGATAAGGTTTGCCAGCATCATGGTTGGGTCCCATTTGTGGTTTTCACTCATGAGCTCGTAGAGCTGAAGCCACTCATCGACGTCTTCGCCATCAGTACACGAAAAGTTGCCAGGATCGCGGGGTGGAGGGGTCACAATGACCACGTGTGAGGTGGGTGCCGTTGATGCACGAGGCGTGGCTGTTGGCGCAGCATCCCTGTCGGTAGACATGTTGGAAGCGGCAACTTCCAACATGTCGTGCTCCGTCGTGCTTTGCTACCCGGCACCTTCCACCAAAATGTTACGGGAGGGTACACAGAGCAACGAGGTTACAGCTAAAACACATTTGCACGACGCCAAGCCTAAGCCGAGATGGCAAGCCAGAGCGTGCCCCACATCCCAGAATCACGTCGTCTTTCTCGCTGTCTTTCTTGATTCTTCAGCGTGATGTAGTCTCGTAACAATATAGGTCTGTGTGTGTGTGTGTGTGTGTGTGTGTGTGTGTGTGTGTGTGTGTGTGTGTGTGTGTGTGTGTGTGTGTGTGTGTGTGTGTGTGTGTGTGTGTGTGTGTGTGTGTGTGTGTATGTGTGTGTGTGTGTGTGTGTGTAAAAGTAGATGAACTTTCACATAACTTGTTGATTCAGCCGACGTTTCGACGAGACCCTGTCTTTTTGAAGGTATGCCTTGAAAAAGACAGGGCTCCCGTCGAAACGTCGCCTGAATGAACAAGTTGTTGTTATTTGAAAGCGCATCTACTTTATACTACTTTAACCTTGCAGCAACCCATGTCATTCTTCTGCATATAAGCCTTATATATATATATATATATATATATATATATATATATATATATATATATATATATATATATATATATATATATATATATATATATATATATAGGCAGGCATGGTGGTTGAGTGGCCGTAGTGTTGCATATAGTCCAGTAGATCCTCCGTGAGTGGTCACAACGTGGTTTATTTCGACGTTTCGGCCTAGAGTCTGGCCTCCATCAGGATTAAGGATACAGTTTGTTGGTGTTCAGCTTTATACAATCTCAAATCAGAGGGCAAGGAAAAAAAGAGAAAAGAAGAGAAAAATAATATATGGTGGACTCGACTCGGGCGCCCCCTTCCAATCTTCCTTCCACTTCCCCCTTTCACTCTTCCCTCCACTTCCCCCTTCATCTCTCTCCCCTTCTCCCCTTCACCTTTCTGATGTCAGCTGTCTGTGTATGTTTCCTTTCACTAACGCATTCCTCCCGATCAGACGGCGCCTCCTGGCACTGGCGGTTCGGTGTGGGGCAAAAAAGAGCTTTTTAAGGAAGTCCTAAGCCTTTAACTACTCTTTTTTAGGAAGCCCTAAGCCTTTAACTACTCGGAGTCCCGTAAACAATTCGTCGTAGAAGGAGGGGTGCCGCGTATTGTGGCAGAGGCTAGTAAGCGGGCATTTTAGGAAGTTCTAAGCCTTTAACTGCTCGGCGCCTTGTCAACATTTCGTCGTAAAAAGAGGGGTGCCCCGTATTGCGGTAGAGGCTGGTAAGAGAGCGCAATGCGAATTCCTTGCCCGCTTCTGGATTACGCGTGTAGTGGGGGCCTCCCTGCTGTGCACAGGATTGCTGTTGGGCATCTCAAGCATGGCACAATTGATTGGGTAGTAAAATAAAACAGAAAACAGACGACAGCTGCACTTAGGAAGAGTAGTTACACTTGGAATTTTTTTTGGGTTGTCCAGTGCCCTTCGCAGCTGCAGTGCCGTGAACTCAGTTACTATTTTCATTGTTGCCGTTATTGTTTTCTAATGCTTTAATTGCTGCAAGTGTACCAGGATTCTCATTTATTCCTCTATTGAGGGTGTTAAATCGGTGGATAAGGTATGACTCTCGTTGTTCACGTTCTCGATTTGATATAAATCCCGTCTCTAAGAGCGTTACTGATAGTTTGTCGAATGCATGGTCAGGAAGATTGAGATGTTTTGATAGAGGTAGACTTGGGGCTAATTTCGCATGGGCTCTGTGATTATTGAAGCGAATTCTAAATGGTGTTTCTGTTTGTCCGATGTACTGCATACCACACACGTTGCATTCGAGTAGGTATACCAGATTAGAGGAATCGCATGTTAGGTTTCCTCGTATGTTAATCGAAAACTAGGATTGTGTGCTGGTTGCTTTGTCTGTTTCTCGCATCGCCTTACATACATGACATCGTGGCTTTAAACAAGGGCGGCATGAATTATTGAGGGGTGATGTGTTAATTTGGGAGTGGACAAGGGTGTCTTTGAGGTTACGTGGTCGTCAGTAAACGACGGCTGGAGTGGTTGGGAATCCGCGTTTCAGACGTTCACTTTGTTCCAGAGCGTTGTAATGTCGTTTAAGGATTTTGTTTACATTGGGGCAGTTTGTGCTGTAAGTCAAGCAGAGCTTTGTTCGTTGTGGGTCTTCTCGTGGTGGTCGCTTCATAAGTAAGTCTTCACGCTTTAGTTTTCTTGCTTTTTGAACAGCGTCATTAATTACATGTGGGGGGTATTTTTGTTTCTCGAGCATATGTTTTAGCCTCTGTGAGCTCGTGTCATAGTCAGCCTCTCTAGAGCAGATTCGCTTAAACCGGTGAGCCTGGCTGTATGGAATACTGTTTTTACAGTGGCATGGGTGATGGCTTTGGTAATGGATGTATTGTTGTCGATCCGTTGGTTTGCGATATAGGGTTGTAGAGAGCTTCTCTTCTTCATCGTTATGGTAACATCAAGAAAATTTACGGTAACTTGCGAGTATGTGTGTGTGAAGTGTATGTTCGGATGTACAGCATTGTAAGTGTCAATAAAGCTGAGAAGTTCGTCCTCGCTGTGGGTCCAAATAAGAAAGATGTCGTCTATATATCTTCTGTATAACATTGTTTTCAAGGAACTTTGTGCACGAAATTCGGATTCTAGCTTTCCCATAAATATGTTGGCATAATTAGGTGCCATTTTGGTGCCCATAACGGTTCCGCTGATTTGTCGAAAATACTCTTGGTTAAACTCGAATGAATTTAATTCGAGGACCATTCTCGTCAAAGTTGCAATGGCACAGAAATCTGGGGTTTTAGATTGTCTATGGTTTGTGCACATGTTTTGTAATGCAGCTATGTCGTCATCGTGAGGAATATTTGTTTACTCTTGATGTCTATTCATTATATACAAACATTCCTCATGATGACGGCATAGCTGCATTACAAAACATGTACACAAACCATAGACAATCTAACACCCCAGACTTCTTTGCCATTGCAACTTTGACGAGGATGGTCCTCGAATTAAATTCATTCGAGTTTAACCAAGAGTATTTCTACAAATCACCGGAACCGCTATGGGCACCAGAATGGCACCTAATTACGCCAACATATTTATGGGAAAGCTAGAATCCGAATTTCTTGCACAAAGTTCCTTGAAACCAATGTCATACAGAAGATATATAGACGACATCTTTCTTATTTGGACCCACAGCGAGGACGAACTTCTCAGCTTTATCGACACTTACAATGCTGTACATCCGAACATACACTTCACACACACATACTCGCAAGTTACCTTAAATTTTCTTGATGTTACCGTAACGATAGAAGAAGAGAAGCTCTCTACAACCCTATATCGCAAACCAACGGATCAACAACAATATCTCCATTACCAAAGCGATCACCCACGCCACTGTAAAAACAGTATTCCATACAGCCAGGCTCAACGGTTTAAGAGAATCTGCTCTAAAGAGGCTGACTTTGACACGAGCTCACAGAGGCTAAAACTTATGCTCGATAAACAAAAATACCCCCCACATGTAATTAATGACGCTGTTCAAAAAGCGAGAAAACTAAAGCGTGAAGACTTACTTATGAAGCGACCACCACAAGAAGACCCACAAAAAACAAACCTCTGCTTCACTTACAGCACAAACTTCCCCAATATAAACAAAATCCTTAAACGACATTACAACGTTCTGAAAAAAAGTGAACGTCTGAAACGCGGATTCCCATCCGCTCCAGGCGTCGTTTACCGACGACCACGTAACCTCAAAGACACCTTTGTCCACTCCCAAATTAACACATCACCCCCCAATAATTCATGCCGCCCTTGTTTAAAGCCACGATGTCTTGTATGTAAGGCGATGCGAGAAACAGACAAAGCAACCAGCACGCAATCCAAGTTTTCGATTAACATACGAGGAAACCTAACATGCGATTCCTCTAATGTGGTATACCTACTCGAATGCAACGTGTGTGGTATGCAGTGCATCGGACAAACAGAAACACCATTTAGAATTCGCTTCAATAATCACAGAGCCCATGCGAAATCAGCCCCAAGTCTACCTTATCAAAACATCTCAATCTTCCCGACCATGCATTCGACAAACTATCAGTAACGCTCTTAGAGACGGAATTTAAATAAAATCGAGAACGTGAACAACGAGAGTCATACCTTATCCACCGATTTAACACCCAAGAATAAATGAGAATCCTGGTACACTTGCAGCAATTAAAGTATTAGAAAACAATAACGACAACAATGAAAATAGTAACTGAGTTCACGGCACTGCAGCTGCGAAGGGAACTGGACAACCCAAAACAATTCCAAGTGTAACTACTCTTCCTAAGTGCAGCTGTCGTCTGTTTTCTGTTTTATTTTACTACCCAATCAATTGTGCCATGCTTGACATGCCCAACAGCAATCCTGTGCACAGCAGGGAGGCCCCCACTACACGCGTAATCCAGAAGCGGGCAAGGAATTCGCATTGCGCTCGCTTACCAGCCTCTACCGCAATACGGGGCACCCCTCTTTTTACGACAAAATGTTGAAAGGGCGCCGAGCAGTTAAAGGCTTGGTACTTCCTAAAATGCCTGCTTACCAGCCTCTGCCACAATACGCGGCACCCCTCCTTCTACGACGAATTGTTTACGGGACTCCGTGTAGTTAAAGGCTTAGGGTTTCCTAAAAAAGAGTAGTTAAAGGCTTGGGACTTCCTAAAAAAGCTCTTTTTTGCCCCACACCGAACCGCCAGCGCCAGGAGGCGCCGTCTGATCGGGAGGAATGCGTTAGTGAAAGGAAACATTCACAGACCGCTGACATCAAAAAGGTGAAGGGGAGAAAGGGGAGAGAGATGAAGGGGGAGGTGGAGGGAAGAGTTGAAGGGGGAAGTGGAAGGAAGAGTGGAAGGGGGGCGCCCGAGGAGAGTCCACCATATATTATTTTTCTCTTCTCCTCTTTTTTTTCCTTGGCCTCTGATTTGAGATTGTATAAAGCTGAACAACTGTATCTTTTCTCCTGATGAAGGCCAGACTCAAGGCCGAAACGTCGAAATAAACCACGTTGTGACCGCTCACGGAGGATCTACTGAACTATATATATATATATATATATATATAGAGAGAGAGAGAGAGAGAGAGAGAGAGTCCTGACACGATCGGGTGCCATCCTTGCCAAAAACCGCGATGCAAATTATGCCCGTACATGCGCACATGCCAACAGGTCACTAGTACAGCTTCCAACTTTTCCTTAAAAATCAAAGGCAATCTTGACTGCGATTCTAAGAACGTGATATACATGATACAATGTGCACTATGTGAAATACAGTACATTGGTCAAACAGAAGGGCCTTTTAGACTGCGTTTTAATAACCATAAATCTCATGCTAACACCTTGCCCCACTTGCCCATTTCAAGACACGTGCACCTTCCTGGCCACTCTTTTGAAAATCTACAGGTCACATTACTAGAATCTGGTTTCCGCACAAATTATGATAGAGAAGCCCGTGAATCATTCCTCATCTATAAGTTCGACGCCGTCGCATCCGGTCTAAATGAAAACGTAGGAAAACTTAGTTGCCTATCAGCGTAACCGGTATCACCCTGTCCATCTTTTTTTCAACCTTGTCAAGTCGCACTACATTGTCTGTATCCGTTGATTACGTAGCAGCTTTGTAACGTCTTTGGGATTTTTTATTTGTATTTTATTATTTTTTCTTCTTTTTTCCCCTTGCTATTACCGGTCGGACAACTCTTCATGTTATGTGCTTTATCTTTTATGCGTTTCATCTTTTTTGTGAACAGCGTGTTCGCCACGTGCTTGCGCATGGAAGCAATATCTTTTTACTCGTGTATTAAGTGTCCTTCATATTGTGTGACTTGCATATATATGCCCATATATCGCCTTTCATGCCGGTTTTCATATTTGTTTCTCATTGATATGCACATGTATATAAACAGCACTCGTGCCATCAACTGTATTCTGATGAAGGCCGGACCCGCGGCCGAAACGTCAATAAAGCTACTTCGTACGTGCGTCTTCTTCCCTATACGGATATATATATATATATATATATTAATATATATATATATATATATATATATTGCCACATGATATGCTTGGGTGAGATCCAGGAGTGAAAGAAGACAAAGACGATCTATCTGAGCTGCTGCTTGGCTAGTCGACTCAACGAACCCATTATACCAAGTTTGTCTTAAGAAACGTGACAAGACTGGTGGAGGTGCTGGGTACAACGTCTCACAATCCACCCGGTGCCCAAGACCCCGCCCAGCAACCGGAACACAAGCCCTGCACCCGAGGACACTCCTGTTCACAGAGTAAGCCGCCGCCAACGAGGCCTATCACCTGAGACACCAACCACTGACGCAGCGACTATGACTTGAACACCAGATCCCGTGCAAGCTCCGACACCTTCCACGCCAATCTACTGCACCGTCCAGAACCCACTCATGCCTAGCCCATTTCATGGAAAGCAGCATGAAGATGTTGACGACTGGCTGAGTAAGTTTGAACGTGTCGCAGCGATAAATTACTGGGATGATGCTGCAAATCTTCGGAACGCGTACACTTGCTTAAAGGACGGTGCCAAGACGTAGTTTTTGAACAGGGATGATGTTCTGACATCTTGGCGCGAGTTCCAGCGTCGCCTTCTGGAGACCTACAGGAGTCCCGACCGCCGCGAACGGGCAGAGCGTGCACTACAATCACGCATCCAGATGCCAAACGAGACCGTCTCGATGTACGTCGAGGACATGACACGACTTTTCAAGCGAGCGGATGCTGCCATGGCAGAAGCAAAAAGTTGCGCCACCTCATGCGTAGTGTGAAGGAACAACTTTTTGCTGGTTTGGTGCGTAGTCCCCCCCAGAGTGTTGCTGAGTTCCTTACTGAAGCGGCAACAATGGAGCAAGTACTGCACCAACGGTCTGCCCTGTTTGACCGTCAACTGAATGCTGCATCTTCCGAAATTTTCACCACCCCTGGGAGAAAGAGCCCCGAATGGATCCGCGAGATCATCCGATCTGTCGTCCGGGAAGAAATGGAAAAAAGATGTACGGGACAAGGCAAATCGATGATGGTTCTATCACCAGTGTCATCCGTGACGAGGTCCAGCAGATGCATCACGCCCCATCGCTTTCCGCCGATGTCGGTTGATCCGAAAACTACTCCCATGTCTACTGACAGTCACCGTCGTATGTACGCGGAAGCCTTGCGATCTGCCACACCTCTTTCTGAGCAAGGAGTCCCGGCTCAGACAGTGCCGCACGTCCTGATCCAGACAGTGCCGCACGTCCCGATCCAGACAATGCCATACGTCCCGATCCAGACAATTATGCCGTCAGTCGCGATTCAGTCAGCGCATGCTGGTTTGGACATCGATGGTCGCCGTGCACCAACGCGCAAGTCTCATCTCTGGCGTACGCCGGACATATGACCCCTCTGCTATCATTGCGGTGAGGCTGGTCACATTTACCGCGAATGCCCATACCGGCAACTTGGCCTGCGTAAATTTTCCGTCAATTCACCTCGTCCCCAAATCGGTCAAAGGCCGAGGGATATCGAAGAGTATCTCGCGCAACAGCGTGCACATTTTACACGACCGCAATCGCGGTCATCATCTCCGAGGAGACCCGCAGCCACTGGGCCACGTTTCGGGGTGACGACACAGGAACGCTCCCCGAGCCCTCGTTAGGAAAACTGAAGGCAGCGGCTTTCGGGGGCAAGGTCGCTGAGACTCAAAGTGCGGATGACCTCCCATCGAGGCTTGCACGCAACGCCGAAGGCATTTCATCAGAGAATAATCGCAGTACCGAAGAAATGCCGATATCCACATCTGAACCCAGTGATCGCGTGTCACTTGACATACCTGTGCTGATTGAGGTCAATGCATTGATAGACACTGGTGCAGACTATTCGATTATCAGCCGGAGGCTAGCAAAAGATCTCAGAAAAGTGATTACGCCGTGGAATGGAACGCGAATTCGAACTGCTGGAGGACACGTTGTAACACCGCTGGGTCGCTGTACGGCAAGAGTGAAAATTCCTGCGTCAACGCTTGTGCTCAGCTGCCTTGTCTTTCGCGACTGTTCACGTCAGCTGATTATCGGCATTGACTTCCTTCGGTAATACGGTGCCATTACACATCTGTATGAGCGCACCATGACCTTCTCGACTCAAGGCGCAACAGATCGAGACGCTGATAACTGCCGTAGACCTGCGCTGCGTGTTGCTGGTGACAGTGTGATGCTGCCGCCTCCCATCGAAGTCACTTCTGAAGACCTCCGGGACGGTGACGTGGTGGCTGAAAGCAACCTATCACTTCTGCTACTCCAAGGTGTATGTGCCGCCCGAAGTGTTGTGTGTGTGCGTAACGGACAGTCGCAAATACTAGTTACGAACTTCAACTACGAGCACCGGCATCTTTTCCGCGGAACCACCGTAGCCTATGGAGACCCTGTTGCCGACGTCACGGAGTGCTTCGCGTCCGAGGAAACGCATGAGGATGAGAAATTTCTAGACCACATCGACAATAATTCGACGCTGTCAGACAAGAGAAAGGCTGCACTTCATGACCTTTTAAGGGAGTTTCGGTCTTGCTTCGCCTCTTCTTCCAAAGTCTGTCAAACACACCTCGCCAAGCATCGAATTAATACCAACGATGACGTCCGTCCCATCCGGCAGCAGCCTTATTACGTTTCTTCCAAAGAACGTGCGGCTATTCAGACACAAGTAAAAGATATGCTCGATGACGGGATTATTCAACCATCCAGCAGCCCTTGGTCCTCACCAGTCGTTCTAGTGAAGAAAAAAGACGGAACACTGCGATTTTGTATTGACTACAGGAACCTTAATAGCGTCACGAAAAAAGACGTTTACCCGCTTCCACAGGTCGACGACTCTCTCGACAGGTTACGACGCGTGAAGTATTTTTCGTCCATTGACCTAAAGAGTGGCTATTGGTAAATTGAAGTGGATGAACGAGACCAAGAAAAAAACGCGTTTCTCACTCCAGACGGACTTTACGAATTCCGAGTTCTTCCCTTCGGCCTCTGTTCTGCCCCAGCCGCTTTTCAGAGGATGATGGACACAGTTATGCCCCGCCAGGGTGGTCTAGTGGCTAAGGTACTCAGGTGCTGACCCGCAGGTCGCGGGATCAAATTCCGGCTGCGGCGGCTGCATTTCCGATGGAGGCGGAAATGTTGTAGGCCCGTGTACCCAGATTTGGGTGCACGTTAAAGAACCCCAGGTGGTCTGAATTTCCGGAGCCCTCCACTACGGCGTCTCTCATAATCATATAGTGGTTTTGGGACGTTAAACCCAAGAAATCAATCATGGACACAGTTCCCACTGGCTTGAAGTGGCAAAGCTGCCTTGTCTACCTCGATGATGTGGTCATCTTTTCCGAGAGCGTCAGAAAACATATGAAGCGTCTGAGAAAGGTTCTGGAAGCCATTCGCACAGCTAAACTCACGCTGAAACCTCAAAAATGCCATTTAGTCTATGAAGAGCGGAAATTTCTGGGACATGTCATTAGTGCGGATGGAGTGCGACCTCATCCAGGCAAAACTGCTGCTGTCACCGCCTTCCCTGTTACATCAGATAAAAGAGCAGTACGCCGTTTCCTCGGCTTGTGCGCGTATTATCGCCGATCGATCGCCAGCTTCTCGAAGATAGCTGAACCTCTTACGCGACTCACCCGAGATGACGTGCCTTTTACTTGGAGCGCAGAACAATATGCAGCGTTCACAGAGCTACGACAGAGAATGCAAACAGCCCCTGTTCTTGCCCATTTTGATGAGGACGCTGCTACAGAAATTCATACAGATGCCAGCAACGTCGGACTTGGCGCTGTCCTTGTACAACGACACGGTGGCGTTGAAAATGTAATAGCTTACGCCAGACGTACTCTTTCTCGAGCCGTGACAAACTATTCTACATCGGAAAAAGAATGCCTTTTAGTCGTGTGGGCGACGACCAAATTTCGGCCTTACATCTACGGTCGTCCTTTCAAAGTGGTGACGGACCACCACTCGCTCTGCTGGCTGGCGAATCTCAGAGATCCATCCGGCCGTCTCGCTCGGTGGAGTTTGCGTTTGCAGGAGTTCGATATTACTATTGTGTACCGGTCAGAGCGCAAACACGAAGATGCCGACGCACTTTCTCGAGCGCCTGTTGGGCACGCTGTGAGGGGCTCCGAGGATGAATATGCCTTTCTCGGCGCAGTCAGCGATTCCGAATTTATGTCAATAAAGTGGGCAGACAACGCATTACGCCCAGCTATTGATTTCCTGGAAGGCCGGAACTCTCAGGTCCCTCAACGCATTGCTCGCGAACTGTCCTCTTTTTGTCTAAGAAGAGGCATTCTTTACAAGAAAAACGTCAGTGGTAGCGACAAAGCCTTCCTACTCGTTGTTCCTAAAGAAATGCGTGACAAGATCCTCCTTGCGTGCCACGACGAGCCCAAGTCAGGACATTTGGGCTATTCATGAACTCTCGCCACCGTACGCCAACAGTATTACTGGCCGCGACTATCACCTAGTGTACATCGATATGTTAAAGGCTGCCGTGAGTGCCAGCGTCGCAAGACTCCGCCTGTGAGACTCGCTGGCCTGCTCCAGCCGATCGCACCACCACAGACACCGTTTGACCTCGTGGGAATTGACCTTCTCGGATCCTTCCTTTTGTCCTCCTCTAGGAACTAATGGATTATAGTCACGACAGATTATCTTTTCGTTATGGTGAAACAAAAGTGTTACCCCATGGCACGTCCTCTGAAGTCGCGCAGTTCTTCATGCACCAAATCTTCCTGCGGCATGGTGCCCCGTCATGCGTGATTACGGACAGAGGGACGTCATTTACAGCAGGAATGATGGAGGAGATTTTTAACTTGAGCTGCACAAGTCATCTAAAAACGACGGCTTATCACCCGCAATCGAATGGACTCACAGAGAGGCTTAACAAGACCATAGCGGACGTGCTGTCAATGTACGTTGACGTACAACACAAAACCTGAGACGAGAATCTTCCATACATCACGTTTGCTTACAATACGGCAACGCAAGAAAGAATGCAATTTCCGCCTTTCTGACTTGTTTACGGACGCAACGTGCGAACTACGCTCGATGCTATGCTTCCGTGCGACCAAAGCAATGAACTCGCTCCAGACGCTGAGCAATATACTCAATACGCCGAGGAAGCTCGTCAGCTAGCTCGCATAAACACCAGTCACCAACAAGATGCAGACGCACGACGTTACAACCTGCGCCATCGAAACGTCACCTACCACCCTGGGGACCAAGTGTGGGTGTGGATCCCTGCCCGGCGACCAGGCTTATCGGAAAAACTCCTAAGCCGTTAATTTGGACCGTACAAGGTTCTTAGACGTGTCACAGACCTTACCTACGAGGTATTTTTGAACGGCGCAGCATGTTCTCTTCGTCAGCTTCGGCCCGAAACCGTGCATGTCGATCCGCTGAAGCCCTACTTCGCACAGTAGCCCTTGTGGTTCACGTGTTGCGACATGCCGTGACATTGCGCTGCTGCTGCTGTTTGTGTTCTCCTGTGTTTTCATGCCTTTTTTTGCGCATGGCGCAAGCATTGGCGAAACTTCCTCATTAGCGCTGCGAGTGCTGGCCCTCTCCCTCTTTTGGTTCTCTATATCTGCGTGTGTATGCCTTCATTTTTTTCTTTACGAGCATCGAGTCGATGCTTTCAAAGTGAGGACTACTGCCACATGGTATGCTTGGGTGAGATCCAGCAGTGAAAGAAGACAAAGACGATCTATATGAGCTGCTGCTTGGCTAGTCGACTCAACGAACGCATTATACCAAGTCTGTCTTAAGAAACGTGACAATATATATGACCTCACACTAGAGTACCTCTTATAGATACGGCATGGTGGTAGTGTTCCTGTGCGTGCCTACCAATATTTCGGACAGTTTCACGATATTTGTTGTCTTTTCCCAAGCTACTAGAAATTTGCTCTTTTTTATCATCTTAAGCGACCAAATCACGCGTTTACACTTGTGTACGAGTCTGTAGCAAGTACAGGTGAATTGTAAGATTTACTTCGTGGTTCACAATTACGTGTGTAATAACTAAAGATCGACTTAGCGACAAATTCTTATTTAGTTCATTGCGTTCCTACTGTGCCAATTTCATATATGAACGTTAATTAGAGGTTATGGAGGGTTTTCAGGGTGTTCTAATAGAGCCTATAGAGGCCTATATTCAAAATAGGCGCCTATACGAGGACTATTTAAACACAATTTTTTCGGAATGCAGTTACGACCACTATTCATGTTACCGGGCAAAATTGGCCTTTAGAAACTCGATGGAGTGCAACCTAGTTGTCTAGTTCGAGAAGCTTCGCAAAGCACTAGCTAGCAGCAGCTAAATGAAACACGCCGGCCACCTTATCACAATACATTGACATGGAGCGACCGGTTGGAAAAAGGGAAGGAGGAGGAATGAAAGAGACCCTACTTTTGCTACCCTAAGTTCGGGAGCACGTCCCAGCGTACACAGTGGACTGGGGAAAGGAAAATAAATGTGGTAAGGGGAGAGGGGAAGAAGAGGAGAGTGGGGTCCAAGGCCGATGACGTAGTGGGCGCCTTCAGTCCTGGGAGAGAGAGAGAGAGATGCGAGGAAAGGCAGGGAGGATAACGTTCGGTTTACTACCTTGCACTGGGGGAAGAGATCAGGTGAAGAGGGACAGAAGAAGAGAGAGAGGTACACAGACTCCCAAGCACACTTGTGACAGCACATTTAGTCTACGAGCTCAAATCTGTTGAGTTTTGTAGAGTAAAGCGGTTCGAAAATAAGACACGGGTCAAAACACGACATATGACTTTGCTGACGTTTGTAACTAAAATTCCATAAGTACTTTTCTTCATTCCTCTATTTCAGCGATAGGTGCTGGTAGTTGTATACCTCATAATGTGTAAAAGCTTATCATTGCTCACAGCGTTCACGTGGCACAAATTACGTGGCTGGTGTGGGTGTGTTCGTGGCCCATCAAAAAGAGGCGAAATACTGCACGATCAAAATTTTGGCTCCATGCATGAAGCTACGCCAACATCAGTACAACAACCTATATATTGTTACGAGGTTGGTGATTTCTGTACAAAATGCATTTACAGATGAAAAACCACAGGCAAGAGTAACAATGGCTGATTGGTATACTCGCGCACCTGTCAGCTGCGTGAGTCTTTCCTCTTCCTTTACTTCATCTCCATAATAGGACCCCCGGGTGTTGGAGCACTGTCTCGGCGCGAGTCTGGAGAAGTGCGACAGCAGCAGGGTTTCATGCGCGCAACATGAACAATGTCAGCAAGTGACAAACTTGGTGACGTATTAGAGTGCAATCGCACTATCTCATAGTTGACGTTCCTAACTTGACGTAGGACTACGTAGGGTCCTGCGTATCGTGACAAAAGTTTTTCGGAGTTTTTTCGGGAGTTTTCGAACACAGCGACACGGTGACCAGAGGATCAAGTGGTCACCTGCGGCAAACGGTGGTCATAGCGGGCTTTTTGCATACCCTGTGACCTAGTGAGACGAGACTGGGAAACTTGACGAGCCATGCGAACCCGATCAATGGCTTCTTGAGCGTACTCGAAAGCAGATGGCTTGAGAGGCAAGGTGGTTTAAAATGGTATTATGAGGTCACGACCATACATAAGATAAAAATGTGAGAATTCCGTAGTGTCATTTCGA
Organism: Rhipicephalus annulatus; assembly: GCA_013436015.1. NCBI lineage: Eukaryota > Metazoa > Arthropoda > Arachnida > Ixodida > Ixodidae > Rhipicephalus > Rhipicephalus annulatus. Next base: position 70,322 of record WOVY01010159.1, on the reverse strand, counting down.
GAGGAATTATATGCGAAAGTCACATAAGCCAAAGGGGTGTCCCAGTCCCGATGATCTTCAAAGACGTACATCGGAAGCATCTCTGTGAGCGTGTGGTTGAGACGCTCAGTTAGGTAACTAGTTTGTGGGTGGTAGGCAGTACATAGCATATGCGCTGTGGCACACGATTGAAAGAGGTCGTCGACAACTTTGGACAAGAAAGAGTGGCCGCGGTCCGTGAGCAGCTGTCGGGGTGCACCATGGTGTAAGATGACGTCGTGAAGAAGAAAATCCACGACGTCAGTGGCGCAACTGGTATGCATGGCGTTTGTTATCGCGTAACGGGTCGCATATTCTGTGGCGATGGCGATCCATTTATGTCCCAGTGTCGTTGTCGGAAAAGAGCCAAGAAGGTCGAGTTCCACGCCATGAAATGGTTCAGAAGGGACTTCAATTGAGTAAACATATCCAGCTGGCAGCAAAGAATGTCTTTTCCGGCGCTGGCAGAGGTCGCAAGTGGCCACATATCGACGCACGCTGCGGTACAGTCCTGGCCAGAAGAACTGACGTCGCACACTGTCGTATGTGCGGGAACTACCAAAGTGTCCCACTGTTGGTGCGTCGTAAAGTTGTTCAAGTATGGCAGGCCGTAGATGACGAGGAATGACAAGCAGAAGCTCAGGGCCTGCAGTGCTGACGTTGCGGTGGTAGAGGATGCTGTCATGCAGCACGAACATATGGGATTCAGCGTCATGGCTATCAGACTGGATGGCATCGATGATAGTGCGCACTGACCCATCCCATCGTTCTTCAATGCACATGTTGCTGATGTCAGTAAACTTCATGACGGTGCTCTCCAGGTCAGGCGTAACGGGATCAGGAGGATCCACTGCATAACGAGGAAGACAGCTGCGTCCTTGTGCAAACGGCCAGACTTGTAGCTGACGCTAAACGAAAATTCCTGGAGCCTCGGAACCCAGCGACCCAGACGTCCACTTGGGTTCTTCAAAGAAGTCAGCCAGCAGAGGGCGTGGTGGTACGTAACAACGGAGAATATGCGACTATATAAGTATGGCCGGATCTTGGCGACAGCCCGAACTAAAGCTAAGCACTCTCTCTCGGTGATGGAATGATTCCTCTCAGGGCGAGAAGGCAGGCGACTGGCGTAAGCTATCACGCACTGTCTACAGTGGTGCCGCTAAGTCAGAACTGCGCCGATACCCTGGCCACTGGCATCGGTGCGAACTTTTGTGGCAGCAGAAGGATTAAAGTGGGCAATTATGGGGGGCGTAGTTAAGTAGCCGATCAGAGCGGTGAACGCTTGATCCTGCTCAGGGCCCCATGAAAATGTGGTGTCCTTCTTCAGCAAGTTTGTGAGTGGACTGGCAACGTCAGCAAAGTTTTTCACAAAACGACGAATGTACGAACATAAGCCGATGAAGCTCCGTACATCAGATGTAGAACGGGGCACCGGAAAGCTACGGACGTCTCGGATCTTTTCCGGATCTGGTTGGATGCCATCGGCGTTTACAAGATGGCCCATAATGGCAATCTGATGGCGGCCAAATTGACATTTTTTTAGAATGGAGTAGTAGCCCAGCTGTTCTGGAGACTGCGAGAATTGCAGCGAGACGGGTCAGCTGGCTATCGATTGTATATGAAAAGACTATCACATCGTCTAGATAACATAGACAAGTAGACCACTTATAACTACGCAGGAGAGAGTCCATCATTCGTTCGAATGTGGCACGGGCGTTACATAGTCAAAAATGCATGACCTTAAACTGGTATAAACCACCGGTGTAATGAAGGCTATCTTCTAGCGGTCCATCTCATCGACAGAAATCTGTCAGGAGCAGGACCGAAGATCAATAGACGATAAGTATATAGCGCCGTGCAGGCAGTCCAACACGTCATCGGTGCGTGGTAGCGGGTATACGTCTTTCCGCGTGATCTTGTTGAGGTGGCGATAGTCAACGCAGAAGTGCCCGGTACCGTCCTTTTTCTTCACCATGATGACATGAGACCCCAAGGACTACTTGATGGTTCTATGACACCTTTGTTGAGCATTTTGTCAACTTCCGCTTATATAACTCGGCACTCAGTGTGGGAGACACGATAGGGTCGTCGGCGAACAGGACTGGCGTCCCCGGTGTTTATACGGTGCTGAACGGTGGATGTTTGCCCTAGAGGTCTGTCGTCGAAATAAAAAATGTCGGTATGAGACGGTGGATGTTTGCCCTAGAGGTCTGTCGTTGAAATCAAAAAATATCGGTATATGACGCGAGAAGGCAATGGATGTCGTTGGCTTGCGCAGGATTGAGGTCGGGTGTAATCATCTTCGAGAAACGATTTGGAAGAGAACAGTTGCTATTAGCTACAGAAAACTAAAGTAAATCAATCTCTGTGGTGAGAGCCGCTATTTCGAATTCGTCAGCATTATATACGCTTGCAAAGAACATGCCACGAGGAAGCACTTGAAGGCACAAGCTGAAATTGAGAAGTGGCAGCGAGGTACAGTTGTCAGTGACAGTCACAAGCGTATGGGGAATGGTGATGTTGCGGCTCAAAAGGACGTCGGTGAGAGGAAGGAGGATGTATTGACCATCGGTAATCTGTGGCTGTGCGGTCCAAACGACGTAGGTGGCTGTCTGAGGTGACAGTCACACATACTGTAGAGAGCACAGACGTGGCGGGGCAGTGTGATGTTCAGCGTTTATCTGAGGCAGCTCTAGCTGAAGGATGCCGGTTGCACAATCGATAAGAGCAGCATGATTCGACAACAAGTCCAGACCTAGGATAACGTCATAAAGTCAGCGGTCAATCACGGCTAAAATGGCAGAAGTAGTGTGGTCCGTTCTACTTAAGCGGGCAGTGCACACACCGAGAACCATCGGCGTCCCACCATCGGTCAAATGGAGCATTCCTGCTGCCGCTGGTGTCAGAACTTTCCTTAAACGTGTGTGTAGGCTTGAACTCATGCCCGAAATGCTTGTCCCGGTGTCTACATGTGCTTGTACATGTACGCCGTCTACTTGAATGTATATTACACTTCGTCTGGTGGGAACGGAGAGAAGATTTGCTGCGGAAGTCGTCAATTCAGCAACACCTCCGGGGGCTCCATTTCTCAGTTTTCCCAGACGATGCAGCCGGAAGCCACGGGGGACGAGAAGCACCGTGGCTGCTGCAAACAGGACGATGGGCGACGTATTTGCGGCGAACGAGACTAATGCCCACGTGGTGAAGGTGAGCGGATGTACCAAGTGTTCCGAGAATGGTCAACGGCATTGGACTCTTCGGCGGGTAAAAAGATGCGGGTGGTACCGTAGATACGGGTCATATTGGTCGTTCCACTAGGTGCCGAGGACAATGTGTTGTAGCAGTAACGAGCAATATGTCTAACGCGGTGGCAGTTGAAACATGTAGGGCAGTCATCTGCAGTTTTCCACTCAGCCGGGTTGCGAGTACGTGGAGAAAATCGTCGGTCGGAGGAAGGCATTGCGAAATGGCGTTCGCAAACTCTGGGCGTGGTGACATGGCACACGGAATGCACTCTGATGTTTTCAAGCTCCTGGCGCACGATGGCTTGAACAAGAGGAACAGTAACAGGAGTGGTATCGGTATAGCGCGAACAGAACGCCGAGGGCGCCATTGCTTCCAGTTCGCGACGAACAATGCGTGTCAGGCCTCCCGGCGGCGACGGACATTGTGATGCGGATTGGTCCTCGCAAGTTGATGTTGCAGCGGTGTTTGGAAGTCGGGCGAATGTTTGCAGATTGCGGCGACTTTTTACTTGCTCAAACTGACGACACTCTTTGATGATCGCGTTGACGGTGGAACAATCTCCTGACGGTGCACGTCAGGAGATTGAACGCGTTGTCGGCAATCCCTTTCAGGACATGCCCGACCTTGTCACCTTCTGTCATGTCGCTTTCGCCCTTTCGGCAGAAGCCCAGCACGTCTTGAATGTATGCGAGGTATAATTCCTTGGTGTATTGGGCACGGCAGGCCAATTTCTTTTTGGCGGCGATCTTACGACTGGCGTTTTTGCCAAACATCTCTGGCATCTTTTCTTTGCATTGGTCCCCGCTTGTGAGTTCTTCTTCATTGTTTTCATACCACACCTTGGCCACGCCTCTTACATTAGCCAACTGAAGTGTGGAATTCTATCTGTTCGGCACACTCCCCCGTTCGAACATGGCCAACCAATCGTCAACGTCGACGCCATCTGTCCCGCAGAATGTACCTGGTTTCTCAAGTGGCCTGAAAACGTATGGTTTCGACGCCGTGTTTGTCGGAGACGCTGACATCGACGCGGACGGCTCAGCATTAGCCATGGCTGGAAAACCGATGCGACGTCCGCTGCGGATCAACGTTGCCTGATGGTTACCCAGCGTCTCTCACCAATATGTTACGGGGTTGGTGACTTCTGCACAAAAATCATTTACAGAGGAAAAACTACAGGCAAGAGTAATACTGGCTGAATGGTACACTCGCGCGCCTGTCAGCTGCTTGAGTCCTTCCTCTTCTTTTACTTCATCTCCGTAACAATATCTGGTTACTTTATACTACTCGCAAGACATACCACCGAAATTTCGGTGCAATTGGTGCACAGCGCCAAAGCGATGTTTTGTTTCATTTGAGCATGTGGGAATGGCAACACGTGACAAAAGGGCACTGCAGTGCCTTTGAGAGTCGCTCACTAAGTCAATCATTTACTTACTCTGGTTATATACTATTTTTGTTTACCAGGTTTATAACATGCAAGAAAATATTATATGGAGCTTCATGGGTGGAAAACAACATAAAAAACACTGATTGCCGTTGAGGACAGGACTCGCTCCATTTCCGCTACATTAAAGCGCTTCCACGTTCCCGAGGATGCTCTAAAGAGGCTCTCGGAAAATTGAAAGTATCTCCAAGTCAAGCCGTTTGCAAGTACGTCTCGGAATCGAGTTTTAATAAGATTTTCAATACGGAAATTTTAAAAAAATTAGCGATGGTAAATTCCAAACTCATCGCCTTTAAAATCCCAGCTGACGAACTTGAAAGTCACGGAGTGCCTGCGCTGTTCTGGATCAAAACGGCAAAAAGAGGCGAAGAAAATGCGTAAGAACATATCTAGCCGACATTCATTGAATAATCTAAGAAAGTGCAAGCGTTCGAAAAAATACACCATTAGCACAAAGATGTGGGTGCTTATTCTGCTGAGAGTTTCGGAGCAACACAGGGCCGGGTTCTGTGTGGATTCATTGCGAGTGCAAAGAGTGGGCTCATGAAGACTGCGTATGGTTCCACGGAGTGCATTCCAGGTGCTTCTACTGCAAAATCCGAAGGGATCATACTTTTTTTACCCTGCCTCATTTCGCCCCCCGGCTTTTAACTGTGACAAGGTTATATATATGCAGCACATACCGTGTAGGGAAAGAAAAGTTTCTGCATTTACATTTATCGCTAAAAAGTGAAATATTCACCAATTCTAAACTTTTTTCGCAATGTACCCCAACCTGTACTTGAGCAGTGCTGTAGTTGCTTTCTGGGCTATTAAAGCACATGTCTAAGGTGCTAGCCCATTCCTTGGGAATTATTCCAGTGTTCCCAAGCAACAGAATCACCTCGTTGAAGACATTGGTGTGGGGGGGGGGGGGGCAGGGAAGCAAGCGGTGCCTGTGGGCAGCCGCCTAAAGAGAGAGAACGACTGAGAAACAGTGGAGTGCCGGCACGTCACATGTGCACGTGACTTTCTAAGTTTCTTCTTAGTGGGCACCTCACCAGATCAAACAAGGAACCTTTTTTATACACTCAAAGTTTTTGCGCGCGCAGTGAAGAACTGTACCACAAGAATTTATTTGGTTCATTGCGAGCTTTGATGCGAAGAGGCGAGCTCAAAACCTTCACCACTCGCCCCATGTAGATTTCTCAAACTCATTCCTTTCCTACGCGTTTCGGCAACTCAATGTCGGAAGATCGCGTGACACAGAGGCATCAACACGTCATGACTCGCTCGCTGGTGCCGGTTAACACTACGAACGTTGACAGAGCTAGCGCCGGTACGATGCGCGAAAGGTGGGCACATGAACACAAACGAAGTATTGCTCACAGCGCACTCAGAGACGAAGAAAGGACATACGAAGACAAGCGCCGCAGTAGAATTAACGCAAAGGCTATTGTATGAACTTTCCCTACTGGCACAACAGATGACCTAGGCAAGTGCCACGACACAACTTAGTCGGCCGCTTGGTCTCCTATGTCACTCGATTCAAGTAGAAAATAACTAAAGGAATAACAATGTATACAGATTCCTTTTGTGTGTTTTGGTATTCTATCAAATTTAGTTGTTCTACCAAAGCAACAGATTACAAAAGTTAAACGGTGCCTCAAATAATTCTTGCTGTGCTACGTACTCATGTTACATACGCAGTGTCATTTCTTATTTTACGTCACCTGCTCCATTTCGGGACGCCTGCCCATGAAGTGAAGGGCAAGAGGCGTTTTGTCAAACCTTTCACTTGTTTGCGAAGCGCGTAGTGTTGCAAATCATGGCAGACGTGATCAAGAGAGCCCAGTGCATGCACTACACTTGCCATCTTGAAATGCTCAAACCTGTAGAAGGGCCATTTGAAGCGTTCAAAAACAGAGAGGTCGACCCTGCATGGTCAAATCCGGCCAATACGAAACTATAGTACCCTTCTGGTCCTTTAGACTGTGTGTCTGTCCGTCCGTTTATCCATCCTTCCATCCATCCATCTGCCTTCCTACCTGCCTGCCTGCCTGGCCACACAATTCAGCCACCTGGAAAGTTTAAGCACTTGCTGAATGTCCAGCCATCTTAAACTGACGGCTGCATTCATTGTTGGAAACATTGTCGATCAAAAAGCAAAATCAATACGTAAGTGTGAGGTTGTCTGCTGCTTTACTAGAAAATACGTAATTATAAAGAACCAGGTGTTTCTCGAGTGGCGCTGAAAATGTGACACTGTAGAAAAAAAGTCCCTCTATCGACGATATGGGGCAGCCTACATCGGTAAGCGTCTACTTCGGCGCACCAGTAGTACATGCGCAAAGATATTGACCCTTCTACGCAATTACATTCATGCCTCACAAATTGCTCTTCTTTGCACACCATGATGCTATAAAGTACCATACCTGACCAAAAAATTGCGGACATGTCACGGAGATGCGAACACATGAGAGGCCATTTTTGAAAATTCGGTAAATAGAAACCTGCTCAAAGAAACCCCCATTGCTTGTCTGTATACGGACTCTACGCATGCAGTTCGAGAGCTGGGAAAATTGACCAGGTACTTGATATAGCTTGTGATATACCGACTCAATCACTCGTGCGCCTGTGCCCGGAGAAAGAACTTCCTGAGTTTTTCTTCCCTTCTAATGCTGCGAGAAAATAAAGTTCGAGAGCTACAGAAGACAATACGTTAACGACCACAATCCGAATGCACAACGCCAGAACTTGAGGACAGAAATCTAAGACAAGCAAAGCGTGCATAATGAAGCGAGTAGAGGAACGGCTGTAAGTACAAGAAGCAAAAATGCTGATCTCGTTGAACAACGCCTTTAGCTTTCGAAGAAACGCTCACCACGAAACTTCTTGCATCACTAGACAGAACTACCAAGACAGTGGTCACAAAAATATTGAGAAATGCAGAGTCATAAACCCGTACGGTGATGACACTCGACGCGAAGTTGGGTGGCTTCGTGGCACATCAGCACAACTTCATGACTTATGCTTACAAGAATTTCGTAACTCATGAGTAGCTAGTAAATCAGTCAGGTACCAAACGCAATGAACGCCAAACCATGTGAGAAGATTCTACTGTGGACCTCCGATCAAATGCACCAAACAACCGACACCAGGTGGAAGCCAACTGGAATCATGGCGGCTCCCAAATCTAGATAGCATAAGCCACTCTCTACCCTTCGCATTTCGCACTGGAATTTCAGATCTTCCAGACCCCGTTCAGTAACCCTGCAAGAATATATTAAAACAAGCAATCCTGGCATGAATACGTTGCAGGAAACCAACACAAAAAATCAAACTTCCTGTCTACAACGCTCCCGCACACACGCACCACACCATGATTGTGGTCAACAAGACAATAACCACTCAGGTTCACAAGATTGAGGACTCTTATGTCAAGCACATCATGATCGAGATACTCCTGACTCTTAAAGAATCAACAGAGCCTCTACCTGGCTAACCTCTACCGCCCGCCATGCTCGTGGCCGGCTGTAAAGGCAATGCCCCACATGCAGCCTGGGGCTACCACAACACCACCAAGAAAGGAGCTCGGGTTCACGAAGCCGCACAGCAAGACAGTTTGGTGCTATGGAATGACCTGGTCCAACCAACATGAGTGGGCAACAGCATGTCCAGGTGTACTAGTCCTCATCTCACGTTCACTCGAGAGGTGCAAAGGGCAACGTGGATGAGACTCCCCCGACACTCTAGGCAGTGATCACCACATCAATCAATTCAATGTCGAATAGGCTCAGCGTTCACCCAATGAAGGAAAGGCACTGCTTATGGACAGGAATGCGTAAAGGAAAAAACTAGACGGCGACCGTTCATTGATGACATTTAAGCCTGGCTGAACGAGATAGTGGGTGTTGCTGATGGCCATACCAAGGTAATTGAACCAAATGAGGACAACCCGGCTGTTGATAATGACATCTCACTCACCTATTGGAGGCTTGGCAGTCACTGCTGAAACGATGCTGACGGTAAAGGCTGAACCAAAAGATCAAACGTAGAATGGCCATGCTTACAATGCAGGTACAAGATTATGCTGAACAGCTAGCTAGCCGGGAATTGGTGGTCCTTTTGAAATCAATTTCAAAGGACACTGAGCACGAAAAAGACCTGGTACATTCGTTAAGCGCTGATCGACAACGCCCACACTAAAACTGAACTAAAGCACACAATCCAACGGCGTGTCCACAGCTATTATGGCAAAGAGACGCAGCTACTGCAAGAACTTGAGATCAAAGAACGTGACTCTGATAACCTTCAAGCTACCACCAACAACCTTTTACTCTCCAGGGAGTATCAAGGAGCACCCAATGAAGAACTAGATCGACCCTTTATGCAGGCCGAGTTACATGCGGCCCTCACAAGCTGACATACAATACAAGCCTGAAAAATACAAAGTCACCAACAAGCACCTAAGACGTCTACACTGCCATTGACAGCGCTTCTTCAGTATTCTAATGATTAAAGGCGAGCTATCAAGAGCCTGAAAGTACTCAGAGGTGACCATGGTACCCAAGCTTAACAAGCCAATTACCGTCGCTAATCTCCGCCCCGTTCACCTTACGTTCTGCGCCGGGATACTATTTGAACACATGTTCAACGAGCAGGTTACCGCAAACCTCGAAGAAAATGGTCACTTTCCTGACGCCGTGTCCGGCTTCCGTCAAATGCTCTCCACACAAGACGCCCTATTCTGATTAAAGGAAGAGATCATTCTCTATTTGAGCGAACACTGCAAGTCATCAGTTCCAACTCTAGAATTAAAGGTCACCATTGACAACGTGAGTCTTGAAGCCATCCTCTGAAATTTATAAAACATCGGCTGTGGTGCCAAAACATACCCCTGTCTACGGTTGGCTAATCTAGTCAACCGTACGGCCACAGTGGAGATAGCCAACATCCAGAGCAAGTTTTTTTCCTTACTCAACAAAGGTACGTCGCAGGGTTCGGTGGTCTCACCGCTCCTTTTTAATGTGGTGCTCTTCAAACTTCCCCCTGTCTCTTGGGCACGGCTCAGGAATTTATCATGCGTTATACGTTGATGATATCACTCTTTGAACGAGAGGCGCAAGCACAGGCGAACGGGAGGATCGCTTTCAGGAGGCGATTCACATCGCTAAACGATACCTCAAGACATACACTCTTCAGTGTGCCCCGGAAAAAATCTAAATTATTAGTCCTTTTGGCCCGCACACGGGGCAGACCATATTGTTACGACGCACCGGACACACAAGTCGTTCTACAAGGCATCCAAATACCACACGTCTACTCGCTTCGAGTTCTTTGACTCCGTATACATAAGGACGGGTTCGGCTCTACCTTACCACAGCTTCAGAACACATTCGCACAGCTCACTTATCATCCCACGGGTGGCAAACCACAACGGTGGCTTCAAAGAACATGACACCTAGCGAATAGTACAAGCTCTTCTATATAGCCGCATAATATACGGAACTCCTTATCTGAGTCTAAAGAACACATGGTGGACGAGTGGCTTAGCGCTCGTTCACTAATGGGTGCAACTCATGAAAACAATTGCTTGTTTGTTTGTCTGTTAAGATATTTAATTGTATACCTACCTGTAAAATACTCCGCTGAACTGTATGTTTGTTATCAACACTGGGCCAGATACTAGCATTTCCAGCCAGATACTAACCAGATACCAACTAGATCGAGCTACTCATTTTAGAAGGGGGGGGGGGGATGGTTACCTAGAGTAACACCTAAGAGGGGGGCGGGGTCATGACTTTTTTGTTTTCACTAACAGAAAAAGTTGACAGATCTCACGTGCAGTGTAAATCGGTGATATGCAAAGCACGAATGAGAAACGTTGATATGTCACTTTAAAGTCAGCAAAACTTTACGAGGTGGAGGTAAATGATGCCGCACATGACTTCCGTGTCATGATTATCATGTTTGGATGTGTCGTTTACCTTAGTCATCTATTCACGACACTTGATACCAAATTTATTATATGTGGAGCAAGCGAAACGACCGCGAGCACGCTATGAGCGTGGTATGTTGTCATGTTCTTACATAACACGCGGGTCGGGATTATCACGTTTGCACCAGTCATACATTTCGTCATTTATTGACGTCACGTAAGACCAAATTTGGTATATGTGGAGCTAGTGAAACGGCCGCGAGCGCATCATGAAGGACCCAATACACGCTGACGCAATGTTGACGCACGCGCAGGCTGGGCGCAGCGAGGCCACGCTAGCAAAACGCGAGCACTCTATACAGTCTGACGCCAGGCGTGACCAGCGCGACCGGCGTCCATCGGCATGGCCCGACGGCAACCAGCGCGAAATGCGACATGCTGCATTTCGTGCCGATGCGTTAGCCAGACTGTGTTCCTCATTTCGTGACAGAGGGACGCCGGACGGGCTGAAACGCGCATGCGTCAAAGCAACGCAGCACGGCGCGTGCCTGCAAGTATACGGCAGGACCGGCGCCTGGCGGGGCAACGCCGGCGTGACGAAAGGAAATGAACGCCGGAGAGCACGCGCACCGCGTCACGTCGAAACGTATTGGCGCATTGACTGTGGCATGCAGTCATGTTCTCACATGATCGCATCTCATTATTATCATGTTCCGACCAGTCACAATTCTTCATCTATTGACGTCACGTAATACCAAATTTGGCATATGTGAAGCTAGCGAAACGGCCGCGAGCGCATCATGAGTGTGGCATGTAGCCATGTTGTTACAAGACACGAATGTCGTGATTATCATGTTTGGATGTGTCATTTACCTATGTCGTCCATTCGCGTTCCGTAATACCGAGTTTGGTACATGTGAAGCTAGCGAAACGGCCGCGAGCGCATCATGAGTGTAGCATGTAGTCATGTTGTTACATAACACGCATCTCATGTTTATCACGTTTGCACAAGTATCATACCTTCGTCATCCACTCACGCCCCGTAATATCATATTTGGCAAAAGTGAAGCTAGCAGAACGGCCGCCAGCGTATTATGAGCGTGGAATGTAGTCATGTTGTTACATGACACGGCATCTCATGATTATCATATTTGCACCAGTCACATACATACCTTCGTCATCCATTCAAGTACCGTAATACAAAATTTGGCATATGTGGCGCTAGTGAAACGGCCGCGAGCGCATCATGAGCGTGGCATGTAGTCATGCTGTTACATGACACGCATGTCATGATTTTCAATTTAGGGTCTGTTGCTTGTGTTCGCCATGCAATCATGTCATACCATACCAGTTTTGCAACATGCCATGTGAACAAAACCACCACAAGAGCTGCAGGACCATGAAGTGTAAATCATGACATTCATTACATACATGTCATGATTTTCATAATACGACTAGTCAAATATGTTCTTCATACAGTCATGTTATGCCACACCAAGTTTGGTATCGATACCATTATTTAAACGGTCAGGAGAGCTAAAAGTCGTAGATAGATAGATAGATAGATAGATAGATAGATAGATAGATAGATAGATAGATAGATAGATAGATAGATAGATAGATAGATAGATAGATAGATAGATAGATAGATAGATAGATAGATAGACAGACAGACAGACAGACAGACAGACAGACAGACAGACAGACAGACAGACAGACAGACAGACAGACAGACAGACAGACAGACAGATAGATAGATAGATAGATAGATAGATAGATAGATAGATAGATAGATAGATAGATAGATAGATAGATAGATAGATAGATAGCAAGATAGATAGATAGATAGATAGATAGATAGATAGATAGATAGATAGATAGATAGATAGATAGATAGATAGATAGATAGATAGATAGATAGATAGATAGATAGATAGATAGATAGATAGATAGATAGATAGATAGATAGATAGATAGATAGATAGATAGATAGATAGATAGATAGATAGATAGATAGATAGATAGATAGATAGATAGATAGATAGATAGATAGATAGATAGATAGATAGATAGATAGATACGCTTAAAGTCGCTGAAGTTCGCTAAGAAATGCTTCGCATTTAAAAGTCCTTCATTGTAGAAATACTGTTCATGTGTGCTCACAGTGGTTTCACTCATTTGTCCTAATCGGTGATAGGAGGTGGACTAAGAGCAATAAAGTGAGGGGTAGGGGCACTGACAGAAATGGGGGAGGGAGATATCACTCCACAACCTCTGCCTGTGGGTCCGCTAATGTTACAAGAGGGGGGGGGGGCACTGGCGATTGCGATTTTACTGGCTAAACGCGCAGATACAGCGTAGGAGGCCGCTATAGCATTCGTCACCCAAACGAGCGAGGATATCATAGTAGTCTTTACCGACTCCCAAGCAGTGGCACGCAACCATCAGAAAGGGAGGATCGCCACGAGAGCGATATATATTCTGAAACGCTCCTCCCTCATATACACCTGCATTATCTACGTCCAGGGTCATGAGGGCCTCGAGGGGAATTAATTCAGCGGCATACGCCACATCCAGCGAGTGCATCAACCGGACTCCCCCAAACGGAATTAAAAATACGTCCCAAACCACAACACCAGCAGGTGCTCCTCCCCCGCATCCCAAGCTTTACCGAGACGAAGGCATGAGCTTCCGTCTCAAAAATGCTCCGTTCTGTTTTCGTGCCTTATAGATAATGTTTTAAAAGGCTGTGAGGCATTTGCTGTGCCCTACTTGGATGGTATTGCCCTTTTCTCCCATTCCTGGGTAAATCATTTGATGCATTTAGGAGAAGCGTCCATCAGGGCTTACCGTAAAGGCTGGGAAGTGTTTTCATAGGAGGGCAACCGTCGAATTTTTAGATCACAACGTAAGGCAAGGTTTCCGGAAACCCTGCCAGCTTAAGATCTCAGCAGTTGCCGACTATCCTAGGCTGATAACCAAGACCGACGTCAAGGCGTCATTATGGCTCAGAGGCTATTACAATCACTGCATCCGAGATTATTTAACGTTTCCAAGTCCCTTGACCGATGCACTCCGCGAGACGGAACGTACGAAAGTTACCTAGGATGAGAAAAAGAAAACTGCCTTCTTAAGCCTGAAGGCCGCATTGATCAGCCATGCGGTCTTGAAAGCTCCCGATTACGACCGAGAATTTGCAGCCCAGTGGAACGCTAGCAATCGAGGCCTAGGTGCCGTTCTATGTCAAAACGATGATGATCGTAAAAAACATCCTGTGCTCTACTTAAGCTGAAAATTGTGCTCTCGCAAGATGACATACTACGCTTCAGGAAAGGAGTGCATTTGCCTTGAGTGGGCCGTTCATAAGTTATCTTATGAACGGCCCACTCAAAGCAAATGCACAAAAGCATAAGTCAGTGTTATCTCGTATGTACTAAATTTACTGTAGAGACAGGCCATTGACCCCTTACCTAGCTGCAAACCGCGACATCGAAGAACAGACGCCTTTTGAGGTGGAGCTTGATTTTTCAGCAATATCATTTTGACATTAAGTATAAAAAGGGCAAACTGAATGGAAACGCTGGCACACTTAGCCACTCTTTCTAAGCGATCCACGCAGCTATCTGAAAGGTAGAATTTCCACGAAAGCGAGAAAGATTGTGCAACTCATCGACCCGCCTCTCCCATATACACCTGCATTATCTGGGTTCTGGCTCATGAGGGCCTCGAGGAGAATGAATTCAGCGGCACACGCCACGACCCGCGAATGCATCTACCGGGCTTCTCCACACGGAATCAAACACACCGTCCACACCATAACGCCAACAGGTGTTCTTCCACCACATCCCAAAAAAGAGATGAAGGCTCCCTAAGCAACACATTTACACAAGGCGTTCTAATGCACTACCTCAAAGCGTCCTAAAACTACATCTGCCCACACTGTAATGTGGCGGACAGCCTAGCCCACCTCCTACTGCAATGCAAAAGCAGCAACCCAGCCACACAACCAGCAGCCTTAAATGCAGACCCAATCCTTCTCAGTGAAGCTTGAGAGGCTACGATCTCCAAGCCGGACCTGGCCGACCAGCTCCAACTCGTCGCGCGGGCCCGGCAGGAGGTTGAGCCTTACATCACTCATTGGTCTCCTAATAAACGTTTTTTCTCTCTCTCTCTTTCTCCCATTGTCGGTTCCATGAACCTTGTTTGTTGCCACTGCGTTGCGTTCTCCAATGCGTGCGACGTCTTTCGCTCAAATTCGTACGCAGCTAGTGTCGTTATCAAGGTCTGTCTTGCGTGGTGCTTTGAGCTTCAAGAATGCAGAGATAAGGGTTACTTCGCATCTCACGGCTTTCACACAGATGGAAGCTTGTCTTCCACACGACGAGATTGAACTAAATGAACATTAGATTCCAACAACCGTTGCACCATCGACGTGGACACTAGATGCAATGAAGCAAACATTCACGCAACAGAAGATGTATTGGCTCACTGTATATTTGTTCTTTGTTCTAAATTATTGAATTATTTTTAATGATAGCCTAATTCTCAGCACAAATGTTTTTTCTTCGTCTGTATCCCCCCATTACCTAGTCATTTGTATAGTTTTTGTTTAAGCTGTACTTTGCCTTTCTAACGTGCTCCTGTATTCCTTCTCTTATTTCATTTCATTCATTTATTAGTAACCTCCAGACCAAAGGCATTACAGAGGGGAGTGAGTAAAAAGACAAGTAAACGCAAACAAGAAACGCTGCAAGCAATAAGTAAAATACAATGGTTTATCGGCTCCTATTTATTTATTTATTTATTTATTTATGTATTTATTTATTTATTTATTTATTTATTATTTATTTATTTATTTACAGTACTTTAAAGGCCCCAATGAAGGGGTTTTACATGAGGGGTGGGCTCTTAATGTGTTAACCAAAGTTGTTTCGAAAAGTTGATGATTTTAAATAGCGGGGAGGCTTCCGGGAAGGCTGTTCCAATCCTGTGATGTGCGCGGAATAAAACTCTGATAGCAGAATATTTATTATTATTTTCAGTTGTCCACGCCATTGCTACCATTTCCATGCCTTCATTTCATGTGAGTTTACTATTCAGGTGATATAGAGGCAAAGATAAAATATTTCGGGCCAGCCTAGTGCATAAAGTAACAAAACTTCTACTTACAATTTAATAAAACTGCACAATTAAGTTTGAATTGTAATACGGGAAATCATAAAAACAAATCTAGAAGACGTTAAGAAGGGAATTTGAGAAACCAATTCACGCACGAGCGTTCACACGAGCCCTTTAATGCTATTTTCTGTGGGCACTGAGTTTCCTATGGTCTAACCTTAACACCGAAATTCACAATACATCATTTGCTATCTTTATAGATTTTAGGGGTGCCACCCGTATTGTGTTCATAAAGCGTGTTTCATGTAACTGGAGCCAAATATTTACGAAGTTCTCAACCTCAATTATTAAATTAGGTTGTACTTATATTGCGCTAATTCTTTTAATTTATATGAATGCTCTAGCACTTCTGTCATATTCACTTAAGACCCAAGTTCGTTTCGTTACGTTTTAAAGGTTGTTACGAAACGACTGGTCAGGTATTTTGTGGAAAGTTACAGTGATTTTGTTTCGGCGTTTAAAGAAAGCCGCAGCAATAAGACCACGTTGGAGCGTTCGTATGCGTTATTTCGCTGCAGCACACTCAGACACGCTTCGAGTGACACAATCAGCACTCGGCCATGACGAAATGCATGGCCGCGGCTCATTCATCAGCTCTACAGCGTTTCAACATTTGAGACCGCCACAAACGGCCAAGGAGCACCATACTCCCCAGATCGCCAGGCAGACGGTGGCCGTCTTATCCTCCATGCTTGTTTCACTCGAGCATGGCCTCCGAGATGTCGGGTGCGCGGCTGCACACCCGCCATCTCAGAGGCCATGCTTCGAGGCACGTTTAAGAGCGCTGCAGTGTGACTGCGCATGAGCGCATCCACGTGGTTTCGTTTGGTATTTTACGCGCCTTGTTGAAAAGCCCAAAAATATTCACCATGCAGTATGGACGCTCACTTAGGTCATTTTTTAAGTGTCCTTCGATGCGACGAGCCACACTCTGCCCATAAGTAAATATCAAAGATGTTGCGTAAGTGACCTTAGCTATTCAACCAATTAAGCGCAATATAAAAATACCATAACGTACACCGTTTGGCTGATAATCATATGTCATAGGTTTCATTAAGACGCGTTTGGACGCTTGTTTTCTTTTTTTAATATTTAGCTCTATACTTATGCCAGACGAGCTCCTACATTCGATTTGCATACATTTGCTTTCGTACTTTAGGTCACCGTAGTGTCTTTTTATTATTGTTAAAGATAATCAGGTAAGCATGTTAGTTAATATCTTGCTAAGCATTGCTTTACGCAAATTGATAAGTTTATAACATGGTGAATCACTGCAGTTTTATGCTTTCAGGTAATTTTGGGTGCTGGTGAATGCAGTAGCTACCATTTTCCTATCCCAATTCAGAAGGAATGTCGCTACCAGCGTTCCTTCAGTTCTATAAACAGCGGTCGGGTGATGTTGTACTACCATAAGAATATGACTACCGACAAGGTAGGACTCAGCACTGGTGTCCAACGTGCAGAGGCTTCTTATTTGAGTTCTTCCAGTTAAACGGGACCACTAAGTAGAGCAGTGAAACACGTCAAATACAATATTACCAAGTAAAAACCACTCTAAGCACGGCTTATAAAAGCTGTCAAATATACAATTGGTATAATTTGTTTCCGAAATAAACTAGTTTGCATTGAGCAAGCAAAACATATATTTGGGACGCAAACCCATACTTCAATAAAACAGACTAAGTTTGTCATTGTTAATACTTCTTCAACTAAACGCTTCCGGACATAAACATTCACTTCGTATTTGTGTGGATTTATAATATCGAATATACATTCCTTCCGCAAGTATTTGTATCTGTATTTTAAATACTTCTAGCTGAAGTATCTTGTATCGTATCGCGGTACAGCTTCAGCGTATCTTTGCCCAGCGTTGCATTCAGTAGCAATGCTCTGGTAGTATTAAATGGGTGATATTACGCGCACGCACGTTAATTTTCGGGGCCTCGATTCCGATGCCCGCCAAGAAGCGATGCCTTGTTGTTGAATCAGAAGTCGATACGAACAGAACCCAAAATGATGTTGCAATTTTCTCTTGAAGGCGATGCTCAAGCGTCTTTCAAATATTTTTTTTTCTGGTGAGGTCATCATTAGTAGACAATCCGTGTCGTAGGATGCGTGGCAAGCGTGCTTATTTTGGGAAAGCAGGATTTATATTGTTATCCCTGTAGTTGTGTTATCCTTCCAAAACAAATACAGAAACGAATAACACGATTGCCCTATTTCGTACTTTATATAACTGCTCAAAGGAGCAGGTACCTCCCTGCAATGCTACAGAACACAGGATTGATTCCCGCTCATGATTGTCACTCTTAAAAGAGGGCGAACTGTGAAGGAACCTGCGTATTTACACTCAGGTGTAACCACGAGTTGTCAAAAGTAATCTCTTGTCTCTCAATATATGGTGTGCGTCATACTTGTAACGTTATTTTCACGTAGACCCCAACATTTTTTTATATTTTACAAATCCTTGCCCGGTCATGAAACTTTTGTACAGCTGAAGATCCACTAATGTAGTTTGGTTCAAGAATTTTAAAAAAGTCACAACTTTGCTGCAAAGGCGAAGCAATGAACACGACAGCAACAAATTGAAAGGTCACGCGCAGAATGGAAAGCAGATCGAAACGTGCCCCGCGTTTCTCATGTACAAATGACGCACAACACGTACTCACAGGTACAGATGCACGCGAATAACCCCCGAATGCAGAGATGTTACTAGACTCGTACTTGACTCGTTCTTCACTCAAGACAGTCTTGCCGGTCGCCATAAGCCGATCTCGAACTTGCGCACGACTTGAAGGCGACTTGGCTCGGTCGAAGTGAGGCCAATTTCAAGTCAGCTGCGGGGCTAGCATGAAAGCAACTTCATGGGTTATTCCAACATGGCCACCTGGCCGCATTTCGGTGGCCAGGTGGCCATTTGGGTCCCATTTGTGTGGCCACTAAAACCAGCGGGCAATGGACGCTTTACAGAAGCAACACTGCGCATCGCTGTGGCAGCAGGCACCACGTGCCACTCGTTAGCCGTTAATTATCAACAATATGCTTGTAGCACTTCGTTTCCATAGTTATTTTAAAAAGTATGGTTTTTTTGCTGTAACACGTGTCTTACGCGAACAACTTCACTATTAACCTCGTTAGCAGGCGAGCAGCGTGTTTTTGCTTTGAAGCGCGTTCTTGACTTGACCAAGCAAGACAGCCGGAGCATCTATGAAACGCGAAGGCTGACTTGGACGTTTCGAAGTCCGCTGCTTGCTTCACGCCGACTTGCTCAAGTCGAAGGCGCGAGCCAAGTAACATCTCTGCATTCGGGGGTAAGCGTCCCATTTGTTACTTCGCTATGTCTGAAAAGTGCGCTTTCGCAAACTAAGACTGAAACAATTGCAGTGACTTCTGTCCGCCAGGTGACTACAGCAGAATCGTTCCAGGTAAAACCTGAGGCCAGCGAAGACGTACGATCTTCCCCTACTCGCCACCACGAGATAAGGGCGCGCGAGGGAGCGTCGCTCCCTTTCTATAAACCGGGCAAAGTAAGCGTAGGACATTAGAGGGAGTGCCACCACGTGATGTGGTGACACCTCTCATCGCGCCATCTTGCTGGTAATGTTGAAAACACAATTCCTCCCGAGATTCTCGTGAGCAGTGGTACGTGGTAAATATAAATATCTTGCCATTTAAATGGTGAAGGACGTGCTCTGGGCTGGCTCAGTGGTTAACAACCCAACTTCATGATGCAGAGGTCCCACGTTCAATACCGCTCATCAGAGTGATTTTGTGTGGTTTTTTTTCTCTTTCTTGCATATTCATATATATAGATACGTACACATATACGGTGAGTGACGGCGCTGACACGTCAATGCCAACGTCGACACCAACGCCGCCGGCAAAATTTAGCCGAGAGTGTACATATAATTGGTATCGTAATAATACATTAGATTGCACTTACCATACACGCAACAGCGGCCACCAGTAGAGTAGTCTTCGTGCTGCTCCAGCACATCTTTGTTCACGATCCGTCTAAGAAAAGTTCAACAGTTGAAGCGAAATGAACCCTATGGCTCCACAACTTACTCAAACGTTAATTTAGATGAGGATAACCTTTAAAGCGACAAGGCAGTGCACGTTGCTAAAAAATTTCAGGTCATCTGCAATGGCGAAGCAGCGAGTAAGACAGGAAAGACTTGGAATGTTATGAGGAAATAAGGCTAGTGACTCGCGCCTCTACCATACGACCTGCCGAAACTAAACACTGATGCAAGGATACGAGGGGAGTTTAGTAACAGAAACAACGTCCGTTTTGCCCATGACTTATATGCATACCTAGCATAGAGAACGTAACATGTGCAAATGTATGGGCTGTCTGCTGACCCTTGATACGGCCGCCACCACGGGCAACCACGACTTGCTGGCTAATGTTCGGGACCCTCACCGGAGATCTGTAGCACCCACTCCGATAGCCTTCCATGCGCCTTTCACGTGACTGAGTCTTCGACGCGTTTGATCTCTGTTTGACAAGCGATCGTCGACATCTCTTTCACGCCTTCACTCAATCATAAGACGCTCGAGTGAAACCTCACGACGGCACCAAGAGCGACGGCAAATGTTGTGCCAAGACTGTCCATATAATCGCTATCACCATAAAATATGTGCTGTTAATTAGCTTCAGAACGACGAAACAGTTGATAAAGTACTAGTGCAGTTCTCCCTTCCACCCTTTCTGCTTGTATGTAAACAGTTACGGCACCGCAAACTTTCGCCAATTTGCGGTAGTTTGCTGTAAACAGACGTGCTGACACCATCTTCGTGAGAAGAACTGGTGTTTCAATAATTATTACTTCAGCTTTACTTTATTTCGCATACCCAAGAGCTCTGGTGTGTTAGCATGACTCATCTAATGCATTAAAATAATTAAACATCCAGGAGGGGTAAAAGTCCCTTGTTCCTGTGAACACTATTTTTTTTTTCTTAAGTATGAGACAAACACGTGTATATAGTAGCTGACGATGGCTTTTCAGATGAAGCAAAAAGGGCACCTCTTGAACCCTTTTCAAGTCTCTGCGCTGTGCTGTTCCTTCTTGTATGGTCTGATGATAATTTCTAGTGGCTTTTTTCCCCTGCGTTGCACACAAAATCCTATTTTTTGCATTTTTAGTTTAACTCGTATTTACAGCTTCTTTTACAGACTATTTTGAGGCTGAGTGGAAGTGCCGCCATTGAATTTGTTAATTTCGATGGCGGTACTTCCACATGGAACAAACGAACACTGTTCAGGTAAACAAACGAACACTTCATACGCATGAACACGCCTGGGTCGTAGCATTTAACGTTTCATTACCACTTTTATGTAATCTCTTTGTAAAGGCTTGACATGTGCAGATGAGAAAAAGTTAGCCTTTATGAGCATGTAACGACGCCACCCTTCAAAATAAATTAAAATTGTCTGTAAAGATGCCCTTTTTCTATCAGATTCCTCACTGTGTCAACCATAGATTCAGTATAGAAGATAAATGTGCTGAATCATTGATAAAAGTAGCAGTCGTCCATTAAAACACCATAGTTTATGCGAAATCATATCTCCCAAGAACTACAGAAATTGCACCATCTCTCGCAAAAGGGAACCTTGTGTAGGTGCGAAGCAGCAAGCGCTAACGCTTACACTAGCGGCGACGTTGACGCTGGCGCTCATCGTGGCGTCGTGCAAGAGAAACCTGGGAGGCGCAGGACACGCACTAATGCGCAGGACACGCAGTAATGTGCTGGTGTTTTCCACTGAAACATGCCAATCGCTGCTAATGGGCAATGAGAGACAGAAGACTCCGATCGGACTAAGATACCCACAGACCAATTTCAATTAAAGCGTACACTGCGAATTTTTATTGTTCAACAAAGTACAGGAGAAATCTCCTACCTACTACGTTGGAGGTCAAGATCCAGTGCCTATATGTGTGGGGTGGCCACTGAATGGTTGTGCAGCGCGAGCAGTCGGTTTTCTTGAATCAAGAAACTCGCTAGCAGACGCTGCCGGCGCCGGCGTTGTGAGACCAAAGAGCGGGGAGCGTAGGAGAGGAGAGAGAGAGGGGAGGGGACGCGCATGCGCAGTAAAGCTGGTCACGCCACTCACGTGATTGAGTCCGACCCTAAGCCGCTTCGTATCTAATAAAGGGAATTCTTTGCCTGTATTGTTGACAAGCATGATTAACCCAACGATGAACATTTTTGAAGGAATGATTACCCAAATTATCCCATTTAAGTTTTGTTCAATAACTGATCTATTTTGCTAGTTGCCTTGACCACCAAGTAGAAATAAATTTACTTTTCACCGTTTTATTGTGTTCTAAATTGTTTGTATTAATATTCTTTGTGGCTATATCATTCGCTACAATTGTATGAAACAAGCTATGTTGCTTGTTTATTATTGTGGTGCATTGCCGTTCCCCTATGAAATGCGCACAGCAGCCTAAGAGTAAAGATGGGCATTTATCATAGCGTCGACAGCCCACTTCGTGGACAGCACTTAAGGAATACTTGCTATGAAATACGGGCTCAGTGCATGCCTCCTGCGTGACAATATCCTACGCGTCCGCGTTTGAGCAGTACGCGCGTACTGCTCAAAAGTGCACGGGAGAAGCAAAAAGGGAATTCCCTACTGCCGGCCGTAGCGGCAGCATTATCTGAAGCTGCTCGACTTCTGGCTGAAAACGCTGCATTTTCACCCGTGGTTAGCACGCGGACAGAGGAGCTTGTATAGTTTAACACAGCAGCAGCGTTTCAAGGTCTTGCGATGCCCAAAATTGGCATGAAGCCCTTCAGTATAGCATCCCTCATTCCGAAGCCGAGGCTTTCAGACACACAAAACAAGCCGATCCGCTAGAATGAAAACTATACGGCATAAGTGCCATAAAAAGGCCGTCCGACCTGTGAAACTTACATTACGTTTCCTTCGGGTTCCTGATGATGATGATGATGATGATGATGATGAATCCACAACCATGGCTCATACCCACTCATGGGGATCGGCCGAGAATTACTCAATTCAGTAACACTTTTTTTTCCATATTCCACATATATACCCCCTCCCAAAGAAGACAGCAAAAAACTCTAGGTAGAATGAAAAGAGTGCAATAAATCTTGTCACTTCATTCAGACAATTCATTCGTTGTCTTGGATATCAATTAGTGTAGTTAAACAACACTCCCGTATGGTTGATTTATTCCTGCAGAAATAATGCTCGTACAATTAAATGTATAGTTATTTTAGTTTTATTAGGGTAATTACAAACTGCATCAAAAACGTTTTTGTGGCTGAAGCCCTGATCCGAAGCACCGAAAGAAAGTATACGTTCTATTGTGAATTTCAGCCCCAAGCTAGCGAAAGGGATGACTAAAAGTATTTTTCCTAGGAGTTAATATCGGCGACATGATGAAAAATAGTGCTCTATTGTTTATAATTCTCAACAAAAGTTGCATAGCAGTGACATCACTAAACCAGCTCTCTCTGAATGGAAATTGACCTTTCTTTTTCTTCTCCTCTTTAGCGCTTCTTACTTTAAAGTTTTATATCTTTTATAACACCGCTCTATTCTTGCACAACCCCTCACTGTGGGTGGGTGTCATAGTTCATCGTTGAACATGAACGTTAAAGGGACATGAACAACTGCCCAGAACATGAAACGAGATGACTGCATGGATGGAAAGATCGTCCTTCATAGTGACTCAAACCAATCCTATATTTCTTGGGAGAAGTGGAGATATATTTTAATTTTTTTATTCAAATATTGCAAAACTAGTCTGTAGTGCCATCTGGTAGCACAAACTTCAATTATCCTAGCTGCCCTGTCACGGGACCGTAAACTAGTGTACGCGGTCAACAACTTCCCTGTTAGTATTGAAATATTGTTTGCTTATTTATAGCAAAATATATCTCTTCACAAAAACCTACGTTAGAAGTACGTTTTAAAGTGGCGCTGACTTTACATAACGTAATCATCACATGCTCGTCAGCGCATCTTGAATACCTTTTCTATGCGCAGATGAAATCGTGCACGCACTTTTCGGGTAAATAAGATTTTTTAGCGACGCGGCTTTTCTATTTTTTACTATTTGGTTCAGAAATAACATGTACTGCTAGTCGGCGTGGCCGCGCATATGCACAGTGACGTGCTGTATAAAGCCCCATAGTTTCATTGTAGCAGCTTGTTCTTTCGAAGAATATAGAGTTGTAAAGCTAAAAATAAATGGGGTTAAGCATAGTTACAGGAACTCCTGCGAAAGCAGAGTTCCTGTAACTATGCAGATAGCGTGCTCAGGTCACTAAACGGGCTACTCGCATCGCCATCGCTAGCAGCCGGCAGCGTTGCTAGACAAAAGGGAACGTTTGTAATCAGAGCCTTTTAGATCGAAAAATACTGCCAATAAAATAACTAAGCGCTTTTGAGGTTAACTATGGCAGCTACGAATGCTACGAAGGGTAAGCTTTCTGTCACGCCGAAAAAAAAACTGAGTCGACAAAAATCGGTTGTCGGTTCCTTCAATCCTTGTTGATCAAATTATTGCCAATAGGCACCCGGCTATGCAGTTTACAAAATCTGATGGTAGCGCCAGAACACACAGCCTAGCGAGTAGGCGCAGCAAAACCGAGTCTTCCAATGCGTAGCCTAGTGAGTAGACGCAGAAAAACCGAACTTGCACGTGCATGTCGTTTTCTTTTAAGTGTGAATACATTTTAAAAGCGACCCCAAACCATCCACCGCCGTCGGTGGTGTCCGCAGTCTTCTCTCTATCTTTAAAAGAAAGAGGACTTGGCGGGCCGCAGCGCGACGCTCTACCGAATAAGCCACGGACGCGACGCTGATATCGGTGTCAGTAACGCGCCTTATACCCCTTCCCCTTCGCTCGCTCCTCCGCTCTCCTCGCTCGCTGCAGCTGCGCGCGCACCCCTCTCTCTCGCGCGCACGCCTTCTCTCTCAGTCTCCCGTCGAGAGCGGGTCGTGCGATGGATGTCCCGGAGGCAACGCTACCATCAACAACGAATGCAGTACAACCGAATGCCAGCACTGCACCCGTCGTTGGAGGTGACGGTACCGCGGTGGTTTCGCCGACGTTGGAAGACAAGGCGGCGCTGCGAAGGGCTCGTGAGACCGAACGTAAGCGGGCGAAGCGTGCAGCGGATGCCGAACTGCGTGCTCGCGAGGCCGAGTGCAAGCGGGCGAAGCGTGCAACAGATGCCGAACTGCGCGCTCGCGAGGCCGAGGACAAGCGGGCGAAGCGTGCAGAGGATGCCGAACTTCGCGCTCGCGAGGCGGAGGACAAGCGGGCGAAGCGTGCAGTGGATGGTGAAATGCGCGCTCGCGAGGCCGAGATGAGGCGTCAGCATCGAGCCGCGAACGCGGCCCAAGAAGCGGAACGACAACGCAAGCGTCAGGCGGAGAAGGGCGATGAAGGCTGGCGTCAAGACGCCGCTCGCAATCGTCAACGGCGAGTGGACGTTCCCGAAGCCGTTCGAGCCAGTGAACGTGCCGCGTAGGAGAGGGTACGAGCCCTGGAATTTGCTCGTCCGGACGCGCGTTTCAAACGCGACTTTGTGGATCGCAGCTTCGGTCACAGCTGCGCCGTGTGTGACCGGCTGTGGTTCGATAACAACCTGAGCTGCATTTCCGGCGTGAGGAACGAGACCAACAGGTTGAACGCGTTGCGGGTTCTTTGGAACGAATTCGGAAGACGGTCGGGCGAACACCGATGCGACGACATGGATGCGCAAGACCCGCGGCTGGCTCCCTTCGGTGCGTTCCGGGTGTGTGCGTCTTGCCGAGAGTCCCTGCTGGCCGGGCGGGTTCCGCCGTTGAGCAAGAGCCACGGCTACACGTACCCGCCTCGTCCCGCGCACCTCCCCGATCTGAACACAGTGGAAGAGCGCCTCATCTCGCCTCGACTCCCCTTCTTGAGTATCAGGCGGCTCACGCGGGGCAACGGTCAGTACGGCATTAAGGGACAGATCGTGGACGTGCGCATCGACGTTCCGAGCGTGGTGGAGTGTCTTCCGCGGCTGGTTCCCGGGGACGTTGCGATAGACGTGCACATGAAGCGGAGGCTGGTGAGTGCGGCTACGTACAGGCGCGGACTGGTGAAGCGCGGTAACATCTTGGCGTGGTTAAAGCACCTGGAGCATGCGCCGTTGTATGTCGCTAGCGGCGTCCGCATCGACTGGAGTCGGCTGGGTGTCTTCGATGACGATGATGCGGCCGTTTGTGAAGGGGAACGCGCCTAGGGGGGAGACGACGCGGATGACATCGAGACTGTCCATAGCATCACCCCTTGCATTCGCACTTAACCATGTTCACCCTCGGGGAAATGCTTGGGAGTTTTTTTTAGTTGTGAGCAAGGCGGTCATGGCAGATTATGTAAACGCTTAGGAAGCGTTCTTTGACACGTGCCAAAAATGGCACTGATACTTCAGCGTGTCACTGTGTTCAGCAAGCGTTTCATTTTCCTAGCATCCCTGGCGGTCAGTACCAACAATGCTGACGTGGACCAAATAGCTTCATCGCGCCCTCTGGTCCACTGTCGGGTGCATTTATGCCCTTGGTGCAACTAGTCCAAACGAAAGAACGAAGATGTAATAAGATCTGTGCGTTCTTTTCTAAACTAAAGGATGGATGGAAATAACTTTATTTTTGCGTCCTGTACAGGGTGTAGCCACCTGCCTGGCTAACCCCTCGTTGAGACTGGAAAGTCAAGCCTCCTATATCCCTGTCATGGGCGTACTGAACAGCCAGGACTTGGAGGATATGGTCATAAGACTTTATCATTCCTGTGAACCGTTCCCGGGAAATGCCACGGCCAAGCGACCCACATTCACAGAGCATATGCTCAAGCGTGCATACTTCTTTCTTACATGCCTTGCAAACAACATCCATATCTTTTATATCGTACCATTCTTTTACCTATGCCGGTGAGTAATAAGGCTGTGTCTGTAATTGTCTAAGTGTGACAGCTTGTGCTTTGTTTAGTCTACTGTGGGGGGGGTACAAACTCTCTCCTCCCCAGGTAGTAATGTTTAGTAATTTCATTATATGTCATGGGCGTATCCCGTTGTAGATTTTCGAATCCAGCAGAATCAAAGCCACGTGTGAAATCGTCCCAATCTATAAGTTTGCGGGCAATGCTGTTGACCGATTCATTTGGATTTCTGGGAATGTCCTCGAGTGATCCAAGGTGCGCTAGGAACCAATATATGTAATGTGTATCAATGGCTTGTTTACTATTAATAATTAGAACTGCTCTGCTGAAGGCTCTGATGGCTGATTTTGAGTCACTGTATATCTCGGTGTATCGATCATCCGTCAGGGCCAACGTGATAGCAACCTGTTCAGCGACTTTCGGTTTGGAAGTGTAAACTGTGGCGCAGTTGGTACACTTGCCCTGGTGGTCAACTACTCCCGCGGTGAACTTATTTCGGTCTTTATATGAGGCTGAGCCAACAAAGCAAGCCCCCCCTGCCTCCTTTATCCAACTTCTTCGATAAAGCCTTATCCCGGGCTACCCTTCTGGCGACGTTAAAGGTTTGGTGCATATTTCTTGGCAAAGGGGCAACGATAATGCTCTCAGCAAAGTCCTGTGGTATCTTGGTGTACGTCTCCTAGTCGATGACAGGGTTGATCATGATTCCATCGAGGATCAATCTCCCCGTGCAAGTTGTAGAGAGTCTTGCTATTTGTGACCTTTTTTGAGCCTCCGAAATTTCTCTAGTCGTGTTGTGTACCCCTAACTTGAGCAACTTTTGAGTGCTGGTGCGAAGCGGGTGACCCAGTGCACTCTTGATGACTTTCTTAATCACCGCGTCGAGCTTCTTTAGTTGGGTTTGTGTCCAGTTATACACAGAAGACGCATATGAAATATGACATGGCACGAAAGAGTTGATCAACCTAATAAGAGTGTCCTCTTTCATGCCTTTTTGTCCCCCATCAAGTCGTCTGATCATCCGGTATGCATTCTCTGTCTTGAAGATAATTTTCTTGAGTGCCATGTGATTCCTGCCATTTGAATCTTTAAAAAAGCCTATTACCCTCATCCTGTCAACTCTGGGTATATTTACCCCGTTTTCGGTCAATATATGTATGTCACTTTCAGGTAGTGGCTTCCAGCCCTTAGGTCTCCCCCCTTTCTCTTTTCTGTAAAGTAATAACTTTGATTTCTGTGGGGAGCACCTGAGACCAGTGGGCCTCAAGTATTCCTCCACTGTCTGCACCGCTTCTGTGAGTGCATCTTGTACCTGTCTTCCACTACCACCAGCACACCATATAGTAAGGTCTTCAGCATAGATGGTGTGGTGAATGTTGCTGATATTGTTCAGTTTCCTGGACAGGCCGATCATGTACAGGTTGAAGAGAACCGGGGAGATCACCGAGCATTGATGGGTTCCACGATCATCGAGTTGAACCACGTCGGAGTTGGTGTCTCCTACCCCTAACCTCGCCGTACGTGCCTCAAAGAAAGATTTTATCAAATTATACATTTTCGATCCAAGTCCAATTTTCTCTATCGTTTGAAGGATGTATTTGTGCCTAATGTTGTCGAATGGTTTCTCCATGTCTAGTCCGAGGATGGCTTTGGTATCTCTAGAGTATCCATCTAGAATGTGGTGTTTAATCTGCTTCATAGCATCCTGGGTAGATAGTGAGGATCTGAAGCCTAACATATTGTAGGTGTATATGTTGTTGTCCTCCAAGAAATTCTTAAGCCTGTTGAGGATTAGATGCTTGGCGACTTTTCCTACGCATGATTTTAGTGATATTGGTCGCAAGTTCTCCACACTCGAAGGTTTACCTGGTTTCGGTATTAGTATGACTTGATAAAGTTTCCATTCATCTGGAACTTCACCCGAATTCCATGCTTCGTTAATAAAATCAGACAGTGATTCAATAGAGGGTTCGTCGATATTTCTGAGTGACTTGTTGGTGACACCATCTGGACCAGGGGCAGACTTTTTGTTTAACTCACTGAACACCCTTCTGATTTCAGTTAAAATGAAGGGTCGATCCAGCTCCGGCTGAGAGGCTCCCCGGTAGTCCGATCGTGGAAATCGTTTTGGATCATTAGCTACTGGTAGGTGTTTGTCTATGAGTTGTTTAGTAACTGTTTCAATGTCTTGATTTTTAAGGGCTGTGTGTATGGCCCGGACAAGACAGTGTCTCTCGTTGGACCTCGTGCGTTGCTTGTCTAGGAGGTGCTTAATGAGTTTCCATGCTTTGCCGTTCCTGATCTGCCCATCAATCGTTTCACAAAACTCATCCCACTGCTGCTTACATAGATTGGTGCAGTGAAGTTCAGTTTGTTTATTCAGTTCTGCTATTTTCTTCCTTAGTTTACGATTCAGTCTTTGAGTCCGCGATTTTTAGTAATGGCCTGCTTTGCTTCAAATAAGTGGGCTAGTTTAGAATACATGGCATCAACGTTAGCGTCAGTGAGAAGCTTTCTGGTGGCTCATTTGATATCATTCCTGATGGATTCGCACCACTTTTTGAGGCTTGGTTTGGCAGCATTTGGTTCGCTTTGTGTTCTCATTCTGCGAAAGACATCCCAATCAACAACCTCAAGTTCTCGAGTGTGGCCTTTCTCAACCTCTAGCTTAACCTCGAGAACATAGTGATCACTGCCGAAGTTATGACCGGTAGTTGTCCATATAGGATGCTCTACATTCTTGACAAAGGTTAGGTCGGGTATGGTGTCTCTAGAGACAGAATTGCCGATTCTTGTGGGATACTTAGAAGTGTGGCAGCTTGGGCTAGTTGGTATGACATGACGATAGTTATAGCGCGAGAACAAAACGACGACACCGAGACGAGAAGGACACGAAAGACACGAGCGCTAACTTCCACCTGAGTTTATTGCGCAGAGCACGACAATATATAGAGGAGACAGTAACCATGTTATAAAACCAATATGGCACAAAGAGTAGAACATGAGTAAGAGAAAAACAAAAACAAAAAACAAAAAAACCAAAGCACAAAAAAAAGGAAAAGAAAACTGTATAAGAAAACGAAACAGAAAGGTAGAGATAATATAACTACCTGCGTGCACCGAAACCTTCGAGGAACCTGAGTTCCTTCTCAGACAGAGCCACGGAGGGCTTCCTAATGCAAGGCACCTGTTCGCGTGCCATCTGCGTGGCCACGACAATGACTCGGGTGCTCTCATCTCTGTGTTTGTACAGCGTCGCTGTGTCCTTGTGTTCCCCTCTTCAAGGACACAGCGACGCTGTACAAGCCCAGAGATGAGCGCAACCGAGTCATTGTCGTGGCCGCGCAGATGGAACGCGAACAGGTGCCTTGTATTAGCAAGCCCTCCATGGCTCTGTCCGAGAAGGAACTCAGGTTCCTCGAAGGTTTCGGTGCACGCAGGTAGTTATATTATCTCTACCTTTCTGTTTCGTTTTCTTATAGAGTTTTCTTTGCCGTTTTTAGTGCTTTGGTTTATTTTTGTTTTTTGTCCTTGTTTTTCTCTTACTTGTGTTCTACTCTTTGTGCCATATGGTTTTTATCATATGGTTACTGTCTCCTCTATATATTGTCGTGCTCTGTGCAATAAACTCAGTTGGAAGTTAGCGCTCGTGTCTTTCGTGTCCTTCTCGTCTCTGTGTCTTCGTTTTGTTCTTGTGCTATAACTATCGTCTTGTGGGATACCCTTTGTCCGTAATCCATACCAGGTCTTGCTCGTCAGCATGATGCCGTAGATTCCTGCTTTTGGGGTTTGTCGCAGTATATGTCCAGAGTTCATGAGCAGCGTTGAAGTCCCCTAATATGATTAGAGGCCTAGCTTCCACGAGTTTCATAGCTTTCTCGAAAATTATCTTGAACTGTTGCTTGTAGTGCTTCCGCTTACTATAAATGTTGAGGAAAAATAAGCTGTTGCACCCTTGATTTTTGTATGAGCCAGGCACTAATACCTCCACCATGAGATACTCAAAGTTCTTGTTTCGAATGCCCAGCTCGTGAGAGATGTGTGTCAGCTGCCTATTTACAAACACATATAAGCTTCTAGCATAGCTTTCGCACTCTATAGCCCTATACCCAGGGAGCGTGACGTACCCGTGCCCAGTTTCTTGGAGTGCTATTATATCCGGCTTAGATTGTAGTGATTGGAGATATTGCTGAAGTATGGCACGTTTGTTGTTGTACCCCCCGCAATTCCATTGCCACACTCGAAATTCTCTTTTAGTGTGGGCCATATTGGATATCTGTATCCCCTGCTTGGGGAATCATGGGGGCTGTGAGGAACGATGGTCCACACTGCGCTCTGTCGTTGCCGGACATACTCATCATTTTAAGAGCTTTCACTCTTTCGATAAATGCCTTAAGCCCTTCTCTAGGATCATTTAATGTACTCTACATTTATCTCACACTCATCGTCAACTGTGAGATGCTGTCCATGATCATTTTCATTTTATCTGCAAATGAGACTGGTGTTTGCTTCATTTCCTCAATGTGCGTTTCAATATTCTTGAGCTTACTTTCAACGGCTCTGCGCTTAGCCGACATGGCCCCATCACCCACAGGCGCGAGAACTGGCGTTTCTTTTGGCATGTTTTTGTTCTCGGCCTGCTTGGTTTCATTTAGAAGTTTTTTTAATTGCTGCTAATTCTGTAAGCATATTTTTGTTCATTTCCCTTAGTTCTTCATTTTCTTTCTTGAGCCTCTCTATTTACATACTTTGCTCTAGGAGTGGGTCGCAAAGCATGACACTTACCGGTTCGGTTCGCGCATCATCGGCCCAGGCAAGTAGTCTGTTGTCGGAAGATTGCCCTCTGGTAGTTTCTGTCTTGTCCGTCATTGCCAATTCCTTGACTTTGTCGGCCCACGTAAAACCAATGCCTCCTTCGGATTCTGGGTTGATCAATGGACTCCGATTCCCAGACCTCACCACGGATTTGGACCTGGATGCACTCCTTCTTTTGGATCTAGATACACTCCTTCCTCTGGATCGGGAGCGATTTCGAGACCTGGACCTACCGCGAGATGCTGTTGTTGGCTTCGAGTCGTCCATCAAAGCTGTTGCCGTGGTGTGCAGCTCGGATGAGTGCAGGTTACACGGATTGTCGACTTGTTCCTTTTCAGCGTTGGCTGCCATTGCTCTTTCACTTCTTCTTCTTCTGAGAACGTATGGAATTGTGTAACACTGTCTGCCCATCTTGTCTGTCATGGAGTGTGGACCACCGCAAAGTTCACATTTGGTTTGACACCTGTGTTTCTTAATCACGTTTATTTCGCCACATCCTCTACACATGGTCTCTTCCGGGGTGGGGCACACGTCAGCTCTGTGACCGAGCCGGCCACAAGCATAACATATATCGATATTTTTCTTGTAGAGCGAACACTTCACCAGGATCGGACCATACCTGACGAAATTTGGAACCTGGTGACCGTTGAAGGCGATGATAACCATGCCGGTATTCTAAATTCTTTTAGCCGCGAGCGCAGACGGGTTTCTTGGGTTGACAATATTTCTCTCAAGCTCCACCGGCCTGTCGGCGATGTCGATCACTTCTTGCTAGTATCACTATCACTTCTTTGCACGTATCGTCTGGTGCAGCCTCATAGGCGTTTATCTCATAATTGCAACCACTCAGATTGATTGATATGTGGGGTTTAACGTCCCAAAACCACCATATGATGAGAGACGTCGTAGTGGAAGGCTACGGAAATTTCGACCACCTGGGGTTCTTTAACGTGCACCCAAATCTGAGCACACGGGCCTACAACATTTCCGCCTCCATCGGAAATGCAGCCGCCGCAGCCACGATTCGAACCCGCGACCTGCGGGTCAGCAGCCGAGTACCTTAGCCACTAGACCACCGCGGTGGGACTGCAACCACTCAGGTCTATTGATCTTATTCTCACGTACCTCTCAGTACTCTCAGCATTTTCCCGCTCCGGTGTACTCGCCACCATTATGTTCTGGCTGACGTTCGGGCAGATCAGGTCTGACGCCGTCTGATCCAAGCCCAACCCTGCAGCTTATATGATGGCTTTGCCTACTTTGGTGGAACCCATCTTGCTAATATTGATGCCACCACGAGGTAATATGATAATTTTGAAGTAATCCTTAGGCATGTAGGGCATGCGGGACGCCCTGGTGACTCTGTTCTTGGCCTTATTGCCTCTTTCAAATGTTCGAGACGCCACGTTCATGTTAGGCCAAGCTCTGGCTGAGTCCCCTCTAGCAGCGGATTTGGTCGATATTCGCTTGGAAACTGCTGCTTGCCACCCGTACTCTTCGGTACACTCATCGGGAGATATGCTCTCCCAGTCCATCATTACTTGAATTTCGAACGCGAGGCCACTCGCCCCCGACGAACGCCACTTGGCACGCGTCCGTGTGGCGTTGACCCGGCTCGGCGTAGGCCTACCTCAAGCACGGCGTCGTCGGCACAAAAAGACTCGTAAAATGACGAAACGTTCACCCACCACAGAAAATTGATGTAGCCTTGTTTTCCTCGATTTTATGCGTCGATCTGTGCAATTCATTCAATGACACACATTGATTAACTGGCGGAAACAGATGTTGAGAGCGGGAGCCGATATTTTCCTTCCTCACTGTTCGGCGCCTGTGGAGTCTCATCTAAACGAAAGCATTTTGCGTAAGGCAATCTCTCAATTAATTCTTTCGACGAAGACGGCGTAGAAATGCCAGCGAAAAACTCAAGCAGCACCAAAAAGGTCTGACGTCACGGTATTCGAGCGTGGCATCAACCTCAAGGCTGTGCTCTCCCTCGCCAGCTGTTGAGAAAGAGTCGCAGCCACTCAAGAGGACGCTCTCGCGTCAAGAGGCATGCCCGCTCTAAGGGACGCTCCCACTCTAAGAGACGCTCCTACTCTAGGCTACGCTTTCAAGAAGCTCCCAAGACCTGGGCGGACCATGCCAAGCCAGGCCCGGCGCCAGCACAGGTAACGCACTCGGCCCTGCCAGAGCAAAAAGAAGACCCTATAGGATTGCATTCTTACTTTAAGAGAATGCTAGCTTAAAAACACAGCTTCAGCAGATGAGGATTGAGTTTGAAGCTCTCAAAAATACAGCACAGGCCCCGGTGCGGTCTTCGTCAGTTGAGCTGCGGCTGGCTAAGAGAAAGATAGGTGCGGAAGGAGAGGTAGCGACGGCTTCCGACTTGGATGTCTTGGGAGCAATCAAAGATTTTAGAAAATGCGGTAGCGCGTCAGGCGGAATGCTTTGACCTCGTAGCATGTAAAGTTGCCATGATCGAAAGCAGACTCGCTCCATGAGGGAACTCTCTTGTCCCGGTGACGCCTGTTTCACTTGTTCCCTCTGCGCGCCCCGGTACGCCAATGTATCAGGCTTCTGTCGATATGGACGTGCCGTTAAGTTGGCAAACCTGTAGCAACAGCCATGGCTCCCAACGCAACTGAGTTCGTCATTTGGCAGTGGAACTGCGCGGGGTTCAGGAAGCGTAAAGCCTCCTTCCAGCAGTACATTGCTTCATTGGTGGTTCAGCCGCACGTGATTGCTTTACAAGAAACCATTGACGTGGCGGTTGCCTTGCCCGGCTATCGATCTATATCGTTTAGGGGGGAAGGTCAACGTGGTCTGTCTGCCTTGGTTTTGAACAAATGTGCGTTTTTAGAGCGCACGCTTGCACTCGGCAACTGTACGTTGGAGGCTCAGCTGGTTGAAATTATTCTGAATAAACAATTGTATCGGGCCAGTTGGTAAGGATCCATCTTGTGTTGTGTGTTCGTTGTAATAGTGACTGCGCTTCCTAGCAAGATGTATTCTGAATAATTCGCTTAAGTACAGCATATTCGTACTGGCTGTTTATAGCAGCCCTCGAAATTACAAGCAGGTGTTCTCCTTGGTGGTCACAAAGGTGGCTACTCTTGCAAGCAAGTCACCGCTCGTAGCTATCGGGGACCTTAACGCACCTCACCCAGCCTGGGGTTATCCAAAGGCCACTGTTAAACTTTGATAAAGCTATGACGTACTCAATACCCTACTACAACTTTTCAAGGCAGCAGCACTCACAATTATAGGTGACATCACCCCACCAGGTTCTCGTACTTGAACTGACGAAGTAGATGAACTGCAATAGTCGCACCTGAGATTTTCTATTCTAACGTATTGTATAGCAGAAATGTTCCAACTAACTAAACTTCAGACAAAAACAATCAGTAATTGCTTAGCCCCTGTAAATAAAAAGCCATTTAATAAGTTAAGCGAGGCTGCTTCGTAGACTTTGGTGCCCCAGCTCCTTAAACCTTTCAGGAAGCGCTTGGACATCAATCGGTCTGGTGTTGGCAAAGAACTCTCGCCTTGGGTGTGCTCCTGGACTCTTCAGAGATGGGTCTCGCTAAGGGAACACTGCTGGCTGTGAGACCCTTCCATCTGGATAGGACAAAGTGTAGTTGCCGTTAATTATACCTTGACGAGTTTACAGCAGTGCAAATCAACAGCTTCATTAACTGAGTAAATGTACAGAGATTGGGGAGAAATGAAAGGATGACGAAGCAAACAATGCTAAGCATATTCAATGAAAATAAAATAATAAGAACGCTTTGTGACAACACAAATTGAAACACCTATTTTTGGAGGATTGGAGATTTAGGAGAAACAGACTCTGAAAATGACACTCCTCCTTAAAAAACATCAAAAAACACCCTCAAATTTTAAGAAAAATGAAATTCGAAAGCATGAAACCGTAATTTCAGCCCAAATACAATTTCACGTAGTATTGACTGTGGGTGACGCTCTCCTGTAATTCCTTTTTGGTCATACCAAAAAGCACAATGCAACTTGCGGACTGTTGAGGCATTGTAAATTTCAAGTCTGTGTTGACAAAAGAAGCAGTACAACAAATAGTGTGAATAGTTAAGATAAAATTGAAAAGCATGAGCACTAGGAAGACAAGGTTAAGCAATAGCACACCACTTTAATTCATTCGGTGCTTGAATCTGCACAGTAGGGTATGAAAAAAGTGCACAGTAATATATATAGGCTAACCTATGCAGTTAAGTGGTGAATGTCGAGTGTTATATAAACAATCTTCGCACCCTCTAACGCATTTATTACCTTAATGATCAACATCTGTTCCGTGTAGGTGTATCGACCGCATGTTCCAATGTTACAAATGTGCAAGCACAGAAATCCTAGGGCAGTGTGGCTTGAATGAAAGCAAAAAGCACTCACTTCCAGAGGTGGCTTCTCGACCACTTCATTCTGAGGTCCCTCGGCTGTTCTTTTCACTTTTGGCCTCTCCCTAATACTTCACTAAATCAACATCCCATCAGAGACAATTTGTAACAGGCACTCATTATGAATGGCAGTGCAAAAATTCAAGCTCTGGCTCACCGTGATGCAGAAAAATGGCAGCAATACGGCAATAAACGCGAAAAGTTTATCTAGAGAAAACACAGTAGTCGTTTCTGGTTCAGGCATGGCACCCTCGTGTCAGTTTTTCAACACTGACGTCGTCACAATGAAAGAACTCGTTGAGTCTCAGAACGCCTATGGTTGAGTCGTACGCATGAGTCGAAGGTTTTTCTGTGGAACACAGGAATTGGCTCAATCAGAGGCCAAATTAGAGGGAAGTGGACTTGGCTTCAACTTCTCTTTCGTCTAACAAGAAAAAATCATTGAACAGGCACTACCAGCATTGATGTAAACAGATGATAGGTAGTAGGTAGTGCTAATGGCCAACAACAAGGAAGATTTGCAGAGATTGATGGACATCTGCGGTAATGAGGAAGACAAGTTAGATTTGACATTCAGAAAGAAAAATCGATCAGCAGTCATAATTTTAATTAAAATGAAGCTAGTGAGCTTACGATACAGGAGGCCACGTTAGAGATAACAAATAAATACAGATATATGGGGGTATGGATAAGCAATGGGACAGAGTACCTAAGGGGACACAAAATATACGTAATGACTAAAGGAAACAAAAATGCAGCTGTGAGGAAAAATAGGGCACTGTGGAATTACAATAAGTACAATGTTGGGAGAGGAATTTGGAAAGGTTTCACAGTTTCTTGTCTAACTTTCGGCAATTCGGTCTTGTGCATCAGATCAGAGGTTCAAGCAAGATTAGAAATTAAGCAACGTGGAAAAGGTAGGCTTGCTTTAGGAGGTCACAGGAATACACCAAATCAGGGAGTACAAGGTGATATGGGATGGACATCATTCGAGGGCAGGGAAGCTAGCAGCAAGATAAAGTTTGAGGAGCGGTTGAGAGAAATGAGGGAGGAGCGTTGGGCTAGGAAGGTTTCCAGCTACTTGTATATGAGAAATGTTGATACAAAGTGGGGGAAGCGAACCAGAAAATTGACGGGTAAATACTTAGAACAGAGCAGGGGCCAAACCAAAAAGAACTATCGGTTAACAAGAAGGTGAAGGTAACGGAGACAGACATGTGGAGAATTGGCATGATTAAGGAGTCCGCACTAGAGATCTGTCGAACTTTTAAGCAGATTAGTCCATCCCAGTCTCCTGGATCGGAACAGGTTGCAAGTACTGAGCAACTACTGGAGCTGGCATTCTGCTACGGGCTAACGCAAAGTGTCACTGAATTTACTCGGATAGGGACTACAAGGTCATCTATCCTTGATTTGGTTTTTGTGTCCCCAAAGCTGTTGCCGTTACTCAGCCGTTGTGAAGTTGTAGAAGGCCTGTCCGACCACAGAATGGTAGTAACGCACCTAGCATTGTCCCCAGACACCTTGGGTAAACCCACACTTAGCACTGTGTTGAATTTTATGGCGAATCATTGTCCATATTTTTAGTAAGATGAACTGGCGCTCTTTGGCCGTGAATCGGCCCTTGCGCCATAAAACACCAAACATCATCAATTTTATGGCGGCTGATGATGTGTCTATTTTGGACTATCTTGAAAGGTCCTTTGATGAATTTCAGGTCCTTTACAACACTGACTGCAGCACTGATAGGCTATGGCATTTCTTTTCAATTGTTGTAGGGAAGTGCATAGACAGCTATGTACCTAGGATTAGAAAACGCATTTGTAAAACCAATCCCTGGATTACCAGAGAAATCATTCACACAAAAAGAAAACTAAAACGGAAACAAAAATCTTGTGCAAAAAATTGTACCCCTGTAGGAACAGCTTGCATTTCTTCAATGAGACAAGAACTGAAACGTCTGATCAAGCAATCCAGGGATCGTTTTTTCAATGTGACATTGACGAAATACTTGAAGGAAGCCCCCTCAAGGTTTTGGCGCTTTATAACTCCCCCAGCAAGCTCTCCGAGGCCACCTGAAATTACTCAACAACGTGTTGATGATTTCAATTCTTTTTTTTGCTTCTGTGTTTACTCATGATAATGGCATTTTGCCCGAGTTTTCTACGTCACCATTGCAGCAACCGATCGATGATGTGGTAATTAGCGAAGAGGGTGTCCTAAATCTTTTGCTTAATATAAATACAAGAAAAACCCCCGGCCCTGATGCTATACCAAACGAATTTCTGTACAGATACGCTGAATGGGCGGCTCGCTTCCTTACAAAAATATTTCAGTCGTCCCTGCGCCGTGGCTCTTTCCCACTAGCGTGGAAGCAGGCTAAAATTACCCCTGTTCACAAAAGTGGCTCCTCTCGGGACGAGCGCAACTACCGTCCTATTTCGCTTATCAGTACATGTTCAAAGATACTCGAGCACATTATTAACAAACACCTGATGTCCTATCTTGATACGCACAATCTATTATTTTCGAAGCAGCATGGCTTCCGCCGAGGCTTATCTACAACAACACAGTTAATCGAATTTGTTCATGATCTTTCAAAAACAATCAATTTGCGTGGTCGAACTGATGTGGTATATTTGGATTTCGCAAAGGCATTTGATAAAGTGTCGCACTCAAAGCTGCTGTTTAAAATTGACAAAACGTTTCAAAATAATCACTTGACAAAATGGTTTTCATCCTATCTCAGCTGCCGTCAGCAGTTTGTTCAAATAAAAAATAAACAGTCTAGAGCAGTTGCAGTTAATTCCGGAGTTCCCCAGAGGAGCGTGCTGGGTCCCCTTTTATTTTTGTTATATATAAATGACCTACCAAACCGCGTTACGGTCCCGATAAGGTTGTTTGCCGACGACTGTGTTGTTTATAGCAGAATCGAGACTGAACATGACCAAGTTAATCTAAACAACAATCTTCAAAGAATAAAGGATTGGTGCGAAGAATGGCAAATGAGTTTGAACACAGAAAAAACAGTCTTTATGACTATAACTAGAAAGAAAGCACCTCTAGATTACAACTACCAGATTGGCAATGCTTTCCTCAAGCGTGTACAAAACTATAAATATCTTGGGTTATGGTTCACGCCCGACCTCCGGTGGAACACTCATATTGATAATGTATGCTCCAGGGCTACCAAGGCATTGTATAGCCTTAGACGTAACCTTTATACCGCCCCATCTGATATAAAGTGTCTTGCTTACAAAACCCTTGTCAGACCTATTATCGAATATTCTAAAATTGTCTGGGACCCTTACACAAAGACAAACTGCAATGAAATAGCAAAAGTACAGCGACTTGGTGCGAGATTTATTTTTAATAAATATCGCCGACATCATTCTCCTACTGAACTTTGTAAAAAAGCTGGACTGGATAGTCCTAAACTTAGGACGAGGATTG
The DNA here is from genome assembly GCA_013436015.1 of Rhipicephalus annulatus. Taxonomy (NCBI): domain Eukaryota; kingdom Metazoa; phylum Arthropoda; class Arachnida; order Ixodida; family Ixodidae; genus Rhipicephalus; species Rhipicephalus annulatus. Next base: position 30,869 of record WOVY01010159.1, on the reverse strand, counting down.
AGCGTCTGAAATTCCTCTTCAAGTTAATTCATAATCATTTTAAACTAAACTATTCAGATTACTTCTAGGTCAACACACAAGAACACTCCAGACATCGCCATAATATGTACATACCACCCCTAGTCCCACGTAACGATTGCTTTAAGTTCAGTTACTTTCCACGTGCTATTGAAGATTGGAATATGCTGCCAGAGTCTATAATTGGTTGTTCCTCGCTTACATCATTTGAACAGAATCTAAAACGTTTATTTCCTGAATAACAGTGACAAATGTTTTTTTTTGCGTGCGTGTGTACTTTTTGTTGGTTGCATGAGACTGCAGTAGTTGTCTTTCAAACCTTCAGCGCGGTGCAAAAGTGCCGCCTCAAATGCGTCATGTGCTGCTCTGCGCGTATGTATTGCATCGCATGTGTGTTCCATTTCTTGTTATGTATAACTTTGAGTTGCTGGTCACAATAATACCGAGAAATTATCTCGAGACCTGTACGGTACTTCTTTTTCGCAAATAATTGTTTGTACTTCCACCCTGTAACGGCCCACTTCTGGGCTTACAGTATAAATAAATGAAATGAAATGAAATGAGAAAATGAAGTTGCCAAGGAAAGGATCTATGATAATACTCGGCGTAGCTTTCTAGTGCTTGAGGCTAGGACGGGAGTATTACGAATTAAGATTTATCGGGCCAAATACGAAGGGTACACATGGTATGTAGTGCGTGTGGAGAGGAGGAAACTGCCGAACACTTGATAATGTTCTGTAAAGGACGAAGGACCCTACAGTTAAGGTTGATGGCGCAGAGTTTTTCAAAGCACTGGGGTTTAGGGACATGGAGGGCAAAATAGACTTTAAGCGGGTAGAATTAACTAGGAGGAGGTTATCTGATTGGTGGCTACAATCAAGGCACGAGTGAAAATTAAACTCTTCACTTAAAAATTAAAAGGAGATCAATTTAGTTTTTGTTCCCTAAATAATGTGGCTAGGTGGCGTTATCTGCCAGCCAATCTAAAAGGTACAGCCAGATTAGTCCATCTAACCATCTAGGCAACATAGATAAACACATAGATGGTGTATATTAACTCTATGGAGAAACCCAACGCGCGCTTGCCGTCTCGGAGGCCATGCTGGAAGGTACCTCACTTGCACTCGTATGAGAATCATGTTGCTTTAAAGATAGTAATAGCAAAAAATATTGGCCAGGTTTTGTTTGGCTTTGCAGATCTCAACTAACAGACTTTGAGGTGGTTTTTGCCAGACTGATGGTGAATTTAGCAGAAGAATTTGCTCCTATAGTTGTGACGTCCCGTGAGGGTTTTGTGTCATCCGTGGTGCATATCGCCTGCCGTGCATTTCGCGAGTGCGTGTTCGATGAACGTGTTCGCTTGTGCAACGTTGGCTGTTTTAATTACCAGAATGAACCGCGTGTTGCGGAATTCGGGGCGCGTTCTTTTGCTGTGTGCGCAGCTGTGCAAAAGATATCATGTCTCAGTATTAGGGACGACGCATATGAATACTTAAGGGGAAGCGAATTTGTAAGCCGTGCTTCAATATACATTGCACTCGTGTCGCCGACTCGCCGAGTGACGGATTATTTCCGTAGCGGTGCGTACCTCGTCGAATGCGCACAACGACGCATCTTCTGGGGAAACTGAATGAAGTCGCAGCAGGCGGTGCACTTCCCCTTAAATTTCTGATCGCGTCCGACGATTATATTGTCACGTAAGAGTGAGGGTAGCCCGAAGACAGGAGACCGGGAGGTTAGTAGAAGTAGAAGGAGATCCGTTTATTTGGCGGACTCGCGCCCACTAAAGGAAAAACAGACACACCGCCTTAGCGGGAGGCGAACAGCGCGTCCGACGGCCGTCGGGGAACAGAACTGTCCCACTGGAACGCAAGGCGCGTTCGTCATCCGAGATACAGTCGCCGTAGCGTCTGGCGCTATCTCGTTATCAACGAATGGTCGACGTGCGGGCCATGATCTTCGCAGATGAATCGCGGTGCATTCTGGACCACGATAAGGCCAAGTGCCGGCGGTATCGGCATGCGCAACACTATCCGCAATACGCCTCGCGGCATTGCTCCCCTCCTCAACGTAAGCATTGACCCGATGCTTTGTTTAAAATAAAACCAAAACAAAAGGACAGCCTGTGCGAAAGTAAACGGCAAATAAGCACGAATCACGCACACATAAACAAAACAAGAGATGCAAACAGGGAGCCTCCTTTAGCGCGCATGATAGGGCTTCAAACGGGCGACGTGTACCACTTCTTGTCGTGCGCGGCGTCGTTGGGATGAGCTAGCCCCATCAGGGACCACTTCATAGTCCACTTCACCCACTTGACGGATGACTTTGTATGGGCCGAAATAACGGCGCATGAGTTTTTCACTTAATCCTCGGCGGCGAACCAGCGTCCAAACCCAGACTTTGTCACCTGGCCTGTATGTTAAATTGCGTCTCCGCAGATTGTAGCGTCTTGCGTCGTTTCTCAGTAGGTCTTTTATGCGCAGACGAGCAAGCAGCCGGGCTTCTTCTGCGCGCTGAAGGTAGGTGGCCACGTCTAGGTTGTTTTCATCGGTGACATTAGGCAGCGTGGCGTCCAGGGTATATAGTAACGGCATCCCTCCCATGTACGAGATTAAATGGTGTCATTTTAGTGGTATCCTGCACCGCGGTGTTGTAGGCGAAGACCACGTAAGGCAGAATTAAGTCCCAGGTCTTGTGTTCTGTGTCCACGTACATAGCGAGCATATCGGCAATGGTCTTGTTCAAGCGTTCCGTGAGACCATTTGTCTCCGGATGGTACGCAGTTATTCTTCGGTGATCTGTATGACTGTAATGTAAGATTGCCTGAGTAAGGTCAGCCGTAAACGCCGTTCCCCTGTCTGTTATTAGTACCTCAGGTGCGCAATGACGGAGGAAAATTGATTCGACAAAAAAAAATTTGGCAACTTCTACGGCTGTGCCGTTCGGGAGGGCCTTAGCTTCAGCGTATCGGGTGAGGTAATCAGTGGCCACTATGATCCACTTGTTACCGGATGTTGAAGTGGGAAAAGGTCCAAGCAGGTCCATACCAATCTGTTGGAATGGTCTCGACGGGGGTTCAATTGGCTTGAGAAATCCAGCTGGTTTTGTTGGAGGTCTCTTCTGGCGCTGACATTCGCGGCAACTCTTGACGTACCGCGCAACATCAGAGGAGAGGTGGGGCCAGTAGTATCATTCTTGAATTCTGTGGAGTGTGCGTGTAAAACCGAGGTGGCCTGCAGTGGGTTCGTCATGTAACGCTTGTAAAATTTCTTCTCTGAGGCTGCTTGGGACGACAAGGAGGTAAGCTGCCTTATTCGGGGCGAAGTTCTTTTAGATGCGGAAGCATCTTATACTCGCGCCTTGTAGTGCGCCGTCCGCGCCGTCCGCCCCGCTTCTCGAACATTCGACAGCTGACGCGCGCGCATGCGCCGTCGCGCCGTCGCCCACCATCTGTGCCGCGCGCGCTTCTCCTTCGAGAACATTCGACAGCTGACAGCGCATGCGCCGTCGCGCCGTCGCCATCTGTGCCGCGCGCGCGCTTCTCCTTCGAGAACAATCGACAGCTGACAGCGCATGCGCCGTCGCGCTGTATATATACTCAAGGTCGGCGCTCGCTCGCTCAGTTGCGGCTCGTCCGTTGGTTTGTACGGCGCGTCGACGTCCGAAGTCGCCGTGAAATGAATGCCAACGAATCCACAAACACAATGATCGACGTCCCTTCGACCAGCTCCGCCCTTTCGCATACGTGTGTACGTGTTCACTCATTTAACACCCCCTCCTACAACCACGTTAACCAATTTAGCCATCGACCCAAGTAAGTCGCAATTTAACACCCCATTTCACAACCACGTTAACCAATTTAGCCATCGACCCAAGTAAGTCGCACTTTAACACCCCGTTAACCAATTATATGCTCCGCATCCTCCTCAGTGTTCCCCCGAGGGAAGCTGCGGGCAATTTTTTTAACTACCACCCCGTTTTGCACACAGAAGGAGGATATCCCACGCTTGAACAGTGCAGGCGGTATGGAGGCCTTTCCTTCGATGTAGTTGATCAACTGTTGTAGGATCGGGTCTGAGCGCTGCTGTAATGCAAAGGTGCTGCTGCTGATAGGCCCAAGAAAGGCATCGTCGTCTTCATGGCTTGGTGGTGCGCCGACAGGGGCTCTTGAGAGGCAGTCTGCGTCGGACTGCTTACGACCAGATGTGTAGACTACCTTCACGTCAAACTCATGAAGCCGTAGGCTCCATCGAGCGAGGCGGCCAGAAGGGTCTTTCAAACAGGCCAACCAGCACAACGCATGATGGTCCGTTACGACCTTGAAGGGTCTGCCATATAGGCGTCTCTCATAATCATATAGTGGTTTTGGGACGTTAAACCCCACATATCAATCAGGGTCTGCCATATAAGTATGGGCGGAATTTTGAGGTGGCCCATACTATCGCAAGACACTCCTTCTCAGACGTGGAATAGTTCACTTCCGCTTTCGACAGTGAGCGGCTTGCATACGCGATGACGCGCTCGCAGCCTTTGTGCTTCTGAACGAGAACGGCACCTAAGCCGATGCTGCTGGCGTCTGTATGTATCTCAGTTTCGGCATTTTCATCTAAGTGGCCCAGCACAGGCGGTGACTGTAAACGTTGTTGAAGTTCTTTGAATGCCTCACGTTGCTCAGCTTTCCATTCGAAAGGGGCTACCGACTTGGTGAGCTGCGTCAAAGGGGCAGCAATGTGTGAGAAGTTCTTGACGAAGCATCGGTAATAGGCGCACAGTCCTAAGAATCGGCGCACTGCTCTCTTATCTTGCGGTTGAGGAAACTGTGCGATAGCGGCTGTCTTCTCGGGATCTGGTCTTACGCCATCTTTGCTTATAACATGGCCAAGGAACTGTAGTTCTTCATAGGCAAAATGGCATTTTTCTTGCTTCAGTGTGAGCCCTGATGACTTAATTGCGTCCAGTACCGTCCGGAGCCTTTTCAGGTGGTCGCTAAAGTTGGAGGCGAAGACGACCACATCGTCCAGGTATACGACACATATTTGCCACTTGAGACCTGCCAGTACTGTGTCCATTAGACGCTGGAAGGTTGCTAGAGCGGAACAAAGTCTAAATGGCATCACTTTAAACTCATACAATCCATCCGGCGTGATAAAGGCGGTCTTTTCTCGGTCTCTTTCATCAACCTGAATTTGCCAATACCCTGTCTTCAGATCAATGGACGAGAAGTACCTTGCATCACTAAGACGATCTAGGGTATCGTCAATCCTTGGTAAAGGGTACACGTCCTTCTTGGTTACACTATTCAACCGTCGGTAATCAACGCAAAACCGAAGACTTCCGTCTTTCTTTTTGACAAGGACGACTGGTGCCGCCCATGGGCTTTTCGATGGCTTAATTACATCGTCGTGTAACATTTCCTCAACTTGTTCTCGGATGGCCTGACGTTCACGTGCCGACACTCGATAAGGGCTTTGATGGAAAGGGCGGATGTCTTCTTGTGTTATGATTCGATGCTTTGCCAGAGAAGTGTGTCGGACCCGTGAAGAAGTGGCGAAACAGTCGTCATAACGTAGAAGGAGGTTCTGGAGCAGTTGCTGCTTGCATTAAGGCAAAAAAGGGTTAATGTCGAATGACAGCTGCGAGTTGTGGGTCTGTGGGGTGATGGTCGGTGGATTCGAGAGGGCGAGGGTGTCACTGACTTCCGCGATTTCATCGAGAAAGGCAATGGTCGTGCCTTTGGCCAGGTGACGGTGTTCTTGGCTGAAATTGGTTAGCAGCACTAGGCCCTGTCCATTCCGGAAGTCCGCAATGCCTCTTGCGATTGCAATATCACGGCCAAGCAAAAGCTGTATGTTACCTTCGACGACGCCATGAGCATTTTCGGCAGTACCAGTGGTTACGGGGATTAGAATCGTTGATTGGGATGGGACGCTCACGTCATTCTCGAGCACACGGAGACGGAGGGCTGCGCGATTATGTGGTGCCGAGTATGAATTTATGGCTTCATCCGAGGAAAGTTTGATGGATCTGGACGCCAGGTCAATAACCGCGTGATGTTGAGTCAAGAAGTCCATGCCGAGAATGACGTCACGGGAGCACTGTGGGAGCATCAAGAAAGTGGCAAGGTATGTGTGACCATCGAATGTCACCCTTGCAGTACATCGCCCCGATGGGGTGAGGAGGTAGCCTCCCGCTGTGCGGATCTGCGGGCCGTCCCAAGCCGTCTTAACCTTCTTCAGTTGTGCTGTCAATGGCCCGCTGATGACCGAGTAGTCAGCTCCGGTGTCAATCAAGGCAGTTACCGGGTGGCCGTCAATAGATACTTCAAAATCGGTGGCACGTGGGCTGGAGTTGCGCGTTGGTTTTGGGTTCGGGTCACGGCTTCGTCTTGTTGCTTGGTTTTGCTTCGTCTCGTGGCTTGGGTTGTTGTGCGTTGTCGTCGTCGTAGATGATGTGCTGTCGTCATATATGGTCGTCGGTGGAGGGTCTTCAGCTTTTCCTCTTGAAGCAACCTCACCTCCAAAGGTTGCTGGTTTTAGTTTCCCCTACGGGGGCTTGGGGACCTTCTTCGTTCGTTGTTGCTGCGGTTCGGTGACGTGAAGCGTGGGGATGGCGGTGATGGAGAACGGCTGGACAAATACTCTGTATGGCGCAAGTAGTCTTCGATTGCTGGAGGTCGTTGTCCAGGGCGTGGCCGTGGTGCCTGAGATGAGAAGCCATGCAGTCCCATCCGCCTGTAGGGGCAGTGTCGAAGAATGTGGCCGGCCTCACCGCAGTGAAAGCGTAAGGGACGGTCGTCGGGAGTTCTCCAGGTGTCGCATTTTCTTTGGCTCGGGCGTATCTCGTATGTAGGGTGGGCGGGTAAGGGCGGACGGCTACTTGGGGCTGCAGCGTACCGTCGAGGACTGGGCTTGTTTCGTCGGGGTGGCCTAGTATTCACTGCAGCGGCGTAAGTCATTGCTTCATCCTCTGTTCGAGTCGTCGCTGATGAAGAGCCAAGCGCCTGCTGGACTTCATCACGCACTATGTCCAAGAGAGATGCTCCTTGGGGGGGCCGGGGTAGGAGGTAGCAATCGGCGTAGTTCTTCCTTAACCACTTCTCGAATAGCTTCCCGCAGATCGTTGGTGGTTAGCCCGCCTCGAATCGGTTCCGAGTAGAGCGAGCTGAGCTGAAACGGGCGGTTGTATTGCCGAGTCCGGGCGTCCAGGGTCCTTTCTATGGTGTTCGCTTCTTCAGTAAATTCGGCGACTGTTTTAGGAGGGTTCCTTATGAGACCGGCGAAAAGCGACTCCTTCACCCCTCGCATTAGGTATCCGACCTTTTTGTCTTCGGTCATGTCTTGGTTCGCTCGCCTAAAAAAGCATTTCATTTCTTCGACGTACACGTTTAGGGTCTCATTGGGTTGTTGGGTCCTCGATTCTAGCAGCAGCTGGGCCCTTTCTTTTCGCATGATGCTGGTGAAGGTCCTGAGCAACCCATTCTTCAGAAATTCCCAGGTGGTCAGTGTGGTCTCATGGTTTTCATACCACGTTTTGGCGGGGCCGTCCAGGGAAAAGTAAACGTATCGCAGCTTCATTTCTTCATCCTACCTGTTTATGGTAGCCACGCGCTCGAATTGTTCGAGCCATTCTTCTGGGTCTTCAGCGGCATAACCATGGAAAGTTGGGGGCACCCGCGGCTGCTGCAGCATGACAGGGGTAGGTGATTGCAGGGTGCTCATGGTGGCTGTGGAAGCGTCCTTTCGTGGTCGCGTGGGGTCCGGTAGCGGTCCCAGCTCAAGTGGCAGGTTTCGGAGGCGGCGACTGCTTCGAGTATCTGTGTCTTCAGCGTCCTCGTTCTCTGCAGTGGCTGTTTTAAGGTCGTTTTTGTGCATACCCCGCACCTCCACCAGATGTCACGTAAGAGTGAGGGTAGCCCGAAGACAGGAGACCGGGAGGTTAGTAGAAATAGAAGGAGATCCGTTTATTTGGCGGACTTGCGCCCACTAAAGAAAAACAGACACACCGTCTTAGCGGGAGGCGAACAGCGCGTTCGACGGCCGTCGGGGAACAGAATGTGTCCCACTGGAACGCAAAGCGCGTTCGACGGCCGTCGGGTAACAGAAATGTCCCACTGGAACGCAAGGCGCGTTCGCCATCCGAGATACAGTCGCCGTAGCATCTGGCGCCATGTCGTTATCAACGAATGGTCGACGTACGGGCCATGATCTTCGCAGATGAGTCGCGGTGCATCCTGGGCCACGATAAGGCCGCGTGCCGGCGGTATCGGCATGCGCAACACTATCCGCAATACGCCTCGCGGCAATATCTCACATGTAGGCTCTCTGCGCAGCTGATCGTGCCGCGTCGGCCACGCACGACGACGGGGACGCTACGCTTCCCCTATAGCTGTGTCAGCACAAGACATATCCTTCATACTCTATTCAGCTTCCCCAGAAAACGCGTCGTTGTGCACAGTCGATTAGGTACGCACAACTATGGAAATATTTCGTGCTTTAGCGACGTGGCTCACAAATCCACTTCCCGCTTCCATACGCGTCGTCTCTAATACATCTACCAGCAGTGGCCGATGGCCGACGATTGGAAGCAGCTTGGGTTCCCATCGGCTTCCGTTATCGTTGGCCGATGCTCGGACAGCTTGATAGAAAAGGGCATAGCCTACTAGCAAAATATGGGCAGAACGTCAGCGAAAGCGGCGAATCTCTTTTTTAAGTCTCTGTTTGTCTTAGTTGTTGGCACTTTTCAATAATTAGAACAAAATAAAAGGTTGAAAAAAATACTTCTTTCATTTAGGTTGGAGGCCAAGGGTTTTCCGGACACAAACCGTGGTTGAAGGCCAATCTTCTCGTTATTTGCCTGGCCATCAAGCATACTCACTTTCGTGCATTATGTACTATTGGACGGAAATTCGTAGAGCACGAGTGGTAAAAAAGTGAAGCGCTTATAGCGTATGTGTCCGTTTCTTGGTGCAGTTTGTCGTGAAGTCGGAAGAACAGCTACTGAATTGCCACGGACGATCAATTTTCCCAGTCATTATTTCAGTTCGCACTGGTTGCTCTAAAGAATGCATCACTTTTTGTTCTTTTCATCTACAGGACCAGGACTGTATAGTAGCAAGTGCGCGGCGTGGTGTTTAAATTTCACTATTTTACCACGCGCGCTCAGTTTGGCCTGGGCACAGCCCAACTGCGCTGAAGAAGAGTAGTTCACTTAACATCCAGGCAAGCGATTCTCAGAAGCCCGCAAACTGCAGCGGCTATCAAGCGTTTACGTAACAGAGCAAACGTCACCAGAAATACTGCATTCATCTAGGTTTAAGCATGTGCTCGCATGCACCACAGTATACGCTCGCTCCCACATTCCACCGATTTTATGACTGCACGCCGTCTTTATTCGCGCCAGTTTGCCGCGCCTTGTTCGCAAGTTGGATGGGCGTGTGGATCGTGTCGCGACGAACTTCTTGTTCAAGTTGAAATAGAAGGTGAGTAAATATCAGCAGTATCTGTATCTGCCCTTGTTTCTTCGGTGGCATATGCGAATTCACGGTCAGATTTACGGCGGCGAAAATAGATGTTTTAAGAAGCGGGCGCTGCGTATAGCGCCTACACTCGTCTCAGCGAAATGGCACATGGCGTAGTTTTCTCATGTTACAAGTAAAAAGCGAACATATTTGAAACGTTCTTCGGTGTAGTGTCCGTGCACCAATTCCTTTCGCCGTAATTTTTAATGAGCAATTCACTGTTTTCGGGAAAAAAACGTATTTGAAACTAACTGAAAGGTCTCGGCCCGGTCCGAATGACAGTCGCCCAGCCGCAGGCTGTGTTGGTTGGGCGCAGTGCGCGGCCATTTCCTGTTCGCTTGTGCCTGTCGCTGACGGCGAGTGCATCTTGCCAACGCGCCATACGATTTAAGGCCATACCGGTGCTTTATTATTACAAAACTTTGAACTTGTACATGCGGTCATAGTTAAAAGGTAAAAGAGCAGATATGAAGGCTGGTGCCGAATGCTAGAAATTCATAGGATCATCTACCATGCAAATTCAACCACACATGTATTCTTTTTTACGTGCAGTGTCAATTATTATGAAAGGAAACACGGCGACGCATAGCCTGTGATTTCTGGCGGCTGCTACCAGCAGGCGCCGGAGGCCACGCGTTCCCAAATGGACAATGTACAGTTTTGACGCAATGAGGTTCTTCGACATTGTTTGGTCTATATTAGTGAAATTCAACTTCTGAAAAGAAATGTTATGAAATTTCAGCTGCAGCTACTTTAGGATTTCATTTATTGACTGAAAAAGTCGTCATTTCAAGTGATGGCACACTTTAAAAGTTGTGGTTGCTGCTCGATAAGTACGCAGCGTTGGTAAGCCATGTTATTCTGGCTGTAATGTATTTCTTTGGAATTTGCATTTATAATCTGTCATAAATGAGCTAGCATCAGCTAAATGTATTATTCGTAACCTATATCTGTTCTATTTTCTTGCATGGTGTGAGCGCCACTCGTCTAACTATTTATAAATTACACAAAAACACGAATATTACAGTTGTCCAAGAGAATTTTTATGAAATTTACACAAGAAGATACTGTTTACAAGAACGAATCGGGCCTAAATGCTTACTAAGTATTGTGAATTTTAATCACAATTTTCTACAATGACCGCAAAGTTTTTTTTGTCTGCTCTCTCAAGTACTGTGTAGAGTGTACAATGAATATTTTGATGAATTCATGCTGTTCTAATAAGATAAGATTATTTTTCTGTTGGCAACACAACCACAGGATATAGCACAGATTTTATCAAAGCTTTTAAACATGTGTAACATTTTTGATCAATTTTCTAATCTATGTGTTGATTTTTTGTTACAGATATCGGCTATTTGTTCCTAGAAAACCTCAGCAGTGCTGAATACACTATGGTCATGGAGCTCCACCATATTGTATCTAAGGTGGTGACAAAGAAGTTCTGTTGGGCCGCTGAGAAAAAATTTTCATTTGAAAGTTTGGCAAATGTGTTGCTGTAACTGCATGGTAAGGGTCAACAGAAAACTAATTTGTTTCTTGCTGTAGCTTTTATTGGCATAGGGGAAAAAACAGCATTAAAACTACGGAAAGGAAAATAAAGAGACATTACAGAGCGCTAGCTTAATTACAACTAATTTTTATTTAGGAATGTGAACACATCTATATCATAGCAGGCAAAACACGTGTTACTACCACAATATCAAAAATGTTGCTGTAACATCAACATTACCCAATAGTCACTCCGTCTCACAACGCACAAAGTCATCTCAAAGATACAAAATCAGTCCTTAATCAGAGAGGGTTATAGACACCCTACTAACGCATTCATCTTTTAAGGCGTGCAATTTCATCCTCTTGAATTATTTCTGTTTTTATTTCTTCGTGCCTGGCGAGGACCTTAGTGACGCGAAACTTCAATGTAGAGCCCCAATCCCTACAGTGGATGCCAAGGTGGCCACTAATTGTGTTTTTCACATTGGATTCGTGCTCCTTCAACCATATATTTACGCATTTTTTTGTTTTGATCACGTTTTTTTTTTTCACAGGACAGGGGAATCGAACGCACTACAATTTCCGTGCATTGTACAAAGCTAGGTTCATGATTTACTGCGCAGAGCTGCTGCTTGCTTGCGGTTTGTTTCCTTGCGCAGAAAACCATTGCTGCTTTTTCATTCCTGCCGTTTTAAGTTCGGGAAGAGATCTGTTGCCACAACGTGCATTATTAGTACCCTAAAGAAGTCATGTTGCCACTTAATTACAAAGAGTTTCAGTGAACAGCCAGAGTGCCTTATGGCAGCAGGTTATCCTTTACATCTCTTGCTTTCTGTCACAGGATTTCTTCTAAAAAAGCCAAGGAATACCCAGGACCGTCAATCAGTATTGGACTGCAACAAAAGTCGCAAGTTTACTGTAATACTATATATGCATGGGATCGCACATAACTTGAAAAAGATGAATAAGCGTCCGAGTGCGATTCTCCGCGTCGAGAAAGCTGTCATCCAGGTGTGCGCAAGTGAACAAACCCACAAGCAAGCAGCTGTGCGCAATAAATGATAAAACTAGCTTAGTGCAATGCGCGGAAAGTGTAGTGATTTCGATCCCTCAGTCTTGGGAAAAAAGAGAAATGGGACAGGAAGGTGCTTAAATATAAAGTTAAAAGAGCCCGAGTATAATGTCAAAAACACTATTGGTGACCACCTTGGTATTCGCTGTAGGGATTGTGGCTGCTTACCAAAGTTCTGCGTGACTAAGATCTTTACCAGGCACAAAGAAAGAAAAACAAGAGAAATAATTGACGCGTAAGAATTGCCACGCCTTAAAGGGGTCCTCCAACACTATTGACGCACGTAGTTTTTATTTGTGGTTTGCATATAGCAATAGCTGAATATTAATTTAGGTAATGTCTAAACGCCGATATCACATTTAGTAGTTTATTCACGCAAAAAATTCGCTACATCACTGCCAACCACATCCCCATGTAGTGACGCTCGCCAGCACTTTGCGGGCGGAAATAACGCCGGAAGGTTGTCGCGAAACAATCGATGATATTGATTTGATATGTGGGGTTTAACCTCCCAAAACCACCATATGATTATGAGAGACGCCGTAGTGGAGGGCTCCGGAAATTTCGACCACCTGGGGTTTTTTAACGTGCACCCAAATCAGAGCACACGGGCCTACAACATTTCCGCCTCCATCGGAAATGCAGCCGCCGCAGCCGGGATTCGAACCCGCGACCTGCGGGTCAGCAGCCGAGTACCTTAGCCACTAGACCACCACGGCGGGGCATCGCCAAACGATTGGATAAATGTAACGTTAGAAGCGATCATGGTGTCGGATCAATACTGAGTTTACTAATCAGTTGCATTTTTCTTTGGGCTTTCTTATCAAACACTGAACAGACGTGGCCACAACAACAAAAAAATTGGCCGATCTCACGTACAGTGGGGTCGATGATTGGCGAAGCACAAATGAGGAAGGTTGATATGTCACTTTAAAATCAGCACAACTTTAAAACTTGGAAGTAAATTATGCTATACATCACTTCCGTGTCATGATTATCATGTTTGGATGTGTCGTTTACTTTCGTCATCTATTCACGTCACGTGATACCAAGCTTAGTATATGTGGGGCTACTTCCTCGTCCATTGACGTCACGTAACACCAAATTTGGTATATTATATAAGGAGCTAGCGAAATGGCCGCGAGCGCATCATGAAGGGTCCAATGTAATACAACGTAACGTTGACACGCGCGAACGCTGGGCACAGCGACGCTACGTTAGCAAAACGCGAGTGCTCTATAATCTGACGCCAGGCGCGGCCAGTGTCCGTGGGCTTGGCCCAATGGCAACCGGCGCGAAATGTGACGCGCTGCATTTCACGCTCATGCATTTCCCACACAGCACTGCGTCCGCCTCTTTTCGTGACTGAGGGACGCTAGGCACACTGAAACGCGCATGCGAGTAAACGGCAGGACCGGTGCCAGGCGTAGCAACGTTGACGCGACGCGACGAAACGAATGCCCGCGTGCATGCGCACCGGGTCACGTCTAAATGCATTGGCGCCATGACTGTGGCATGTAGTCATGTTCTCGCGTGACACGCACCTCGTGATTATTATGTTTGCACCAGTCACATGTCTTCGTCTTCCAATGACACCAAGTAATACCAAATTTGGCATTAGTGAACTTAGCGAAACGGCCGCGAGCACATCATGACTGTGGCATGTAGTCATGTTACATGGCATGCATGTCGTGATTATCATGTTCGGATGTGTCATTTACCTAAGTCATCCATTCGCGTCACATAATACCGAATTTGATATATGAGGCCCTGCCGCGGTGGTCTAGTGGCTGAGGTACTCGGCTGCTGACCCGCAGGTCGCGGGTTCGAATCGTGGCTGCGGCGGCTGAATTTTCGATGGAGGCGGAAATGTTGTAGGCCCGTGTGCTCATACGTGTGCTCATATTTGGGTGCACGTTAAAGAACCCCAGGTGGTCTAAATTTCCGGAGCCCTCCACTACGGCGTCTCTCATAATCATATGGTGGTTTTGGGACGTTAAACCCCACATATCTATCTAATTTGATACATGTGAAGCTAGCGAAATGGCCACTAGCAAGATTATCATGTTTTCACCAGTAGCATACCTTCGTCATCCACTCAAGTCCCATACCACCAAATTCGCTATATGAAAGCTAGCGAAACGGCCACGAGCACATCATGAGTGTGGCATATAGTCATAGTCATGTTGTTACATGACACGCATGTCAAGATATTGATGTTAGGGTTTGTCCCTTGTGTTCGCCATACAATCATGTCATACGATACCAGTTTTGCAACATATGTGAACGAAACCACCGCGAAAGCAGCAAGACCATCACACGTAAATCATGACATTTATGACTTACATATCTTCATTTTCGTGTTATGACTAGTAAGGTATGTTTGTCATACAGTCATGTTATATCATGCCAAGTTTGGTATTGATACCATTATTAAAACGGCCGGGAGAGCTAAAAGTCGTAGGCGGCTAGATAGATAGATAGATAGATAGATAGATAGATAGATAGATAGATAGATAGATAGATAGATAGATAGACAGACAGACAGACAGACAGACAGACAGACAGACAGACAGACAGACAGACAGACAGACAGGCAGGCAGGCAGGCAGGCAGGCAGACAGACAGATAGATAGACAGATAGATAGACAGACAGATAGACAGACAGATAGATAGACAGATAGATAGATAGATAGATAGATAGATAGATAGATAGATAGATAGATAGATAGATAGATAGATTTAGATAGATTTATAGATAGATACATTTATAGATGGATTTATAGATGGATTTATAGATGGATATATAGATGGATTTATAGATGGATTTATAGATAGATAGATAGATAGATAGATAGATTTATAGATAGATAGATTTATAGATAGATAGATTTATAGATGGATTTATAGATGGATTTATAGATGAATTTATAGATGGATTTATAGATGGATTTATAGATAGATAGATTTATAGATAGATTTATAGATAGATAGATTTATAGATAGATGGATTTATAGATGGATTTATAGATGGATTTATAGATGGATTTATAGATGGATAGATAGATAGATAGATAGATAGATAGATAGATAGATAGATAGATAGATAGATAGATAGATAGATAGATAGATAGATAGATAGATAGATAGATAGATAGATAGATAGATAGATAGATAGATAGATAGATAGATAGATAGATAGATAGATTTACAGATAGATAGATTTACAGATAGATAGATTTATAGATGGATTTTTCGATGGATTTATAGATGGATTTTATAGATGGATTTCTAGATAAGATAGATAGATAGATAGATAGATAGATAGATAGATAGATAGATCGATAGATTAGATAGCTAGATAGATAGGATAGATAGATAGATAGATTAGATAGATTAGATAGTATAGATAGATCGACTAGAATGATAGATAGTGATAAGATAGATAGATCGAATAGATAGATAATAGATAGATAGATAGATAGCTAGATAGATAGATATTCGCATTAAAAAAATCGCTGCGACTACAAAGCACGACAGAGACGCTGGCTGCCATGATTGGATTTTCGGCTTGCGTGGGTCAGATGTCCACCTCTTCTTGCTTTTGGGAGTCTGCGAGCTACCTCTTTCCGCACGGGCGCTGTTGAAGGGGTGCAGTGCACCATTGTTGTTCGTCGGGCAGCTCACCGAACAACGCGCGAAGGGTCAACAACACTTCTCTGTCTTGGTGGTTTAACAAGTTCGTTTTCTAGGAATAAGAGAAAGGAGTGACTCGGAATGTTGTAAAAACTTTGCTTCGATACCTTGCTTCGACACAGTAAAAAACACACAGAAAATACCTTGCGACACAGAAAATACCTTGCTTCGACACAGTAGCTCCCGCTCGCGCTCTGGCGAGTCAAACACAAGGTCAACATTACATCTAAAAAAAAACAAAGAAACAATAGTAGGGTTCGAGCTTCTACGTAGGCACATCCAGCTTATCTCCTTGGGGCAACCTTCCGACATCATGGGTGAGTGAAATTGCTCAAGTGAACCCGCGGAAATCGAGTGGCAGGCCGGCATTTCTTCTTGTATTTTGACTTTTTTATGCCTAATAACTTCAGACTGCATGCCGTTTTTACTGCATTAGTCTGCCTGTACTTTAGTCTACTCAACCCTCGAACAAAACATGGGGGCTTGAATAGTGCAGAAGGTCCCCTTTAGTGATCAATGCATTGGTAGGGCATCCATGACCCCCTCTCAGAAAGAGATCGATTTTTACTGGAGATAATCACGTTCGTTCTGAGGCAGAGTGGTGATACGGTGATGCTGACGTTACAGCAACATTTTGATAGTGTGGCGGTTACTTGTGTTTTGCATTCCATGATATTAATGTGTTCACATTTCTCAATAAAGATTAGTCGTAAGTCAGCGCTCTATTTTTTCTCCTCCTTTTCTTTCCTGTCATTTTTGTGCTGTTTCTTTTTTTTACTTTGTGAACGAACTTGCTCAAGCTTTAACCTTAGCAAGTTTTATTGGCAGCATTCTCATAAATCTTTTTCTCCATGCTGTAATATTTTGCTTGCAGTTCTTTAGAAAATGTTTCACTAGGACCAGAATATTGCACATACTGCATCACTGTTGTTTTCACCACCACCCCCGTTCCTGCCCGCTCTTGGCCGCCCTGCTGTTGCCTGGCCACAATGGATCCACATCTTTGAAAATTTTCTTCTCGCATTCGGTGTTTCGGACTGTGCGCCGGACCGTCGCAAAGCTCTCCTAATCCACAGCCTCGACGTAGAAGGCCAGCGCATATTTCACACACTACCGCTTCAGTCTTCGGCCAACGCAAAGTCCGGTGAGCCCACTTCTGATACGGATTCGGGAAATGTCAAGTACACTTCTCAGACACAGCATGAAGCGTCGTCTTACGATACCGCTGTCGCAGTGCTGCATGCGCACTTCACGACAACAACAAATGTTGTAGTCGAATGGCACCGGTTCGGTAGGCGCGTGCAGCAAGTCGGTGAAACAATCAATGAGTACATTACTCCGTTACGTGAGCTTTCAGCTACATGCTCTTTTCCTTCTCGGGAAGATTCCTTGCGTGACCAGTTCGTTGCGGGCGTATTATCTCGGAACTTGCGTGACCGGTTGCTGCTTGAAGGGTCTTCATTTTCGTTCGCTCGAGCTGTACTGATAGCGACGCAGTTTGAGCAGGCAATGAATGATTGCAAAGAATTTGCTACTGCAGATTTCCAGAGCATAAATGCTCACGAAAACACCCCTCCGCCCGCATATTCTGCCAGCGACCCCTCGAAGCGGTCGCGCAGCCAACAGGGCCAGTGTTACGCATCTTCATTCTGCTGCCCCGCCAAAACCAAGCGGTGTCATGATTGCGGTATTATGGGTCACTTTCACTCAGTCTGCAACAGAAATGCCGCTCCTGTTTGTGAACTTGACGACGAAAGTTCGATAACAGAAGAAGTATTGAGCATTTTTGCCGTGACGACATCCGCTCGTCTCGCAATCTACGTATCGGCAGCAGTTGGGGAAACGAAGTTAACTTTCCTCGTGGATTCAGGGTAATCAGTATCGATTTTGACGCACGACCTATTTAGGCACCATTTTACAGGATGGCAGCTTTCAGCTACTCGAATTAGACTACTGAGCTATTCGAAGAAACGCATTCCAGTGTGCGGTTGCTTCTTTGCTGATGTCACGTAAAATAACTGCACAACAAAGCTTCTTTTTTATGTCGTTGAACAAGGCACCTCGCTTTTGTGTATTGATGCAATCAGGGCGCTCAGTCTGCAGATTGATGGGTCGTCACTACTGTGCCTTGAAACGACAGCGGTGCGTACTAGTGCTCGAACGGAGCACACCGCTGTCATGACAGAGGCGGAGGAGTTCATTCACCTTCCATCAGAATTAGTCGAAGAGTCGGCGCTCTTTTCAATGCAGGACTTGGCATCGCAAAGGGTTTTGTTCATCGCGTCAAAACACGGTCGACAATTCAGCCAGTTGCTTCAAAACTCGGGCGCCTTCCCCTCTCACTGCGGCCACGAATCTCGGGAGAACTGCGCCGCTTGGAAAAAATGGACGTAGTAGAGCGAATAGAGGCATCCGAGTGGGTGTCCCCCATCGTTGTGGTTGAAAAGAAAGATGGAGGTATCTGCCTTTGTGTAGATCTTCGACAGGTAAACAAAGTCGTCGTAGCAGATAGCTTTCCCCTCCCTCATACAGAAGAGCTATTGCATAGTCTAGTGGGGGCAACCCACTTTTCCAAGCTTGACCTTGCATCAGCGTACCATCAGGTCATGCTTCACCTTGAGAGCCGCGATTTAACGGCTTTTATAACACACGATGGCCTCTTTCGTTTTAAGCGCGTGTGTTTTGGGCTCGCGTCAGCACCATCTGCTTTTCAGAGTATGATGTCGAAAATTCTGCAGGGCTGCAGCGGCGTCCTGTTCTATATCGATGACATCATTGTGTTTGGGAAGAACAGGGAGGAGCACATGGCGATTCTTACCGCAGTGCTGAGGTACATAAAAGAGGCAGTACTCGAATTGAACACGAAATGCGTCATCGATACGCCGGAGCTTGCGTTCTTGGGCCACAGGATCACCGCAAACGGTATTGTGCCGTTGAATGAAAAGGTTGTTTCCATCCGAGACGCTCCAATGCCTACGGATCCAGCAGGTCTTTGATCATTTCTGGGATTGGTCAAATATTGTTCTAGGTTTATTCCCAAATTCGTTGACAAAAAGCTGTAATTTATACAGACTCCCTCAGTGTGGTAACGGCTCTGCACAGTCTTAAAAAACAAAAAAACCCGGTCCTTGTCTCACTTTACTCCATTTTGTGCACACTCTACACACTCAAACAACATGTTGTAGTGTGCTGGGTGCCAGGGCACCGTGAGATCCAAGGCAACGTGAGGGCGGATCAGCTCGCTGCATCCGTCCATGAGAGCACCGCCATTACATCCATATCAATCCCGGCCCTTGATCTTAAGCCGTCTCTCAAACGAAACCTCAGGGACTACTGGCAGAGCAAGTGGGATACACACACACAAAACAAACTACACGTTATCAAGCCACACCTTGGCCATTGGCCACCAGTATCAAAATCACGTCTAACAGAGGTAACACTAACAAGACTCAGGATAGGACACACATACAAAACACACACACATCTTTTGTGCGGTGGTGATCCACCATTGTGTGATAAATGTGGTGAGGCATTAACAGTTCTTCACGTTTTAATTCAATGTAAACAATTGGACACTATAAGAAAACAACACTTTCCATTACCCTACCGACAACATATACCTTTACACCCTGCAATGTTCGTCGGTAGGGAACCGCTTTTTAGTTATAAATCATTGCTGACGTTTTTAAAAGAAATTCATAGTTTTCATATCATATACCCTGGAATTCTGTAGCACGACCTCTCCCGAGAGGTTTTCGCTGCGGTGGCTACACAAGAAAGCACTTGCCTCACGGCCCTTGGACGCAAGGGTATGAACGAGTGAGGCACTTGTGCTAATGCCATACATATCCACCATCGTCTTTTATTATCACCAACTTTGTTCATCTATTCGCACCACACACACCTTTCACGGCATGGTCATGATTTTACTACTTGTATGTTTTACCCGCCTTACCGCGAGGAATTTTATGGCCCTTATACAGCCGCTCATCACAATCATCGTCCACATTCCATGTCCCATGAACTGGCGCTCTTTGGCGATCAAATGGCCCTTGCGCCAAAAAACACCATATATCATCATCAATTCGTTGACATGGTTGAACCAATGCGTGTCCTGCTAAGAAAGGGGCAGCGATTCGTTTGGTCTGACGAGGTAGACGCTAGTTTCAGAAAGACTAAAGACGCACTGGCATCTAGCTCTATACTGAAAATGTTCGATGAATCTCTGAAACATCCTGAAACACTGAAACATCCGCTTTCTACAGCGACCAAAATTCCCCTGCCGCCGAAACGCAGCGTCGTTCACATTGGACGCGCCCCGCGCTGCCTAATATGCCATCTACTATGGGGCGAACGCGGGATGGCTGCGCTGTCACCCGGTTGTTGTCGCGGCTTGCAAACGCCTCTACGCTATCCGGTGGTGTATACTTCGACAATTCTCATACGCAGGAAGCAAGAAAAGACAGTACGGCTTACTTTCCTGGCAAGTGGCTGTCTTGTAATGCACGAAGAGCAGAAAAAACCACCGACGCCAGCGGCGTTGGTGGGTTCGTTTTGCTCTGCAAGACCGAAACAAGCTCGGTCGTACCAACAGCAAGCTCAGTCACCTCTTTCATGGAATACGGACGCGAAGTAGGCACAGAGTAGGTTAAACTCTCATTGGTTTCAACATTAAGTTACGTGCACTGCGGCATAACAAGACAAACAACTTTATTTGGTCCTGAGAGGCAAGGCAGCGGGCCAACTATGTAGGTCCCCACCCAGCCGTTGGCTAGTCCCATGTCGGAACAGAGAGGCCATGCCTCTCCGCTCGTTCACGGGCCCTCTGGACAGCCTGAAGCTGGACGTCTTGACTGGGGTCTGTGATTGCCGTCGCCCAGTCTTCTTCTGTTTTAAAATCCTGTAACGCAGGGCACTGCCAGAGCATGTGACTCAAAGAGCAAAATTCACCACAATCTGGGCAAAGTGGATCAATATCCGGATGAAGCATGCTCAGAAAACCCCTAGAGGGGTAAGACCCCGTCTGGAGCATGCGGAGCGTGCTTGCTTGTGATCTGTGGAGCTTATGATGGGGAAAGGGAAAATTCTGTCGCTCTCCTCTGTAATGCGATGTTATCTCGTGAAAAGTAACGAGAGGATCACTGTGGACGAGCTCTCCCGAACTCACCCGAGAGACCACCCCGTCGCGGCTTGTGAAACCTCGCGCACAGTCGTGGGCTATCTCGTTTGGGTTCAGGTGACCCGGCAGTACGTCTGGTCCCATGTGAGCGGGAAACCAGACTATGTGATGAATAACGTCTGACGGGGGTTTGCTGTGGAGAATTCTGGCTGCCTCTGTGGCTATCAATCCCGATGCGAACGCCCTAACGGCCGCTCGGGAATCGGTGTACACCGTGGTGCGTTTCGTGTCCAGTAATGCCAGCGCTACAGCAGCCTGTTCTGCTACATCGACCAAGGAGGTCTTCACTGAAGCTTCCGAGACAAGTTCTCCCCTGTCATTGACGACTGCCACGGAAAACTTGCTGCCGCCGGCGTGGCGCGCCGCGTCCCCAAATGTCTCTGTTCCGGAGAGGTTCTTTATGAAAGACCTAGCCCTCGCCAACCTACGACCTTTATTGTGTTGGGGATGGATGTTTCGTGGAAGAGGGTCAACAATAAAGGAATTCCTTGTTTGATAATCAAGCTGCGTAGTTTCTCCCTGATTGAAGATAGGACGGAGGCCTGCCGCATCGAGCAGTTTTCTTCCTGTTTTGAAACTCGATAACCGAATTATTTGTGCTGACCTTTGCGCTTCAATTAATTCCGAAGTGGTGTTGTGCACTCCCAACTTCATGAGTTTTTCTGTGCTAGTCGTGATTGGGACGCCGAGCACCTTTTTGACACTTTTGCGCATGAGCGTGTCCAATTTATCCCTTTCCGTTTTGGTCCAATTGAGAGCCGCCACTATGTATATGATATGGCTCATGAGGAAAGCGTGGTGGGCCCTAAGGAGGATATCCTCGCCTATGCCGCCCTTTT
This sequence comes from Rhipicephalus annulatus, assembly GCA_013436015.1. Taxonomy (NCBI): domain Eukaryota; kingdom Metazoa; phylum Arthropoda; class Arachnida; order Ixodida; family Ixodidae; genus Rhipicephalus; species Rhipicephalus annulatus. The sequence goes on along the minus strand of WOVY01010159.1, from coordinate 9,051 downwards.
TGTTGGACACCCGCATAATTAATCTCAGAATGTTCTCTGTTTTTGTGGTGAGATGGGCTATAGTCTTTGCGTTGCATCCCTTAGAGTCTAATAAAAGCCCCAGAATTTTCATAGAATTGACTCTAGGAATTGTGCGACCATCCTTGGTGCAAACGCTGATGGGCACCTGATCGAGAGGGGTGAGTCCCCTAACACCTCGTCTAGCCTGTCTGTACAGCAGGAGTTCCGACTTTTCCGGCGAAAGCGCCAGTCCCGTACCTTCCAGGAAAGACTCTGTAACGTCCAGAGCCTCCTGTAGAGCTTGTTCAACCGCCGCCTCCGATCCTCCGGGACACCAGATTGTAATGTCGTCAGCATATAAAGCGTGTCCGACATTAGGAACATTAGAAAGGCTTGCCGACAGCTTGCGCATGGCTATGTTGAATAGAAGGGGGGAGATGACTGCCCCTTGGGGAGTACCCCTTCGTCCAAGTTTGAAAGGCTCCGAGACTGATTGTCCCAATTTTATTGCCGCCGTCCGACTCTCGAGGAAAGATTCAACGAAGGAGAAGAATTTAACTCCCAGGTTCAAAGCCGATATCTCCTTAAGAATATAGTCGTGTTTGACAGTATCGAATGCTTTAGTGAGGTCCAGTGCGAGGACCCCTTTTACATCTTTGCTTGGAAAGTCAATTATGTGTGTTTTGAGGAGGAGCATGACATCTTGCGTGGAAAGTGAGGGCCTGAAACCTACCATATTATATGGAAATAGGTCATTCCTCTCGATGTAGCGCGATATCCTGTTGTGTACTGCATGTTCTGCTACTTTGCTAAGGCAAGAAGTAAGGGAGATCGGGCGGAGGTGATCTAAGCTGGGTGATTTACCTGGCTTGGGGATTAAGACCACTGTGGCCCTCTTCCAAGTTTCTGGTACGACGCCCTCCTCCCATACCCTGTTTATCTCCCTCACTAAGGCCTGAATGGCTTTATCATCCAAATTTCTTAAGAGCCGATTCGTAACTCCATCGGGACCTGGGGCAGACCTTCCGTTTAGGCTATGGAGTACTTCCCTGATCTCAGCTTCCGAGAAGGGAGCGTCCAACTCTGGGGAAGGCATACCCTCATACCGGTGGGGGACAGAAGTTGAGCTCTGGCTAAGCGGAAGGTACTTGTTGGCAAGTATCTGAAATTGGGAAGCTTCTGAGATGCCTGCCATTTTCTCCTTATTAATAAGTCGGTCTATGGCTAGTTTCTGATTGCCTTTGGATTGTCCATCATCTAGGAGGTGTTTGAAGAGGGTCCATTTGCCTCCTTTGCGCATTTTCCCGTCCGCAGCCGAGCAGGCGTCCCTCCATTGTTGTTTATGGAGTTCGGAGCAGTGCTCCTCAATATGCCGATTGAGCTCCGCAATCTTTTTCCGTAGCCTGCGATTTAGCCTTTGTTTTTTCCATCTCTCGATGAGAGAGTGTTTGGCGTCCAGGAGGTGCGCTAACCTTGCATCCATCCCCGGAGCATCAAATTCTGTTACTATTTCTTTGGTGGCCTTCTCGACATCCTTCTGAATTTGTACAAGAAGTTCACCGAAGCTGTCATGTACTGACTCATCTTCACCTCTGATTTGCCTAAAAAGTTCCCAGTCTGTATATTTATAGGTTCTTGGGGGTGGTGCTCTTATTTCCATCCGGAGTTCTATGATGCTGTGGTCGCTTCCCAAGTTCTCCTGTAAGTTGGACCACTCGACCACCGCATTTCTAGTGAAGCTGAGATCAGGCATCGTGTCTCTGGTGACCGAGTTTCCCAGCCTCGTGGGAAAACGCGGGTCGGAGATAAGCGTTAGGTTTAAGTCTATACTGGCTGCAACTAGATTGGCCCCTTTCTTTGTCCTCGTAACATAGCCCCAGGACGGATGGGGAGCGTTGAAATCCCCAGCTACTATTAAAGGGTGCGATCTGGTGGCAGTTGCGACCCTATGAAGGAGTGAGCGGATATTATGTTTATAAGCCGAAGGAGGGCTATATAGGTTAAAAACGAATATGTTGCTTCGGATTTTGCCGTTGGGAATGATTTCAATTAATTGTGCCTCGAGACCGGATCTCTTATCCGAGTCGCAAATTTTGACTTCGTGCTGCTCAAAGGAGGTATCTTTCCTGACCAACGTGGCGATACATCTGCCATTTGCGCCTTTTTGGCTAATCGAACGGTAGCCCGAGAGAACTACCTTCTCGCTAAGGGTTTCCTGCAAGAGCAGGACGTGCGGCATTGACGCCTGTGCTTTGATGAGCTGCAGTAGAGCAGCTTTACGCCTTAAGAAACTTGCGCAATTCCACTGCCAGATAATTATGTTTCCGGTTTGGCCCGCCATTTTGAATATTATTGAAGGAACATAGCCTGCGGCGAACTCGTAGCGTCCGAATCCTGCTGCGCTATCTTGGCTTTTGCAATCGTACCAGTGTTGGTCGTCTTGAGTTTGCTAGTGTCAATCATTTTCATTTTAGATTCGAGGATTCCTACTCGACGTGTCAGGTGGGAGACGCTCCCGTCCATACGTTCGATTGTGCTAGATTGAATGGCTAAGGCCTCTCTCACCTGCTTGAGCGATTCCTCAATCGCCGTTAAAGACGCGAGTACATTTTTCTCAGGGACCTGAACGGGAGACTCGTCACTTTGCATTGCCTCGCTTTACGCGATCGCGGGGGGCGAAACGGCCTTGCGCTTATTCGACCCTCCTGCTTGAACCGGTATGGGTGTGGCTACTTCACGGGGTTCACGTGAGTTGCGGAAGAGCTCGAACTCGGCCCTCAGCGTTCGTAGTGCTTCTTTAAGTTCTGCATTTTCTTTTTTAAGCATTAAAATCTCTGATTGTTCTCTTTTTTGCTCTGGTAAAATGCCCTGCGTTACCTCTTGGCCGCTTGGGATATTCATCCTGGCCTTGTCTGCCCAAGACATTTGCTTCTGAACGCGGCCCTTGGAACCCGATCGTCCTCTCGAACGGGAGCGACTGCTGCCCTTGTCACGCCCTCTGGAGCGAGAGCGCGATTTGCTGCCGGAGCGTCCTCTGGAGCGGGAGCGTCCTCTAGATGCCGATCTGCTGCGATGAGCGCTGGAGAATGATTCTTCTTCCGCCAGTCCTTCTTCACCTCTAGCTGTGTCGGAGCCACGCCGCGCGCGCCTACGGCGGCGCCGCCGTCTTTGGCGCACGATGTAGGGCACCTGGAAGCGCTTTTTGCACTTGCGGTCCGCCGTTGGGTGCGCTCCGCCACAGATGGCACACGTGGGATCGCACTGATGATCCGGTGATGGTGACTGCATGCCGCATCCGCGGCATTTCTTCTGTTCATCGCCCTTGGGGCAAACATCGGACCTGTGGCCCAAATCACCACATGCATAGCACACGTCCACTTGCCTGCGATACAAGGAACAAGGGTATCGAACACCATCACACACGACGTGCTGGGGGACCTTTTGTCCGTCAAACAACACGATCACTGTTGGTGTCTTCTTGATTCTTCGAACCCCCAGAGCGTCAGGGTTCCTCCGGTTGACGATCATCTCCGTCAGTTCTGCGTCACTGAGATCCACATTGATTCCACGGATCACTCCTTTACATGTGTCGTCAGACGCAGCCACGTAAGCCGCCCGGCCTATGACAGTCGAGCCCATACTTATCTCTTGGACCCTGGCGTAGGCGCGCGCGTTCGCCTCGAACGGCGTGGCAACGACGAAAATGTTCTGGAAGGGGTTCGTGCACAGCGAGTCGTCGAACACCTGCTCTGCTGTTAGGGAAGCCGCCTTTGCGAGCGAGCGCTTGAAGATAAGAAGGTCTGTCTTCTTGACATCTATCCCTCCACGTGGCCGTATAATGGTCTTAAAGTGATCCCTGGGAAGGTTTGGGATCCTGGAAGCTTTCACAACACGCATCAACACGTTCTGTGAGGCGGCAGTGCGGGAGCCACCTTTACCGCTTCCTGTCGCTGACGTGGGCGCATTACCAGCGTTACAATCCGCCCGCTCGGCAAGTTTCTTCTTCTTGCTGCCTACTTCAATCCATCCCGCGCACTCCGCTTCTTCCGGATTGATGTCCATGCCTTCTACCAACCGACACATTGGGGTTGGAGGCCATTCTTCAGCTCGACGACGCGTTAGGCGTCGTCGCGACGCTGTTGCAGCGCCCGAGAAACGCGTCGACGCACGAGGCGTCTGCGTGGCGTGGGTAAAAGTCCTGGGGATGTCCAAAAATTTTCACCCACCGGTAAGATGTTGGTATCTGCTGGTTCACTACAACAAACGGCGTCGAATGATGCACAGTTCTTGCTAGTTGAGGCAAAAAATCCGTGCCAGAACGCTTGAACAAACGGGAGCCGACGTGTTCGCACATGGATGGATGGATGGATGCTATGAGCGTCCCCTTTATAACGGGGTGGTGACAAGTATGCCACCAGGCTCGACAAAAAAAAAAACTTTTTCCTTTTTTTTATGTTGGCCTAATGCCTCTACTTCGATAAATTCTATCTTAATGGAAAAAAGGTAAATTTTCAGCTTAAGTTCTCTGCCATTTACGGCACACTGTCCATATTTTATTTTTCCAATATTTATTTTTGTCCTTTCTCTCTAATTTTCTGCCACCAATACTCTAACCGTCTCTTACTTATTTCAATCGCGGGTGTGTTCAGCTTTCCATTGTTGTCCCTAAAACCCAAGGCTTCCTGTAGGTTCGTGCCCAAACGTACACCTGGGTGGATATCTCCACATTCAATCAGAACATGTTCCGCCGTTTCCTTATCTTTCCCGCAGCATGTGCATTGTTCTTCTTCTTTACTGAATCTTGCTTTATAACTACGCGTTCTAAGGCAACCCGATCTCGCTTCAAACAGTAAAGCGCTTCCCCTTGAATTATCGTAAAATGCCTCCCTCCTTATTTCATTTTTGCCCTTTCGGTAGTTACTCAAAGCCGGTTTTTTTCTCCATAGCTGCCATCCAGTAAATCCTCTCCGCCTCCCTGACTTTTCCCTTAACGCTCTTTGTTGACATATGGCTCACAATACCAGCCGTATATTTACTAGTGAGTCTTCTAGTTCTTTTTCTCCACTGTGTGTCCACGCTCTTCCTATACAAATAACGGAAACACCTTCTCTGCCCATCTACTCTCCTTCATATTTCTTAGCCTTTCTTCGAACCTTATTTTGCTCTGCGCTTCCCTCGCCTCAAAACCTGCCCACCCCATATCGCCCTTTACAGCCTCGTTTGTCGTCTTCCCGTGAGCACGCAACGCGAGGCGTCCCACAGTCCTTTGATTTACATCCATTCCCGATTGCACCTCTGCCCTCATGCACACCACTGAGTTCCCAAAAGTAAGCCTGGAACCATTACACCCTTCCACAGACCTCGAAGCACCTCATACCTATTGTATCCCCACAACGCTCTGTGCTTCATTATGCCGCATTCCTCTTTCCTTTTGCTGCCGAGGCTTTTTCCTGTACCTCCATGTATCTATCACTCTCATTTACCCATACTCCAAGGTACTTGTATTCACTTACCCTCGGTATTTCTTGGCCTTGTATGGACACCGTCTGATCACAGGGGATCATTGAAAACCATCAAACCACACTTCGTTACACTGAATCCCTAGTCCAAGAGCTTCACCTTCCCTTCCGCATATATTCGCCAGCTGCTGTATATCATCTCGACTGTCCGCAAATAGACGATATCGTCCGCATAAAATAAACCTGGAAGCTTCTGCTCATCATCATGCCGCCCTGTTTGTGTGACAGATTAAAACCAATGTTGCTACCTTCTAGCCGCTTTTTTCCATACTCACCATGACAGCATGAATAACAGTGGGGACACAGGACATCCCTGTCTCAGACCCCTGCTAACCTCCACGTTCTCTTTGCTAGCGCATTTCCTTCCCACTCTATGCAAACTGTATTTTCTCGGTATCTCCCCTCAAAAGCTGTATACAGTCGTCGCCCATGCCCATTCTTTCAATATATCCCACCACAAAATTTTCCCTAATTAACGTTGTCGTGATGCCCCAGTGATGTCTAGAAAAGCTACGTACAAGGGCCTATTCTCTATTTTAGATATTTCTATACACTGAGTGAGACCAACAGGGTATCGTCTAACCGCCTGTCGACTCGAAATCCGTTCTTGAAGTTCTCCAAAATATCGTTATGTTCGGCCCATGTTTCTATTTTCATTTTTACTGCTTGCATCGCAACCTGTATAGTACCGATGTAATGGTTAGTGGTCTATACGAGCGAATCTTGTCCTTTTCTCCCTTGCCTTTATAGATTAAGTTCATTCTACTTTGTCGCCAAACTGTCCGGTATTTGTCCGTCCTTTAAGCTTTTTCTACTGCTTTTAACAATGCTTCTTTAGTGTTATGTCCTAGTTCGTTTAATGAGGCTAAACGGGAATCCCATCTAAACCGCGGCAGTGCGCTTTGGAATTTTTCCTTCGGCCTGTTTTCCAGTTTGAAATTATTAAGTACTAGCTCTTCCTCTGTTGCTTCTCCGCCACACTTTTACTCACCGGGGAGATCCCCTGGACGCTCTTTTTAAACGAATCGGCTGTTACCTTTTGGATGTAACCTAGCGCTTCGTACCCTTCCAATTGATTTCCTCCTTCATCTAGAATATGTTGTTGCGTTGTGACAGACTTCCTACCTAGCGCCTTTATGTGGCTCCAAAAAATCCTAGGCGCGGCCTCCTTTTTTTCGTGTACTCTCTGTCATCCAGCGTTCACTTTCACCTTTAATTTTTGCCTCTACCAATTTCTGTACAAGGGATTTTTCTCTCCAAATATATTTCCCATATTTTTTTGACTTCGTCCTGCGGCACTTCTCCTTTTTTGCCTTTCTATGCTCCCGTGATGCTTCGCGTCGCTTCTCGATCGCCTCCCGGATTTCCTTGTTCCACCAACTTTTTGGCTTCCTTTTTCCTTTCCAGCAAACGGTTTTCTTCTCTTTCCCTATCTCCTTCGTCATTAGATGTAACAGCTCCCTATACTCCCAGTCCTTGCCTGGTATTTCGCCTACTTCTTTCTCGATTCTTGCGGCTATATTTATTATTTGTTTGTCATTTAAATACGAGCTGCCAGACTTTGATTCCATGCTCGTATTTTTAGTTTCGTATCCCATTTGTAATGTTATTCGTTTATGATCACTACCCAAGCTGTTAATGCCTTCCTCGTCTATCCTCATTTCTGTCAGTTTGTGGTAAATTCCTTCAGTCATGAGACAATAATCAATGCTTGATTGCTTGTTTCCGACTTCCCATGTGATCTGGCCGTCACATTTAGGCCCTGTGTTAACTATCTCCAGACTATGTTGCTCGCAAAGATCTAGTAATAACTTCCCATTGGTGTCTGAATATCCGTCAAGGTCATGTATGTGGGCATTCATGTCCCCTAGAAGGATGATTTCGGCCCCATTACCAAATTCCTTAATATCCGCACTCATGCAATCCACTATCTCCTGATTCTTTTCTCTGCAGTTATTCCCCGTCCACAAGTAGGCTACCCCTAGCCACGTTCCCTTTCCACCTACTGTGCCCAGAACCCAGAGGTGCTCTGAACACGTCTGTTTCACTCTAACCCATTGGGCTCCGCGGTGAATTAGCATTCCTACACCCCCACCTTTCCTTTCCGATATGGTCCTGTTACACTTCCCAAACATAATTTTTATATGTGGTGGCTCTTTCCAAGTCTCTAAGGTGTGTTTTGTAACCGCATACACGCCTATCTGTTCTTTGTTTAACTGCTCCTCAATCTCTAACCATTTGCCTTCTTTCTGCCACCCTGCATGTTTATGTAACTAATTGCGACACGCGCCTTTTTCCTTTACCTTTTTTCTGGTTTTTCGCAATTCTACTGTCAAAGCGTCCTCCTGTTTGTTTTCCCCGTTACGAGCTACCCCGGACTCCGAAGGGCCCGTGAGCCCCCCAAAAAAAGCTACTGCGCGTCCTGCCAGTCGCCAGCCCACCTCGTGTCCCAAGCCTCTCATCGAAATGAATCTTGTCTCTTTGGAATCCACCCCACCTGTGCACTTCCCTGTTTAAATCCACTACCTCAAACCCTTCTCTCGACTAATTCGCCATATCTCTTTGTTTGCGTCGACTACCGCTCTTTGCAGGTTGATGTGTGTACTGGTACTTCCGGTACTGTGCATACTACAATTTGCCTGGGGGGACACGGTGCGCATGTCATCCACCCCTTTCGTCAAGGTCGTCCGCACTGGACGAGCGCCCCCTGGCCTGCGGCATAACAAGTGAGTAGAGCTTGGCCGCCATTTTTCAAAAGCCTGACTAGTGCTCCTATTGGTCCGCGGCGACCGATTCGCGGCAGACGCCGCAAAAATCGGTCCGAGAGCTATCGGTGCGGAGAGGGCCCTTTCGGCGAATTATGCCGCCACCGAACCGGATTCGGAGCACTTTCGGCGGCCAGCCAATGCTCAGTGTGAACGCGGCTTTAGTGTCGACGGACGCATCAGAGTGTGGAGTTGGAGTGGTCCTACGCAGGTGGACGGACATTAACTGCGCACTGTTGCTTTCGCGTCTCGAGTCCTTTCGCCATCTGAGAGGAAATATTCGGTAGGAGAACGGGAAGCGTTGGCCTGTGTTTGTGCGTGCGAGTGGTGGCACGTGTACTTGTGAGGACGCCACTTTACGTTGCTCACTGATCATCAAGCCTTGGTGGCATTGCTTTCAAACCGAAGGAACAGGAAGGCGCCCCTTGCGGGTAGCGCGATGGACAGAGCGCCTCCCCTACTACGGTACAACTATACAGTCGAGTACCGCAAAGGTTTGCAAAACCAAGTGGCAGACGCACTCTTACGCCTGCCGCGTCCTCTTTCCAGGAAGAAGAAACGCTGTTTGACGAGGTTGTATCAGTTCTCGAAATTCCTTCCTCATTACTCGTGTGACACAGTTGTGAGCACCCAATTGCAAGATAGCACACTGCAGCAAAATAAAATCTATGTGCAATCGTCGTGGCCTGCACACAAATCGTTATCGGCCGAGCTTCAGCTATTCTTCAAAGTACGTGACGAACTTTCTGTGGTAGACAATTTTATCT